>BMAW01027065.1:97174-151310 GCA_019974015.1 Nephila pilipes | reverse complement strand
TATAGAAATATAGAATATAGAAATATAGAATATAGAAATATAGAATAGTTTGGTTACACAAGCCTGATTAACCACGCATTTCTGGAGAAGGGATTCATAATAAACTATCCAAATATTGTATTATAAACGGTATGTAAAATTAACAATAGAATAAAAAATATTTTTAAAATATTATGCAAGCTAACATAACATAACAAAATAAATAATTTGCGAATACGAAGGCAGCAGCTACCTGTAGATAAATTCAAGAGATAGAAGCCGCAATTCCATTCAGATACAGATTAATGTTGAATCATTAATTCAATGAGTCAACTAAACTAAAAAAATAAAAAAAGAGACAAAGTCCAAGGAAAAGAGAAAAAACATTAAACACAAATATTTATTATTTACAATATTTAAACTACATACATGCCTATAGAGCTCTAAGTTCTATGAAATAGAGTGGAGCAAAAATATAAACATTTTATAAAATATATATAACCGGTAATGTTAATAATATAAAAATATATTATGAATCCCTTCTCCAGAAATGCGTGGTTAATCAGGCTTATGTAACCAAACTATTCTTCTCAGAATATTTCTTTATAAAAGATGGTTATTATTAAACATCTATTTAAAATAATGCAATCATCCCGATTAACATACGAAATAAAGGGTACATTTAAGGGGAAAGAAATCCTAATAATTATTTAAAAAATTTACTAATAAGCAGTTATCCACAATTTCAAAAGATCAAGTAAAATAAACTATTAATATATTTCTTACTAAATGTATTATCTTAAAAATACAAATCCGTTATAAAAATATATAACAATAAAAACAAATAATAAAAATAAATTTATACAAAATGTTGGCATGAAACAGGAGCAATAGAATCACCTGCTCAAAGTAAAGAAATATATTGTTTAAAATGAATGAAATAAGCTAAGAAGTATATGAAAAATATTAAGAAAAATTTGCATGTAATGGAAGAATATATCAATAATTTTAATCAATTCCTATTTTGTATAAATTTCTTTTGTATCAATTTATTAATTTAATGTAAAATCAATATCTGTTTTAAAAAAATATTTCCAGTGTACGAATAGAATTAAAAAAATAAAAGTCACTGAAATAAAACTTATTTCAATAACAAAATAAAACTCAATGGTTATAATAAACTTATTCTAAATATAGAACTCGACTGCATTTTATCAAATATATCTTTTACTACTTTAAAACAATAAATTAACTTAACATGAATATTAGAATTGTTAACTCTAGAATCAAATCATATGTAAGACGTATCAGTTAATATCATAAGGGAATAGTTTCTAGTAACAAGCTAATGTAACGTATATTATTCCACGTAAGCAATTGGATTAGTTTTTAATTAAAATCTACGTAAAAATTGAATATTTTTTCTACGTTAAGAGTTCCTTTAATTATTAGGTATTTGTAAGAATTTTTTCGTTTGCAGACCGACATGAAAATTTGTTGAAAAGCTCTCAATGCCCTTGAGATATCTATTTTTTAAATGTTTACGTTGTAAGAGATAAAGAAAGGCCCGATTACTTCCTCACTATCTGTACTTGCGAGTTTGGCACAGTAATCTTTAATACATTCGTACAATTCTTCACTATATCCCTTAAAACAGATATATACTGTATTGGGCTCTTAAAGTTTAAAGATGACGATTTCTTAGATAAAAATTTAAGGGAACGGGTTGACAAGTTCTCTGTATAAATAAAGTTTCCAACATTTAGGGAAATTGCCCACTAGAAGGAAAACTCCAATAACGGATATTTCCACTTTAAAGACAGCATTATAGATTTTACATTTAAAAAGATAAAAAAAATATATAAAGGTCGTCTCGGAAGAGATACACACGGCAAAACAAATTGTAGAATCGATCCTTAATCCTACTGTTTACGCATGCCCTTCCAGGGGTTTTTCAAAAACATTTACAAAACGTTAATCTGTGATTGGAAGCAATAGTATAATGGCGATCGACTTCATACATTATACATGTTTAAAATAACTGATATCGTATTGATTTGAATTGTGTTAATTTAAAAATAAAATAAAAGTTAAGTTATGATCGTGAAGGATTCTACTGAGGATATTAAATGTTACAGTAGGTGAAGTAATAGAAGTCTTAAGAATTTTAATAAATAAATTATTTATATATTGTTTTCAACTTCGAAATTTATAAGGAAATAAGAGAATTACCCGATACTCATACGTCGTAAATAATACACTCGGTTCATCCAAAATTTCATACTTTATTTAAGGTATTAAAATTAAAATAAAATTTAAAATTTGACATCCGGCAAAAAAGTACAGCATTTTCAATTCATTTCCCTTTTATGTAATTTTAGAGAATAAACCACGATAGTAAATTTTCTAATGTGTTTTAAATATTGAGTGGTTTTAATGATTTTTACATAATTATTGTCATTTTTAATAATAGACTTATGTCCGCACGGGAAGTAAGATGGCGTCCACAGCATCATATATGAAGCTTCAGACTGTTTACATTGTCGCTTTCCTTGATATTTCAATAGAGAAAAGCGTCTTTCAAAGTGGGGCTTTGAACGATGATCATGGAAACAATTATGTGTCCATAGGCGTCGTATTTTCATAGTACGTATAGATAATTGAATATATATATATATATATATATATATATATATATATATATTAGAAGAAAGGGTTGTAAAACCAGGCACTTCTTTTTTCATTTGGAATGTGATGCTACTACTCCATATTAAATAGGACCAATCGTCCATGCCAAATAATGTGTTACTGATTCCCATTCAAAAACGAAGCTTTCTTGCAATCTGCACTTTTTTTTCGAACTATTGAGAAAAATAGTTTTGTAAGATCATCCATTATGCTAGTTATATATCTCTTACTTTACGTTAATTTAAGGTTAATGATGCAATGCTGAATGATGTTTTGCTGCTTTCGTGATGTTTATATGTTGCTTTATTTGACGACATATATAGTGTGACTATTCCGGTCAGGATAAATAGGGTATTGCTGGGTGATGGGCCAAAGCCCTGTGGTACTAGATCTTATCCTAAGCTTCTTAGGAGAGAAGCAGAACATTTTAATTTTAATTTTCCTCAATTGTTTTCAGGTCTTCTCAGAAAGTAGAAGAAATCAACCGAAACTGGACTTTTACAAACATTTAGACATTGTTTCTTTACGGAACCATTTCATAAAATGAAGTTACTAATTCGAACACTCCATAGCTAAAAAAAGAAACACCCAAAAGTAGAATGTAGAACGTAAGGAAAAGGAAACTCAATAGATCGGAAACCAAGAAGGCCACAAGGAACAGGCAAGAAAAGAAACATTACAGAATTTCATCTTCTGAAGAAGAAGCAGAAGAATAGATGCCTTCTATCGGCAATAAAGAAGATGGTGGTGAATCCTGCATCGAATCACAGATGAAGCCTTTCGATTAAATATTGTTTGGTATGCTAGCTACGCACGGTTGGTCCTTTTATATCATTTGTGAAGATTACGCTTTTGATGCCTGTCATGGATTAGACTCTGACAGCGAATCCTAATTTGCTTGAAAATTTTGAAAACATTTGACTCCCGAAATACGAATGAATAAATACGACTTCCCTTGAGAATATGACAGACGAGAAAAAATTCCTACCTGTGTTCTTTCCATCGTGTCATAAGTTCGAATCATGATTCCACTAAAGACTCATAGTTAAACCTGTCAAGGATCTACAGCACGGAATGATACTTTTACGAGGAGGTTTCTGCTCAAGTGTCGTTTTCCTCACTTGACAGAGGGTCAAATTACAAGGTTCATCGTAATTAGCCCTGCTTCTGTATTTTAATACAACGCTTGTAAACAAACAATCTATTTACTAATAGCGTGATTCCTCAATAGAAACTCTCAAATGTCTATGTATATGCTTAAACGTTGACTAAACACAATTCAAGTAAATTGAAAATAAAATTTTGCATACATAATTACCGATTTTACGAACCCTCACTTCAAAAATTAAATTTTTGTTTATATTAAATTTTTATTTATTCATTTTTATATTTAACTCACTTTAGTAACTAGAAAACGTTAAATAATATCAGATGCATAACTTTATTCTGTAGTCTCCGAGTTAATTATCAGCTATGTTCTGTATTTTGCAAGGAAAGATGAAATTATTAACTAAGTTAAGATCCAGCCTTATTATTTGATCCCTTCATATATATATATATATATATATATATATATATATATATTCGCTCCAAAAACACGTCCAAGGGATGTGTCTTCTCCATCTTGCTTCCATCACATACAGGAAATGCGTGGCTATAATCAATCTTTCCCTCCCGATCTGCCTATGCCCCCGTGTAGTGTGGTGTTTTTTTTTTTTTTTTTTTTTTTAAATCTGTGGGCCTTTCAGGCATTCATCGCCTGGAAACCAGCACTCCTCGATTGACGAGCCCTTGCTTTAGATAAATAGTTAATTTCTACAGCAGTTCTCTCCATATAAGGTATTCGGGGTGTTATTCTCATCACAGCCTTATATATATGTGTGTGGGTGTTTTTATAATAGTGAGAGAGGGATAGAGAAAAAGTACTTTTGAAGATGTAAATTAGAATTGTTCGTATTTCGATAATTATATATTGCTCAATCAGTCTAGCATAATACTTTTGTCTTTATTTTTGCTGTAGAATTTAAATTTAATTTTTTAATACGTATCCATTCTTTAACTCAGAAAAAAATGACCATTTTATATTTTGTTAGAAATCTGAGAAATATTTTACTTCATTTGCTTCAATTTTGTTTATAAATAACTTGCATTTACCATAGCTTCATTTGATACATTAATTTCTAATTTCAATAGCATGTTCTAATAAGAATATAGTAAATCAATGTAATAAGAATATTGATTATTATAATATTCTTATATAAATCAATATAATAAGAATATTGATTATTATAATATTCTTATATTAATCATTATAATAAGAATATAGTAAAACATAATGTTATTATATTGATATTATAATAAGTGTTAAAATAAAAACAGAGGTAATGAAAATCTTATGTATGCTAGAATGTTTGTTTAACTCACAAGGTAGAAAAGGCAATTCACTTTTTCCATTTCTCTAAGCTGGACAATTCAATTGTCTTCAAATTTCGAAATCTCATTACTAATATTTCAAAACAATACGTTAAATTTACTTTTATAGAATAAAGAAAATGCCTAAAATCTCTGTCTCACTGATCTGAACGGAAAACAGTATTTGATATAATTTTTATAAGAAATAATGTCTCTGAAAAAAAAAAATATTTTCGATTTTTTTTTTAAATTTCAGAATACTCTTGGTTTATTTTAATATTAAATTTTGTTGCATAGAACAGTGGCTTCAAAAATACATGAAAGTAAAATAGTGAAGCATATTATTCAGGTGAAAATTTATTTGCAGAACGAAATTTCATTTCCTGTTAATTTTACAAAACAGAAAAACAAGAATTGCTAAAAAAAAAATCCTGAATTAAAAATTATTTTTCATCATATTTATACTTACGTTTTATTGTTTCACAATCAAAATAACTTTAAATTGAATTTCTTTCAAATTTAAACCATACGTACCATGTTTTTACTTCGGAAAAAAAAACCATTCAATGGATAAATTTGGAAATGTAAAGTAACTCAAGCAAACTTATATTTCTTCCCAAAGCACAATTTTTGGTTTAAAATAAACACTTAAAACTGTGTACTAAGAATAGCACATATAATGAAAGATTTATCATTTATCATCAATAGATCATGTATGATTTATGATGTCAAAAGTAATTACGAAGTATTCGCAATAATCTAAAAAACATGTTTATCTCTGCAAAAGTAGTATTGAACTTTTTCTATCTTTCTAAGGTCTCAGAAAATTAAATATTTTCCTTTTCTAAATAGCAGTTACTTGTTAATTAAGACAAATAGAGTCTTTACTTTTTAAAAGTATAAAGAAAACTTCCTTGTTAATTAACTAAAGTATACTTGAAAGGAGACAGAGAGAGATAAGAAGAATTCATAAAACAACATTTTTCATGAACTATATTGTTAGATTATGTTACACCATGGAAATCCGTTGTATATTGCTTATCAATCAAAGCTAAATTGTTGTGTTATACAAGATGTAGCAATGCGCCAGCTATTTCCGCATTGTCTGTGAAGAGGTTTCTAGCCGAGTATGGCATCCCAATGTTAGATCATCCACCTTATTTTCTAGATCTTGCACCATGCGACTTCTATCTGTTTCGTAAGGAGAAATATGACTCAAATGGAACAAGATTTGAGTCCGCTGAAACTGTAAAAGATAAAGCTGCACGCCTCTTGATGGGCTTGACAGAAGAAAACTTCCAGCACTGTTCAGAATTAAGGAAGATTAGCATGGGGCATTTTATGGATAAAGAAAGGATATACTTTGAAGGTGATAATATGTAAATATATATGGAATCAAAATAAAAGTTTTTACTGTGTTAGTCTTTTTATTTCGGGTTAAAAGATGGGGGTTTCAGATCAAGAGTCGTCCTTGGTACTTGATCGAGGTTCAGAATTACGAAGTCCTTCGCTAATAGCCCTCGAGTTGCTTCTAGTGTGACGTTAATAGAAACCAACCAACCAATCTCGTTGCTTCACAACCACTCTTCGTATATATTTCTCAATTAGTTAAAATCAGCTTCAAAGCTAAAGATCTTTTATCAGACAAACAAATGATTTATACATTGATTTTTATTGAAAAATAATTGGGAAGTACACCATTTAGCGTTAAACTAGAATAATTAATATTTATATAATTACTGTTTTGTTTATTCTTTTTTTCATACAATTTAAGTTTGTACATGATTACTATTCGTTTATATATATTCTTTGTTGTTGTTGTGATGTCTATAACAAAAACTACACTAGAACTTGTAAATGGATTTAAGGAGAGGACATGGTAATGTAGATTAAGCCATTATAGAATGAACATATTTTACACCCTCGAAGCCTCATGTCATGCACTGTTATAAATCTTGATTGATCATTTATTAACGTTTGACTTCGAAGAGGCACAAGGGCTAATAGCAACAAGTTTCGTAATTTTATACTTCAGTCAAGTGATGAACAGGTACCTGATCTGAAAACCCACACTCTGGAACTTACCACCATACCAACATGAGGCCATTCAGCTTTCGACGGATTTAACGTGCATCAGTCAAATTTTACAAGTCTTTACTGGCATCACGATTCGAACATACGACTTAACAAAAACAATGCTGAAAATCTTCAAACTGACTGGAATTGATGTAGAACATCAATAGTCTAATTTTTTGGAACACAATTTATATAATATTTGAGACTGGAGTATTAAAAATGAATATAAGATAGAAAGCTAACTATGTGAATTCTCATAGATTATGAATTATTAATCTACTTTCTTTACCATTCACTGCTAACAAGATGAGTATATAACAGAATTCAAACGAATATTGATGAATTCTAAAATACTCAGTAATTTTATATATTTTTAAATTACTAAATTAAACTACTTCTTAAAATATTTTATTTTAAATAAATATTTTATTTTAATAAATAATATTTAAATTTCTACAGCTTAGAAAATCTATCATTATAAAATATTATTAGATCAACACAACTATGTTATACATTTATTTTATTAATGACTTATATTACTTAAGTATAAGTCGTTAAGATGAATATTAAATTACCTAATTTGATCAGCTAGAAACTAAATTTAAATTCATCGTTGACTATACTAATCAAAATGTATGTAATATTATAACTTAAAAGATTTTAGACCTATATTTTCCTTTTCTGAAATCAAAACTCTCTCAATTTTTATTTAGTTTATCAAAATTTCATATAATTCTAATATCATTCGACTTCATGAACATTTTTTTGTATTGTAAAATACATACTTGAAAAAAGAGGAAAAAAAATTTTTTTTTTGTAGCGATTCCATTCAGGAAAAATTTCTTTTGCTTTCAAAAGTTGTTTCAAAATACATTGTTGCATATAACCCTTATACTACACTATCTTCGTATTAGAAGAAATATTTAATAAGAATGGGAATAATATTATTCATGAATTTGGTGATTAGAATGCTTTTAAGATTTATATAAATTATCTCGCTTTTTCTTATGAATAAAAATGAATTTTATTTAAATTAATATAATACGAAAATACTATCTACTGCTAATATATTTTACACAAAGAATAACGTTTTAAAGAAATATTTTTTTTTTGTTTTATAGAGATAATTATGTATCATATCATACAGAAAATAAATTTTATTTCAATGTTGACTGTTAAATATTATGTATTGATTGTTTCAATCGGTACTGGAGATGATTATTTCCTAGAGGAAAAATATGTATCTATTTATAGCAATTTATTTTGTAAAAGTTGATACAGATTCCTAGCTTGATCTTAGAATGGAGTTTCCAGGATTTCCCCAATTGCTATTTCAGATGTGGAATAAATAATATTTGCCACACAAACCAACTTACAATGCCTCAAACGTATTCAACTTATGAAAGATCTGATGACATTCTAGGCATTCTCTGACATTTGAATGTATCGGATAACGATCTGCCCTTTAATATATCAAACATGTACGACCAAATGATACCCCTTTTACATTAGATAATTTATTTATGTTAACTGTTCTGTTTGATGCGATAATTATCTTTTTCAAGAGGAAAGCAAGATTCATTATCGAACACAGACCCAAGGATAGGTCACGATGCCTAAGAAATGAAGATAAAATGTCCCTAAATTAAATTTTCTGACATCTAGTAATTTTCCATACATACTGTTAGCTCTAAAGACAACAAGAATTTAACCAAGAAAAATCTTTAACAAGAATTAAGTAGTAATTTAATATTATTTCTAGAAACTGAATTGAAAATGTTGAATTTTTTCTCGTTTACTCATATGAAGCTTAGAATTCCTGTTCGTTGAGAGTGCTAATGAACTTCAACACCATATGGATTAAAATTTACACTATCTATCGCTAAACATTTACAGAAAAGTAGTTTTGATGATAAATTGTTTATTTCAACCATAAAAATTCATTATATCCTCATTTTCTACTTGCGTACATTGAATATCATATTAACTAATATAAGCTAGCTTAGATTTCTGTTGTAAAAGAAGAATGTTGAAAATTGCCAAAAATATAATTTTTATTGAAGAGAAATTAATAAGCGTTTTTATCTGAACTATTAAGCGGGATATTTATTTCATTTGTAAAAGTTTAAAACGTATTTACAGAATACATTTTTTTGTGTGCTTAATATTTGAATATCATATATAGTCTCATATAGTGGCTCTAGTAACCTGGGGATCATAGTCATGGGCGGATTTGTGGCCCTCCTCATATTCATCGATTTATGATCTCATGCCCAGTTGCCACTAAAGACACGTTGTGTAGTGGGACTGATTCACGTTAAATCCGGTCACGGTCCTAAGACGTTCGGTTAGCGTGGTGTGGAAGTTTGGAGGAGGATGTGCCAATTAAGATGTCATTTTCATCTCTTCATTGAGGCTTAAAATTATGATATTCATCACCATTAGTCAGCGTATTACTTCGCAATACAACGTTAAAAAGCAATCACATCACTAATATCATACAATGTTTTCTCTAAGAGATGTTCTTCTCATTTATATCTGGGATGAAGAGAAATCGAATTCTATGTTCTACATAACGACATCTACATCTGAAACTTCTGGAAAGGTATTTTTATTTAAATGTGTTTTAAAAAAATAGAATTATCTAGTATTTGAAAAATTGTATTGTGATGATTTCTTTCGAAGCAGTTTCATATCTTCGCTTTGCATGCGTGGCCTTTTGTATCTTGAAAATATTTTGAAATGTTTTATTCATTTTCATCTGAGTGAAATCCTGATAAGCGATAAAATAAAATACGTTGACGAAATTCCTATATGAATGTGGTGATACTCAAATATCATTTTTTTTCATATTTCCTTTTGATGTTGTTATAAGTTAAAGTCATATTTCTGTAGATGCATTGGTTCATACAGTTATGAATCAGATATAGTTATAGAGAAAAAATGTATGTTTTACAAATTTTTAAATTTAAATCTCTAGCATTGCATTTAATGATACTTTATTGTGACATTTAGAGATATAAGTGTCAGAATATTAATTGTTATTTTGCAAACATTATTTGCGCTTAAATATGAATGAAGTTTTTTTTTTTTTAAAAATATATATTACAAAATGAAATTGAAGTTCATAAGGCATGGTAATAGAATGTCCACAGTAAAGAGAATCAAATTATACATGAAAGAAAAAAATTGTTCGAAAGTTATTTCATGGACATATATAGTTAGCGATTAGTGAGTAACAAAGCATATAAGAACAATATTATTTTATATCTTTTGTAAGAGTTTTCATATTCCATCATTTATTTGTAAGAGTATTTTTTGAATGTGACAATTTCATAGAAATTTTAAAAAAAGTATTATCATATGTTTAAACATTAAACTATATTTATAATAGATGGATTTTACAAGTTATAATTGACAAAATAATTTTTAAAATAATTATAATGATGAATGTTTGTAAAATTTTCTTCTGTTTTGTGTCTTAATATTTATTCTAATTCATTCCCAACAAAAACAAAAGTATCTAAAAAAAAGGGATTTGAAATTAATTGTTTCTAAAAATTAGGTTTTCATGTATAATATGCTGTAATTTACAAAATTGCTCAACATAAGGAAAAAATGTTATTAAATTTCAGAATAGGTTTATATACTAAATTCATTTAGTTAGTGAAATATTACGATTTATTCAGGCGGCGAAAAAACTATTTTGAAATTCAGTTTCCTGTTTTTGCTTATAGAGGTCGTTTCTTGTAATTATTTTAGTACCACACACAGACTCACAAAGTTATACAATATATATATATATATATATATATATATATATATATATATTTATATTATGTGTGTGTAAGTGAGTAATTACTGAAATTTTTGAATAATTATAATTTGGTGTTAAAATCTACTTTAACATTATCTATTGAATAACTATTTTTTTGCATAAACAACTTTTGGAAACGCAAATAATTTACTAACTTATCACCTGAGACTTACACATAATTAAAGTGTAGATTTTAACGGTTTATCCAAGCACCTGTTGATCTATGAGCCTAATTCCATTTGGGAATTTTGGGAATTAGTAAGGATAACTGTCAGTTGAATAAAATTTCTCTTAGCGTCATAATAATTTTCAAAAGTTATAATTTAGCACTCGACACTGATGTACATATCTTTAGTGCTTATTCATAAATTGAATAATTCATTTTATTGACGAAAGGCTGTCATTATTTATAAAAATACATTCATAAAAATGCTTATTTTAAAAGAGTTTAATTTTGAAATTGGAGAGGAAAACTTAAAATCAAAATAGACACGAAAAATCATAAGTAATTACTTAAAAAATCATGGCGAAAATTGATTTTAAATGCAAAAACGGAATTTTATCAGCATTTGCAATTTTGTTGGAAGGTAATGGTACTACAAACTAATATTTCTCGAAGATCACTTCTACAGTAAACTTTTTTTGAATGGAATGGCAAAACATATAATATGCTTTCATTTGTTACGTAGACCCTTAATGTAAGCGTTTCGAAATCTGAATGACTACCATTATGTTTTTAAGAATAAAATTAATTAATTAACTACGGATTAATTTATGCAAATTTATGAAACTGGTAATATATGTTAAAAGATATATCTTTTTTCACTTGCTAATACAGCCCACACTAATGAATGTTTTCAATAAGTGTGATTCTAAGAATTAGAAAAATCATAATATAAATTGTGTGAAGTATTTTATTATTAATGTCTAGAAATATTTTAAAACATTTTAGGTAAGCGAAACAGAGTACGTATAGAGAAAGTAACTTTCAATACTAAGAACTCTGAAGCTCTATTTCAATATTTTTTGCTTGATTTCGAGATAACTGGATGCCAGAAATCCTTGAAAAGTCTGGAATTCTTCGTTCAGCATTTTTCTCTTCTAGTACTAAAAATTGCCATTCTTTTTTTTCTTTCAGTAGCAATTTCGTTTATCCGCAAATTTCGCACAACAAAGGTTTTGATTTTTATATCGCACAACCAGTGAAGCGCAAAATATGCGATGATCATAAACATATTTCTTTCTTGTTTACTCTTTGTTGAAGTATTCCTTTATAACTCCCACTCATAAACCAATATTACTGGTCTCCAAAGTTGTTATTCATCTTGGCTGTAGAAAAATACATTCTGCCGAGGACATAGAATAACAAGGAAAAAAAAACAGAACTCTTGATAAAGAAACCTGAAAAAGGGAGGAATAAAATTTTTATGTGGTTCTATCGAAAAAAACAATTCAAATTAAGCGCATTTTTGAAAGAAATTATGATACATTCAAAACAACCTTTTAATAAAATATTATTTTTTTTAAAAAAAACTATCTTTCATTAAAAGGAATTTCGTTCCTGCATTATCTTGTTTTAATTGCAATGATTTGAATTCTAATATAAATCCTGTATCAAATGTAAATGTTGGATAAAAATTAATAAGTGGAATAGCAAATGATTTCATAAATGATGCATATGCAAATAAGAAATTTTCATTAATTACAGTTCAAAACTGAAATTTTGAAACCAGATTGAATGCAATTTCAAAATAAAAGGTATATTTCCAATGACAACAAATTAACATAAAGATATATTTTTAAAAAAAAAACCAACAAACAAAAGTCATCTCAATTGTCAAAGAATGTGTACTGAAACTCTCTCCAATAACTATTTCTCTCAAATATTTATTCTAGAATGAATTGCAGTTGTCAGAAAACTCTTATTATTTATCATTTCGTATTACAACAAGAGTGAAGCTAATAACAATCCATTCTTTAAATTGATTTCCTCTAAGCAATGCATTCTCAAATTGTTATTGGAACATCATATAGCTATAACTTATTCTCTGTTAGAACCTTGTTGTAAATCTGGAAATGCTTATTAGAAATTTCTATTTATTTCTGATAGAAAATAAATAAGCGGAAATACATTTTTAAAAGAGTTGTGCAATTCTATGCTGCAGTTGAATAAATAAGCTCAGTATTTTACACAATGAATGAGTATATCGAAATATTAAAAGAAAAAATTATGAAAGAAACAAATAGTAGCCAAAGATTAAAATACTTCAATTAAATAATGTCATTTAATAAACTCGTAATATATTTATTCTGGTAGGGGAACCCCTGCACTGTTTCACTTGAACATCGTACTGAATATTAGAGGGTATTTGTTTGATTGTAATCAATGATTATTCAATCAATAACGTTTTTGGATATAGAGATAAAACTATCCTTTTCAAATTTTACCTATTCATCTGGACATTTTTGAGTTAGTATAAAATTCAAGGAATTATGTTTATGGGTCAAGTTTAATTTTCTAAAGGAACTTTAACAAAATAATTTTTAATTTGAGGAAACAAAGTGTTGTTATCGAATATTATAGCCTTTAGTATTTTTTGCATAGGCGCATATATAACAATACCCTTAAAAATGGCTAAACACTCAAACACACACATACACACACAACTATATATATATATAAATACTGCTGGACATTAAAATTAACACACCACGAAAGGAAGCAAATAAAGAAAAATATTGCATATAAACAGTAGGACATGAAGACAAAATGATTAAATTCGTCAGCAATTTGGGGGCTTACAGGGAGGCGAAATTAGTAACGCCTGCCTGGCAGCTAAAACGGCCCTTACTCGGATAGGTATGGAGTCAAATTTGGCTTGGTTGACAGAAACGGACAACTTATTCCATGCTGCTTCAAATCTACACCACACTTCATCAACCGGATTAGCTCTAAAAGGGCGGGTGGTGGGCCAGACTCTCAGCAAGATGTTTTCAATATGTGACAGATCTGGACACAGTGCCAGGTAGGGCAACAGTCGAATATCCTGCTTGTCGAGGAAGGTAAAAAAATGACGGATTGGGAACACGTAGTCTTGCATTATCTTGTTTTGAGATGGTGTTTGGCACGCCTCGAAAACAAGGGAACAACGACTAGACATAAGATGTGAGAAATATATCAATCTACGTTCAAATTACCGACGATCCGAAATAGAGATATGCGCGTTGCTTACCCAATTGTTTTCCAAACTATTAAACTAGGTTCAGGGCCCGTATGCTGATATCTAATTTAAGAAGAAAACGTGCAGTTTCTTAATTGCTTCCTTACAGTCATGAAGCCATCAGAATATTGCACGCAGAAACGGGATTCGTCTGAAAGACGTCATTGGGCCACTCCTGTATGCATCATTGTCGTTAGACGCATCAGAATCATTGACTTTACTAAGCTGCATTGCCAAGAGAAGCCAAGTAATGATCACCGCTCTGACAGTCTACGATGCTACAAACGTCTTCGCACCGAAGGAGCGGATACCGAGCGCGCTGCAAACAAGCCCATTTCCCGACTAATTGTCAGTGATGTGGGTGTACTGTTTTGCAGGACCAATCTCACAATATCTATGTTATCTCAGCATAAGTCATGAGTGGGAGTTGAGATTCTGCATGTGTTACAGTATTACCCTCAGCAATACTTTGGTTTCATATTCAAATGACAATGATTGGATTTGGAACAAATGCGATGGGCAATATCAAGGCACGATAATCCACTCTCTCGATAGGCAATGATCCTGCCACTATTGAATTCTGATAATTGCTAGTAAGCATTTCTTCTTTTTATTCATGGCACACATTACATTCTGAGCAAACTCCCACCTTACAAAGCGCTTTCGAATGAGAAATCTCCACTACACAACTTTGCTTTTATGCGGTGCTCCAGATGCCGATTCTCTCTCCTGCCTCGTCTACATGTGCTGAAATACTAATCTTTTGCATATCTTCTTCTCATACACATACAATGTATATATATATATATGATGATGAATAGCCAATGTTGAGGAAAAGTCTAGTGAAACATTTAATTTTTAATATCGTTGCATATATAATGAAATTTTGAGATGCCCGTTTTTATGACATCAGTATTTGATATTCTTTATATAAAGCATTAATGTTTCATACCAATATTCGAAGAGAAGTAGACCAAAGTCAATGTTATATGCCAAATGGTTGAATTTGAAAATTTTGCTATTCATAGATTATAAAATGCATTTGTAATAATGGAATCAGCTTTTAGTTTGTACAATAGATGTTTTATTGCTATAAACACCGCGAATTACTAATATATTCAGTTAACAGCAAAGAAGCACCGAAATGATAGACAAACCTGCCTCATATTTTCTCCTGTAGCAGCCACTGCATTGTGGATATCGTAAAATTCTTCACGAAGAAAAAATGTATGTAATTGTTGCGTTTATTCCTCTTACTACTCCTCTGTAAAAAACGTTTAATTTTATACAAATATATATCATATTGGAGTGCACCTCAATAGAGACCAGTACTATTTACTAATAAGTTTAGAATGTATCATGTAAGTGACTCAAGAAGATTGTCGTTTGGTCTGTAGCATTTAGTGTGCTATTATTTGTTCTTTATACCGTTGAAAGATACATATGTGATGCATTGTATGATTATGAATGATAATATATACCTCTTAGTATGCCACTAATTTGTTTATCGTTCTAAGAGGCATGGTTAATATTCAGTTATAAAGAAACAACTTTTTATGTTCCAGTTGTACGTTTTCCCACAAATCCTTTAGGATGATTTCCTTATTCTGCAAGACAATAATGCTAGATGGCACAGAATCGTGCTGAAAATTAACTTGAGGAGTAGGTAATTTTGCTTTAAAGTTCGTCAGGACGTGTTCTATATGACCCTGGATAGAACATATTTGAAAACCGCACATATTTGAACTACAGAACATATATGAAAACCACATAACATATTTGATTACCTCACTTATCCAACTCACTACAACCCTACAGGATCTTTAAAATCTTTCTAAAGCAATTGTCTTTTCTAACTACTGATTTAATAAACACAATCATTTTTTTAGCATAAAACAGCGATGATGTCCATGTACAGCTGTTAGAGCTGATGATACCTGATTGATGCTAATCACTTATTGTAGTCAGACATGTTATGGTATATTTTCGATTTTAATAAAAGAAAACACAAAAGAATTCCTTTTGCTTTTGTTTTGTGCCTGATTTGTGAAACACTGGAGAATTAGTGCTGTTTATTTGTAAACATTCATTAAATTCTAACAAACATAATTTTTACAAGCACAATTTTCTTGATTTTCCTTTAAATTTTGGAATTTGTTTTAATATTCTGTGCGAGGTACATAATTGTGTTATTTTTTAATTAGATGTATTTATCGTAGATTTCGGAAGAACATATGTATTGATACACTAACAGAAGAATAAAAAAATAGGTTCTCTTATACAATATAGTACACAGAATAATAATCTTTATTTATGAACACAGCATTAACCTAACCTCTATCACCATTTAAGCGCTCTCGTCTTTCAGGAGCCTGTTGGGAGAAGTGGGTGATGCACAAACTTAAATGTTCTTAATATTGGGTATAAAAATAGTTCACTCCCTCTCAACTCAACAAATTGTTTTAATAATTTTGCTTAAAATGAGAAAAAAGTATAATTAATTGAATGAAAAAGTAACATTAAGTTTAAAAAGGGAATAATCATTTCCTGAAAAGCATGAATATTATATGAAATTTATGCTAACGTATCTAACAGTAACTTCGTATAATTTCAAAGTAAATGTAAGCAATCATCTTTTATTCTTCAAATGAATTTATTGTGTATGAGAACTCCGAAACATCATAATTCTGATAGATAAGTTTTAATGCAGAATTAAGTTTATTATGTTTGTGCACCTTAAGTATTTTATGTTTATACACATATAGCATACAAGTTTATTTTTATTTATAAATTGTATACAATTTAAAATTTAAAATATAAAAAGATGTGATTATGTGTGATCTGTAAGTTATATTTATATTCCGTTTAGCTTTGGAATTAATCTTATCATAATATGATGTTATTATATACCAGGGGTTGTCAGCTATTTTGTCTTTGGAAGCCTAATTTCAGAATGGAATATTTAAAACACTGGTTTATTCAGTGTATCTAGAAGGATATTGTAAAATTTATCTACTTTACACTTAAATTTTCTCCAAAATTACACCATTTTTTGTATTTTTTTTTAAGACAAAACAGTTATAAACTATTAAATTTTGAAAATAGTATCAAGAACGAAAATATCCTTGACCCAAAGGTACGCCCCGAGACTATTCTTTGTTTATAAAATTTCCTATTATTGTTTTCATTCAACCTTAAAAATTATTAAAATTAACGGTTTGCTTTAACTGATCTGCATTTAACTGAGCTGGTGCGAACTACGGTAACTAGTTACAAATCAAACCTTTAGCTCTAACAACTAAGTTGGAAAATGTTCGTAAAGCATACACAAGTAAATCTAACTTTTCTGTTCAAAATGGCTTAAAAGAATCAATCAGTGCAAAAATTATTAATATTTTCTTATGTTTTCGAGTAACATAATTAAGTTTCTTAACTAACAAGAGTTGAAACAAAATAATTAATTTTGGACTTCATTAAGATTATGTTTACTAAGCACTTAGTAAAATTAAAATGAAGTAAGCTAATAACTTTCGAACATTGAGTAATTTTAGTTCACCATATATTATACATATATTTTACTTGCATAAGAGCCGTATCACTCTTATTAATCATCGTATTTGCAAGTGAGCCTCCTGCTAGAACTGCTCATAAGCTTCACTATGGCTACCCCATATAATAGCACAGTATATAAGATATACCCTTATGGTTGCATAGTTCATTAAATAAATTTCCACCTTACAAATAAACACAAGTGTTCTTTTTTATTTTGAAACATTTTACGATTTTATATCGAAAATCAAAAATTTAAATTAAGTTTTTTTTTATCGTACATAAAGAAGTTTATCGAAATGAAATGTTTCTAAAAACATTCATAAAGAAGTATTTCGAAATGAAGCATTTCTTGTTTCTTTCGATAACATAAACAGCAAAAGAAATTTTAATAAATTTACAATCCTTTAGCGCGATTTTGTAATTAAAATAAAAATACTTTAGAATATTTAGAACCTTTATATATTCAAATAAAACGTTTATTAAAACACAGTTTAATTTAAGTGTTATCTGAAATTGCTAAATATCTAATAATCCAATTTTAATTAACTATTCTTTTCGTGTAAAGATATATTGATAAACATTTATTGTACATATTTATTTAAATGTGACGTGTTTTGTCCAGTGTGATGAATCTAGAAGTTTGTGTAGTGAATTAAGCATCATCCTTGTAAACAGATTAATGATTAAAATCTTACGACACATTTGCAAAATGTTATAATACAGTTCTATTCACTGTTAAATAAACAAAATTATTATAGAAGTAATAAATCATATAATTTTATCTATAAAAACTATATTTTTATTTAAATGTGCTCAAGCATTTTAAAAAACCTTTAAGAAAGGGAATCCCATAGAAATTTCCTGACATAAATTTAAAAATTATTCTTGTTTCTTTAATATCTTACTTTGAAAACTCATCTATATTTTTCAAATTATAGCAGGTAGAGACTGATGCTGCTAGAGAAAACAAATTTATCCAAACGTTTCTTTTATATCGTATTTTATATGAAATATCCATTAGCAATTTGAATTTAACTGGATACATCTATTAAATTCATAGAATATCTTAATCAAATATTAACATAGAATTAACTATTTATTTTTACTTAAAAAATGCGTAAATACGCACATAACATTCATATCCACATTTCTTTTTTCATTTTGAGCCAAAATAAAATATGATGTAAATTAAGTGGATATTGTTATAAATAAATGTATATACTTAAGTACACTCAACTTGATGCGATATTTCCATGGAGTAGCTACACAAGAGTCATTAAGTCAATATTTATTCTTCTGAATACCTTAAATGCATTAGAATAGAATATATTTATTTAAATTTAAAGGCTTTATATTTAAATAGTACATTTATTTGTTCACAATGCAGAATTATGTTTCATATTTTAGAACGTAAAACGCAATGCAAAACATATTTTCAAATTCAATTCTTCATTAAATAGAGGATGAGAAATATGATTATTTGTGTGAAATACAATGAGTAAATCAATTTCTTACCGGCAGTTTGTACAAGCATTTCATAAAATATTCTTAAAATTTTGAAATAAACTTAATCGATATTGCTGCGCGTTTACATAAATTTTAACACAATACCCAGTAATATATAATATTGCCTTAGAAAGTTCTTTGTAAACATTTAATCATTTTACTGAAAACGGGTTAGACTTATTTCAGTTGATATAGGTAAAGATTATGCAGAGTTTTTCTTATTTTTTCATTTAACTTCCCAGTATCAATTTATACAAACATTTCATAGAATATTCTTCAGAATATTGAAATACATTTCACCAATATTACTGTGCATTTAAGTAGAGTTTAATGAAACATCCAGCACTGCATAATAGTACTTTTGAAAGTTCTTTGCAAACATTTATAACACCTATACTGCGAACACACACAAAGTTACATATTATTTAGCTTAAAAAGTTAAGTTTAGTTTTGTTGATAGTCTACATATTATGCAATTTTGATTTCAAATAACCTTTTAATAACAGTGTGTACAAACATTTTATAAAATATTCTTAAAAGTATTGAAATAAATTTAATTGATATAGCAGTGCAAATACGTAGATTTTAACACAATATCTGGTATTGTATAATGCTATTTTTGAAGTCTCTTTTTAAACTGTTTTAACTCCTTAGCTGCAAATATGTAGGCAAGGTTTATATCCATTCATAGCTTACAAATTATGTAGTTTATTTAAATAATTTAATGTAAAGTTTTATTTAAATTATAATAACAATTCACTAGGTGGAAAGCATTTGAAATAGTAAGTATTAAATAGATCAAATAAATGCTTTAAATAATTGCGTACTAATTTTATTGAATAGAAATATTGCAAAGACATCATTTCAAGATATTGAGCACATTAAAAAGACACATTCATCCCTTTCGTGACGGTAGGCGCAAGCGCTAACAGACCGCTGGTCTGCTTCTCGAGCATATTTCCAGGGCCGGAGTACATTTAGCTTCTAAACCCCGAAATTACGAAAACATGACCGATTTTTTTAATAATGCACTGCAGAGTATATATGTAGTATGCGCTTTATATATATATATACACTGTATAACAAGAGAAAATAAAACGACGTAACAAGAAGGTGGCGATAAAAATTGGCAAATAGGAAAAATTGCCAATAGAAAATGATGCTGCAATAGCTGGCCAAGGAAGTATAGGGAAAGCTTGCAGATAATTTATATCAACACGTGCCGCGTACGGCCGGTCATTATTTTGTTGAAAAGTGTGCCTTGTGTGTTGCAAATGAATGCTATCATAACTGGTCGTAGATTTACCGCTGTGTTGTAAGTGCTCCAGAACAGTTAACCGAAGAGGTTCGACTGTCAAAGGAGATTGCATCCCAGAACATATCACCCTCTAGTTTCCCTGTGTGGCATGCGATAATAAGGGCCGGATCCCTACTATGCCCTGGATGTCTTCAGACACCTGTGCGGGTTTCGTTATTACCACAGGTGGAAACGGGACTCGTCAATACAGACTTAACGTCCTCAGTCAGCGGTTTTCCAAGTTGATCGAGCTTGACACCATGGTATTTGGACTTGATGATGTACAGGCGGGAGTGGTAAGTGGCGTATCAGTCGGCGATGTTATAAATTCTATTCTCTTAATCGTCTGTCTAGGGTCATGTTGGACTTATGTGTGCAGATCAGACAGTGGATAGTGGATAACGATGAATCTTGTGCTGTGACAGCTGCTCTGACTATGCGCTATGTCTTCCCGTTCTGTTGTGGTCCAGCGATCGACCGCTGCAGTTCTGACGCTTATACCTGCCCTTGTTGATCCACTCTTACCAGCATTGTCTAATTATGGTATCGCTTCGACCCAGATATCAAGCAATTGTTCGATTCGTCCAAGCAGTCTCTTTCAGTCCGATAACACGAACTGTTTCAAACTCTAAACTCTACACATATAGAGCCCGAATTCTTCACATAGACATTGTTAAAGCCTAGATAAGATATCCACAGTCGAAATGCATCCAAAATTTGATTATCTGATCGAGAATAGCTCCTTATATACACCTGAGCAATGTGCAGTTCCTATGCCCGGGATCTCCCTCCATTCATTCATTGGACCCCAAAGTTTACTCATTTACATGTTAGGTTTCAATGTCTCTCCGTATGCATTTTCAACCCAATCGATCAAATCTTTCTTTGTGAGTTGTTTTTTTTTGTTATTGAGTGTATATATATATATATATATATATATATATATATAAGTTTGCGTGTTACGAACCCGCTTTATATACTTAAGTTTTTTTTGGTTGGATTAAATTTTTTTTATTTAATAGAGATTCATAAACTTATGTTCTGAATTAAACATCTTCATTGGTATACATGAAAGTCGTTTCTTTGCAAATACATACTAATCATTTCATTGTATCACACACATACATATCCTAAATGCTCATTTCCACATGCCAGATCATCTGAGTCACTTGCAAGGGCACAACAGAAATTTTCGAATACGCAAACTCAAATTATCAGTTTGTAACAATAGACTGCAAACCTAAACATCACACCCCTCTCCAAAGTTCTCTCTTGTAAAACTAAAACTCCTCTAACTATGAACAAATACCGAGTGCTCATTTAAAGTGCAAACCCTGCGAGTCGTTCCGATTAAATTTATTTACTCTAAATTCATAATCCATTACTCCATGAGTCATATTTGACTCATTTTGAGTCGAAGGTCAAATCTACATGTATAATACCATCTTGTGCCCAAAGTATTAGATTATAAGACGTTCCATTAGTCTGACACATATAGATCGAGTGTGAACCACAAATTACCCTGTCATGACTGATTGCCATTCGGGAACTGTGTTTGTTTCTTCCTGGCTCATATATGTGATGACCCTTCCGTAAGGATTAAGTTAAATACTTTTATTAAAAGAATAACGTAAGTAAATAATTATTAATATGAAAAAAAATTATTTGAATCTGATGATTATTTTCTAGTCATCTAGTGTTTTTTGGGTTACAGGATATAATCCTTTTCTACAAAAATCTTCTATTGTAATATTAGGGGGCTTTTTTCAGGGGGGGGGCAAAATTAGCAAAAGCAAAGGGAATAGTTATACTAAAGATTTGCTTTGGGAATCTACCTATAATCAACAAGAAACAAAAATTACACTTTTTAATGTATACTAAAGGAAAGCTCATTTAAATGTTGATTCGTCGATAATTATATGCTTACATTTTGGTGTTTATTTCAGCTACATTTAAAAATTAAATATACATTATTTCTTTGATTAGTGACACATTTCAAATTCCTTTTGGTATTTCTTATTGTATATTCACATATGGTTAAAAATTGAAGGGTAATTTTTGTTTTAATTTCGAACAATTCGAAAAAAAACCGAAAAAAAAAAAGATTTTAAGGATGATTAAAAAATAAATACATTTTAAAATAATGAAAAGAAGATCCCCAAAAAAATTAGTATGCAAACAAATATATACTCAAACATATTTTGAAAACATTTTCTTTTAAGAAGATATTGCACTAATATGTATAGAAAATATGGTTTCTTTTATAATGCATTTTATTAAAATTTAAAGTTAACTGAAGGTATGGACCAGAAAAATAACACTTGCAGTTTTATATAGATTCATTACTTTGATATAATGTAAAATTTCCATATAATGAGTTACTTTTATTTTCAATCTTCCTTAATTATAAATGTGAAATTGATTGGTTGGTTGCAATTTAAGTTTTATTTAATTGTGTCATGTTGCCTAATATTATATGTGACGTCATGGCTCGCATATATATATTTTTTGTTGCTTCATTCTTCCAATGTATATACTCTGTACTTGATTGAAGTGACTGATCTGCTGAAGCGGAAATTGATATGCTGCCCGCCCAGACAGTTTCGCGTACGAGACATTGTCCTTGGCGAGAGCAGAGGTCTGTAAGATGATTTGTAATATAATTGTATGAGTGTGATATGAACTTGTTAATAAACGACTTTAAATATCAAATGAACGCTTCTAAATATTTACCACTACGCCACATATAATAATATCAAACGATAAGAACAAATTTGAGTTGGTACCTTAATTTTACAACATTTGATATAGAACACGAGCCTTTTTTTTTTTCTAAAATTATATTTAAATTGTAGATAAATTTTAAATATGCCAATTATTGATACCAATGTAGAAGAAACCAAGTTTCGTGTTACGCATCTCTGGCCACGTTGCTACTGCGACAGCTAAATTTTACAAGACGATTATAATTCTATACTTACTGTAAGGACTCTTATGCCAATATAACTTTCAATTTTAAAATAGTTTGCATTCAAATAGTAATGGAATCATTATATAACAACTATATCAAATTACAATTTCCCGTTACCATTGTCCTCTCGTTAAATATTTTGATATATTTTTTAACTATATTTCATTAAAACCAATAGTAAGAATACATTGGAAATTATGATTTATAGACTTTCATTTCAACTGGAGTAAATATTGGCTCATTTCTTATTTGTCTACAACTTACAGATCTTATGTAAACATAAATAGAGAATTCCCGATCAAGATTTTTGATTAATAAAAATTAATTTATATTGTGATAGCTAGTTTTGTTAATCAGCGACTGGAAGAAGATTTATTTAGTTTTGTTTATAATCATCAAGGCTGAAATAGGCAGTTTGGGGATTTCGCATATTTTTTTTTTTGTGCACATTATTTTGAGAGCCCAAAATTTTGATAAATTTTTGAGGAAAATTTATCAATTAGCATAATCTTTTTGGTATACTTTAGGTATATACATATATATATTCTTCATTAGATGTAGCTTAAAGCAGAAATTAATTTAATAAATACGTTTTCGATCATTAATTCAATTCAAATACATTAGAAAAATTTACAAAAATAAATAAATAAATAAAAAAAAATTAAAAAAAAAAAAAAAAAACAATTATAGTTCAATAATGAAAGCATTTTCTAAGTTAACATTTCGTAAAATAAGTTATCTACAATTATTTTTTACAAAACATTCTTCTTCTTCTTATCTTGTAAGGTATTAAAAATCTGAAGGAATAAAAAAAACCTTTTATCATTAGAATTATGCTTATTTTAATTAATTATAATTAACGAAAACTCGATAGGAACTCTATGACCTAGTATATTATTTATAAAAAGTATAATAAAAGAAATTCTTTAAAATATTGTTAGCTATTTGTTCTATGCAAGTTTATAAAAAAAGTAATTAAATGTATTAAAATGAAAAGAAAGAATGGAAGAATAAAAAAATTTAAAACCATTGAAAGCAAGGACTTTTAATGCCATCATTATAAATTAAATAACATTTTTCTTATAAAATACGTATTTTAATATCATATTCTTCTCGATTTGATACACAAAGGATTACTATTTGCAGTATAAACAAGCAAGTATTTGGATACCAGGTATATAATTTTCAAGCAAAACAAAATTGAAAGAGAGAGAGAGAAATATTTTGTGAAGTATTCAAATTTGTAAATATGATGCAAATTATTTTTTTACGTTAATCTTAAGAATTATTTAAATTATGTGCACATACTATATTAGCAATACAGTACCATATTAATTATCACCGACAAGAATTTATAAACTTCTCGTTATATAAATTTGAATGGAAAGGCTTTTAGAACGAAGAATGACGAATTCCTAAACATAATTTCTATGAGACCCATTTACTATGTAATCTGCTTAAAAACTTAGGAACAAAATTCCTTGATTAATGAGAAAATAATTTGACATCATATGTTCTTATTCGTAATTTAGTTATTATTATCCTGGTTATGAAAGCTTCAAAAAAATTATTTTTCATTTTTCTTGAAGACAAATGAATATTTATTGAGAAGCATTCTTTTCTTTTCAAATAACTGACTATACACTTTAAGAGAGGTGATTTAGATACGCTATAATATATTTATAATTTATGGGAATATCATCAGCATTTTCTTAGATTTTGCAAAAATTATACATTACTTGTGTGGAATTACAATGAAAGTCGAAGCCTATTTGAAAAACATAAATGGCGTTTTGATTTTAAGGAAATATAAGAATTAAATTTATATACTGATATTTCCTTTGATGTGTCATAAGCACGAATCATACATTTTTTTTATTCCTTGGTATTTTCACTCTTTTCTACGTGTTTAAATGGTAAAAAAAAAACACTTCGGGTCTAGAAAGGCCCTATATTAAAATGATAGTAGCGTGCTAATCTAAAACTTTCAGCTCAGCGAAACTAGATCTGATAGAACTTCAATATGTTTTTTGTTCCTATAAACTATTTACTGTGATAAGTCTAAGTCCAATGTAAATGCTGCAAAGTAATTAGTACAAAGTAATAAATATTCTATACTAATACATCAAAATTGAGAAAAAGTTTTGTCAAGAATAAGATCTTTACATACACAGTTGTTAGTGAAACATAAAAAAATACTGCATGATGATAAAATAATAGGAATTTTTTCTTAGATCTACATATTTACTTTAACTGCTCCTACATTTTTTGAATAATGTTGAAAATTACCTTAAAAGTAATTTGATTTTTTTTTTGGTTTTGTTTTTTTTTTCTCACCTTCATCTAAAAAAATTAATTTATAATATATATAAAATCTTTACTTAGTTCCAATAAGGAATTAACTGGGATGAAGAATTGGGTTATCCATTTTCTTTTATTAAATTAGATAAGATTGCATTAAATAGGGTATGAATATAAATATTGTTTCTTTTTTATAAAAAAGAAAAATGTGTAAAATGAAAACAATTAGTTCACAACAACAATATTTTTATATTTTAAACGTAAAACTTAAGATTATATATGATTAAGGAAGGCACACACTATAAAACCATACATGTATCTATGTTCATTTGCTTATATGTGATCATATGGAACAGTTAATTAAAATATAATCTTTTAAAAAAATAATTAATTTTTAAGTACTTTTCTTGATGAGAAAACCTATTACCAATTTTAGTAATGTTTTTATTCTTTAATCCATTATTAAGAGCAATTTTGTAACGATAAAATGGGTTAAAGACAAGATCTTGAATAGATGGCTCAAAAAATCGCCTTTAAGATACAATCTTCAAGAATTTCACTCTTGCTTGAAATTAAATATGACAACTATGAACATAACAAATGTACAAACTTTCCTAATATAGCAAATGAAAAAAAACTAAAGAGTCTCCCAAATCCCCCATTAATACTCTTCATGGAGTAGATAGATATTATCTAATGATTTTGGATGAAAAACAGAAATTTTTTTTTTATGGGAAATATATCTCCGAGGAATAAATATCTCATTTCGAATTTGCTCCATTATTTGTAAAAATTAAAGAAACACAGTCGTATCATTTCAACATCTATACATCAAGTAGCAGTTTCAAAACGGAGAAAAAGTGCCTCCGAGCTAGGATATTCAGTGCATGTCTGTTGGCCTCACCCTGATATTCTCCAAAATTTTCGTAGTACCTTCATTTTAGAATTTAATGAGCATCTTCAGCCTTGTGGTATAAAATATCTCTTTTTATTTTTTTTTTTACCTCTTAAGAAATTGAGTCTTTATACATATAGTTAATTGCTATAATTACGTTAAATATGTTAACCAAAAGAAAAAAAAATACGTGTTTCAACACTCCTTTCTTCAATACTGAACTCTTTAACACTTTTAGAAAGAAGAACTATTTTCCTTGTAAAAGTATTCAATTATTGAAAAAAATATGCATTAGAAATATATATATCAAATCAGCGAAAGTGAACAATGGAAAAAGACTCAGAAAATTATAAATATTGCATTGTATTCTTATATTAAATTCTTTTAAGGTATACTATATATCCATAAATTATTTTTGATAGACCGCTGAATAAATCGATGCAGCTGTTGTATTTAGTTATAAATAGTAATTTTGTTTATACTTAGAAAAAAATAAATACATATAGTCTTTATACTTACTAAAAAATTAAAATAAATTACCGCGTAGATAAATATTCTTTATTTTGCAAAATATTCTATTTCTGCTTAGCTAATTATACCAGGTCTTATATTTGAAGTTTTCTTTTGCTTGATATCTTAAGAAAGGTTTCTTTTATACTGTGAAAATTTTAATCTCTAACTGAAATTCAAATAAAAATAATTGTTTAAATTTAATTTTTTCTGTAATTTTTTTTTTATTTTCAGTAATAAATGTTTCCGTAAGGTTAAAATGAGAATCGTTTTTATACTTAAAATAGAGACTAAATGTTGTTAGGAAGTACTATTGTTACAAATTGTAGCGAAACAGAGTATTATCAATTAATAAAAAATATTTTTAAGTAATTCTAATAAACTATAAAATTAATATGTTGTAAAATAAATGTTATTTCAGATGTTCCTAATTTTTATTCCAGTTTTTTTTTAAGAAAGTACCATATTGAACTTTTAAGAAAAATGACCCTTTTTTTCCTTCTAGTATTTTTATAAGAAAGGATTGTATCTTAATTTACTATTCAATGTAATTACCTCCACTATGTTTCATATCGTACAATTAGATTCTGTGTACCATCTTCCCAGAAGTCTGGAGCCTTAAGGATTAACCATTGTAGAAAGGTCGTTTTAACATCAACATTGTCACCATGATACTGACAGCTAATGATTTTCTAAATGCAGAAGCAAGAGACAAACACTGGTTGTCAGATCATGTTTATAGTAAGGGGTATCATGTTCTTCTCAGCAAAAGATGCTATTAATTCTCGGGCTCGACGAAACACGCGTGGAAGTGTTTTGTCATGCAATCAATTTAATGAGCATATCACGCTTTTTTTCTGGGATTGCTTGATGTATTTTTGTTAAAGTGTCACATAATAACTCAGAATTTATTGCGTCAGCTCGAGCCAGAACATCCACATTAGTACCACATGCCAATCCCAAAACACAGTGCACATGATTTTGCTTGCGGAATTTGTTTGAGTTTCGCCTTTTAGGGTGATGTTTAATGTCTCTATGCTATGAACCGCTGTTTGTTTCAGATGTCACATGAGCCTCTTATTTTCCCACTACATTAATATTCTGATGAATTTCTTTAGCTTTCACGCATTTTGCTTGCAGGAAGTGATTCATAGTTCGTATTTACAATCAGGGACTTTTTCAATTGTCTTAGGCAATTTAAGTGCGAACAACAGATATAAACACAGGCAAATGCTACCTTCTTGGAGTCCGGGATTAATCAACAGGTTAGGTACTGAAAGTGAAATGGCGAAAATAGATCTACAGAAGCCATATTCAAAAGTGGTGCTTACTTGAATAGAGTCGCTAGTATTCAAAGTAAGTTCTATTATAATATAGTGTTTCATCTACAAGTATTTTCTCATTTTTTTTAAACTGTAATATATCAAGAAATGCAAATAATTTTTTATTTAAAATAAGAAGAAAAAAAATTGGAAATCAATTCATTTCTTCTAATCTCAAATTCTTTGATAAAAGTTTTTTTTTTTTTTTAAAGCATTCTCCTATTCTTCTCTGTTTGTAAATTATTTTATAAAAACTTTAATTTAACCAGTTAGGTGAGAGTTGAAATAAAGGACAAAATAGGGCACGTACGAACTCTGAGACCACTCTGCGTTATAGTTTTCTAAAAATCATTTAATTAAAAGATCATCCGGTATTTCCCTTAGATATTTTTCGAACTAGTTTGAACTTACAGAAAAAAAATATGCTTTTCCACTTTAGAGTAAATTAAAGCATTTTCGAAAAAATCTTGTCAGAGCCTTGGATTTTTCGATGAAAATAATATGCGTCAGTGAATTTTATAAAATTAGTAATAAAAACAAATTTATCATGTGTTAACTATTGTGTTTTATGTATTTAATACTGAAAGAAAAGTCAATAGGAAAAAATTCAATGTAGCACAGTATAAAAAATTTTCGACAGTATCTGTACAATCATTATTTCAGGGATTTCTCAGAAGCATTTGATTCAGTCCCAGTCTTCTTTAGCACAATCATTGCATAACTTTTATATGCATTCCAAACAAACAGAGTTTTGGTAAGATAAACATAAATGTGCTTTCTTTTTTTATTGTTTGGAGAGCATAAACGATATATTTTCCTTATTTTAATTTTGTTTTTCTTTGTACTACTTCGCATTCTGAAACTCCGCTTTTCTTCATACCAGAAATCTGCTACTTTTTCTATCAGTTTTATCGTCAGATGCTATTCTCCATTTATTCTGCATTTGTAACTCTTGTAATTGGTAGTGGTAGACTAAAATTGTCTATTGTACAATGAAGTGTCAACATGCATAAGCAGTAGCTCTCATACATTTCTGTATTGAAATCATCAATTTTTCCGTAAGGTCTTAGTCCCACAGTTCTTACTATATTGTAAACTGGAATTCTAACATTTCGGTTAGGTTTAACGAATATGACCATTTTAATCAATTTTTCTCGAGTAGTATTTCATGAAAAACCTGGCTGCTTCTGGTTCAGAGAAATCATTGTTATCTGAAGGAAATTCTGAATCCATAGTGAGGGAACTTTCACTGACAATATCATCTTCGCACTCATCTTCTCCACTAAAATCATTTCCAATTTCATCTATAATCCTTTTCAAAGTAGTGCAGATCAAATGGATAAATCATTCTCCTGGAATCTAACTTCAGAGCCATGTGCACTACAGCTAAAAGTTGTAACGCTGAAAGGAAGGTACGATCTTTCAGATCATTCTTGAAAAATGTGGAGGTTTTTCAACGGGCCAAAACATTGTGAAAGGAAAGGGTATTATTCAAAATACCAGAATAGGAAACTAGAGGTAGAATCTTCTGCATTTGACTAAGCATGCAATAGGGTTGATAACTGGAACATGTTGAAAGGTCTGTGAGACCGTTCTTTCCCTGTTACGGGTTAAAAGGTTAAACAGTGCGGGTATTAAAATATTAAAATTAGGAACTCACTGAGTTACATGTTATGCACATTGTTTCAGTTCACTTAACATGGAAGCATTAGAAAACTATTCTTTTTTAAATATGAAGACTTTTTGATTTATTGATTGCTAATTAAAGTCGCACTTAGAAACTACACAAAGATCAAATGGCGAAATTTACAATCAATCAGAGCTTATCCAAAATGGCTTATAACTGCAAAGCGGACACCCTGGAGACAAACATTTCCTCACTCAGTATTTATTTGTAAAGAAAACTTTGAACAATGAAAGTTAGGATATAACAGAACACGTTGGAACAAATAATATAAGTTATTACATAATCATTAAATAGAAAGGTAAATAAAAACTTGCAATGTGTTTACTGAGCAGGATATGTATTAGACAAAAATAAAAGAAAATAACAATTGAATTCCTTTCAGGAAAAAGATGTATAGCAGGCGAAGTATAATAGGCTAAATGACCCAATACGAAGAACATCTAAACTCGTTAAATAAAATGAAATATTAGACGCAGATATATATAAAGATACAAAGTATACAAATATAATTACACTATAAGGAAAATTGAAATTTTCAGAAATGTAATCAAAATTTAAGAAACAAAATTAAGAAATTTATTGAATAATTTCATGAGTCGAAATAATATATAATTTAAGTTTAAAATGTAAACTCAAACAACTAGGTTTTGCTTCTACAATAAGACAATTTAACGAAATCGTATGGTAAAAGGGCAAGAAAAAACTTATTCGGCAGTATCTCCAATACAGCCTGAAAAACATAAATTTGTGTTTTTCATAGAAAAACGGTTTACATAACAAACGAAGGGCTATGACTGGTTAACAAGTAGGTAATAAAACTTGAATTGGAATAAAAAATTAAATTGGTTCTTGTTATATTAGAATTTGACTCAAATACTTGTATTATTAGATAAAATACCAGAGCTCCTATTCAGAAAGATGTTAATTTATTCCTTTAAAGAAAATTTATTATGTGAGACCGAGGGGTAGTGACATTCAACCCACTCCATTAGTGACAATGAATTTTACAAATGAATCTACAATTCAGTAGTGATAATCTTCGACGTAGGTCCGAACCCAGTATAAGTTTAAGAAAATCAGAATAAGTTTCTAATTTTTCTGCAATGTTAATAAAAGCTCATTTATATGTTGTTGCTATTAAATAACGAGACTGACACTGCAAAATATTTCATTTTGATGTCATGCTAGAGGAGACTCAAATATTCTTCCTTTTAATGCATTCTTCAAATTACGAAGCAAATAGAAGTATCATGGCATAGTAATACCGATCTCTGGGATGCTCTTCTTGGATAGAAACATCTTGACAGAAAATGCGGAGTGACCTGTTCTTCCACAATTTGGCACATTTATTCCTTATTTTTCCTTATTATTTCTTCACGAACGTGAAGTTTGTAATGTTGATTAATATGCTCAATCAAAACCTTCTTGGCTCTCGATGAATATGGGCTCTTCCAATGCCTATATCGGCAAATCGTTTGAAGATTATAAGTAAAAACCTACAGTTTGTCTTATATTGCTATCCTTTCCAATAAGTTCGTGCCATCTTCATTATCATTCAAAATGTCAGTACAAATATGTTTGCAAGCTTCTTGTTGCTTCTTGTTGTTTAGAGTCACACTAAAAAAGAAGCAGTATTTATTTAACCATTTTTTCATTAAAATTTTGCATATCTGATTTAATTTAAATTGCAATATTTATTTTTTATACGTAAAACTATTCTTTATTTTTGATGTGTGTTTTTCTTTGAGGTTTAGTTCATAAGATTCCTAAGAAATTTATTTAATATTAATAAAAAAAAAATTTAAAGTTTAATTTCTTACTTTATAAACTAGCACTTGCATGTTGTCTAAGTTTCATAAAGTATTTGATATTATTTATGCTTTTATATAATAATTTTTATGTTGTTTCTTTCCAAATGAGTATCAGCGTTTTAAAATTATATAAACGCTGCTACTCTGTAAATAGTGTGACTGTTTATTTTTTTCTTTTTCTTCAAATGAACACATCTTCAGTTACGAAACTTGCCTGTGCAAGAAATAAGATCTGAAGTAAATTCAGCAGAATTCTGTGCTATTTTTCTCATACGTTATGAATACTATTCACAAATTCCACGTTATAGCCCATTACGGACACATTAGACTGCATGAGGGGATCTAGAATGTCTAATATATTTCGGTAACAGCATTTCTAAGCGGACAACCATAAATTATGGCAATTATTCCTTTTCCGTCTGCTGTGTTTGACAAATAGGAACATAACTTACTTCTCATCAAATTATATACAGAAAAATATGCATTAGAAGCAACTCTACAATTATCTGGTTCTTTTTATTTTGTAGTTCATAGTTTCTACTATACGCCCATCTGGTGTCATTTTTCTTCAATTACATAAATTGTAATAATTAACCTAAATATTTGTAATACTAGATTATAAATAATAAATTTATTGTTAAAAATATATATGATCATAGTCTAAAATATAAATAATTAATTACCTTATAATATTGACATTTTTGTATCATGATTAATTAAGTTAGTTGTTTCAGGTGTTATCTGAATTTGAATTAATATTTTCATTAATATGGTATTGGTCCCCCAGCATTATAATAAATAACAACAATTCAGCGTAGAATGGATTCATACAGATATTTTACATAAGATAACGGCATTTTATATTACTCCTATTCACTCAAAAAATATATCCCAATTCTGCAAGTAAGGAAAAGTGGAAAATTTACTCTCACTTATCTCTTAAGATATTCCCATTAGGTTCAGCTAATGTTGAGATTTGGTAACTGAGCATACACATATTAAAGCAAAAGTTTCATCTTACCTTTATGATCACTAAACCAACTGTTGATACATTTAGCTGCACAGACGGAGCGTTATCCTCATGAAACAAGTCAAAGCTGCCTGTCACAATAAACTCTTTCCATTCAAAATGATCCTGGAGTATGTTATTCCTGCTTTTGGGACTTCCAAGATCTTGGAATATGTCTAAATAAGTTTGGTCTGTTATTCGAACTTTCAGAATGACTATAAGACCTAATGGTTGTTTGTAAATAGCACCTCACACCACCTAAGAATCGTCTCTATGCTTTACAGCTAAAACCGAGCTGTCATGGTGTAATGTTTCTGTTGGATGTCGCTAAACATAAACTATTTCTTAGTTTGAAAAGGAAGAGAAACGCAATTTTGTAAGGACAAATTAAACCATTGCAATAATGATGGCTCCGGTTTTGATGCGTTCTGCAACATTTCGCATGAATTTTATCACTGTTTTCAGTATTGAAGTGCGTGTGCCTCGTAACACCTACATATCATTCTTGTTAGGCAAGCTCCTGATGAAATATTCTGTTTGAAGTTCAATCTTATCAAACGTTGTTGAAATATATCGTTATTTATTTAGCTATGGACCTAACATTTTGGCGAATAATTACTGTCATTGCTATAGGGTTCCTCTGAATAAACTTCCTTTCCATTCTTATTTCAAGGATTATGTCGTTCTTTTTGATATTTCACTATAATTTTAACACACATATTTTCGTACAATACTTACGATTTCAACTATTTTTGACATTGGTGCCTCCTCTAGGCGAGCATAGATACCCATACTTTTCTGAATGGCGTTGAAATCAGATATTTTAGTTATATAAATGTGTACGTGTGTAGTATGTAGCATAATTTATCTGTAACTGTATCTTTTATTGTATAGGGTGAACGTCTTAACCCTTTTTAAATACATAGTAAACAATGATGTTTACATTATTCTAAAAATTTTCATAAGAACTTCTTTAGCATGTCTTTAATAGGTGCTTCCCTTACATTGTCTGTCATCCATATTCCGCATATTAATTTAGTACATAAATGCTTATTATGACATTTAAAAATTATGTATAAGTTCAAAGATTTTAGTAGTTAATATTTCATTTTCTCATATCAAACAATTTCGAATACATATCTAATTATGATGTGCTTCAGGTTGCTTAGAGTTCAACATTAATGTTCAAATATTATAACATTTGTTTCAAAATCATGTATTTTTTTGTATTTACATAAAAAAGTACTTCAACTTTATATGATTTGTTCGTGGTATATAACTTATTTTTAATAACATCCATATGTCTTTGATCAATAATAAAATGTAATGTGTTAAAAAAATGTAATATCCAAAGTAAATCTTTCCATTTTAATGTAATTTTTACTTATGTGTTTTTGTTCAAGACAATACAAAACTTCTTATGATAATTATTTTATTACATGTATTATAGAATATTCTTTATTAATTATTTAAAAGTAAATAAAATGAAATTTATTGAAAATATTCATATTCGTTTCCACGAAACTGTAGATTATATGTATTTAAATAAATGGTACAAATAAGATATGTCTGCTGTGGATTTGAAATGATTTTTATTTTCGAATATTATCCCATACACGGACTCAAGAAATTAAAATGAAGAACACTTGACAAGTTTGTAAAATTAAGATTTCTTTTTAAATTCTTTAGACAACAAATTCAACATCGAAAGTACTCTTATAGATTGCGTGACTGATTACACCTTGCTTTATCATGCTTTGTTTAGCATCGATGTACATAAATTTAACAAAACGTTATTGATTTTTTTTTTAAAATATGGTTTTTACGATTAACTTACATTGTCGAAGAAGAAAATAAATACTTATTATATATACAAAAAAACTGTGTATTGATCCGTAACATTCGAAGTAAGGAAAATTAGATAATATAATTTAATAAAATTTACTAATGTTCCACGTCACACTAGTATGAATTTATTTTATTTTAACATGAAAAAAAGTTAATTATTTTTTATGAAACTGAAACTGAAATGAAGTTAAAATTTCAAAGAAAGCTGAATGCAGAGAAACTACTATTATTCAAAATTTATGCTTCAATTTGTACTAAGAGAGAAAAAAAATAATGATTCAACTTCATACTAATTTTTTTAAAATTAGTCGATGAGAATATTTACTAAATTTATTGACTTGTTTCTATCAATCTTGTTGAATACATATTACTATATTTTTCATGATGGAATTACTTTGAATTATTTTAATAAGTCAAACATAAAAATATCCATAAAATAACAATTCTAAAACAATTAAGTCCCTATAATAAACATCACTCATTTGTTCTAGATTCCATCCTCAATTTTCCAGTGATTCATTTTTAATTATAAGAAATTAAGTATACATTGTTGTATAGGAAATAAAACGTAGAAACGTAATTTGAACGGCGATATGCGCATGTTTACCTTCTCCGAAATATTGATCTTATGAATTTCTCATTAGTACATCAGGAGAAGTTGTGCAAAGTTTTGCAAGCCAAAATAAAAATGATGGGATCCAAATATCATTAGAGGACGTCCTATGTTTTCCTCTGCTTTCGACTCAACCATCACCCTTAATGACATCATAATGGCTCGGTTGTTTGGCATGATTATGAAAAGATATTTTGAAGAAATATGACATCCTGGAAACTTTTATGCTGTCATGGCATTTAATTCCACTTATTGATTGAAGAGAGTTAATTTCGCTAAACCCGATCCTCCACAGTGCATATTTACTACCTTCCGGTTCTTAGTTCAGGTGCACTTACGAAGTTTACGAGAAAAAGACGAAGTTAATTATCCGCACCGTAAGCTTCATTAAGTTAAGTATGGAAAATTTAGTTTACATGCGAGAAAAGTATAAAGAAAAATTTTGAAAAAAAATGTAAATATACTTGCAGGTGTTCTAAAATTAAGTTATAAGAAAACTTTTCAAGTCTTATTTATTGAATGAATTAAAAAAAAAATACGTTGTTAAGTATATCAATTGTTAAATTTATTAGCATGGTTTTAATTGTGAAATTTTCGATTCTATGATTCAGTTTTTTTTTTCAGTGTAACTCTCGTTTCTACTATTATATTTATTTTGTTCGGAGAATTTCATTATTTGTAACTTTACTTCTTTCCTTTAAATACTATGCAATTTTCAAATGGTTATCTAAAAAGCAAGAAATATAATTTTGAGTAGAATTAAAAGATCGAGGAAAATTCAGTTTTCTTTTATCAAATTTATAGAGGAAAAACATGGAAAAAATAAATTATGTTACAAAAAAAGGAATATTTTTTCTCCTTATTATCTGTGATCAGATAAAAACGCATTTCATTCACTTCATAAAATGAATAAAAACATATAATTTCATGAATAAAAAAGGAGTTTTAAGAGAAGAAATTATTTCCCGAACCAAATGTAACGTCACTCATATATGAGGATAAAATCAATCTTTACAATAAATTATATGAGTATTCTTTCCCAATCCTGCCCGAAAACGTCTACCTGTTGCTGAATGGATCCTATGAAGGAAAAAGGGCGAATAATCCTTCTTTCTCTAATGACCACTACATGTCCGATTCATGTTAAGTCTGGAAAATAGTGGGCCAAGTAATTTAAAAGACTTTTTCATCGGAAAAGAAATTGATTTCTATTGAAGCACGAAATGGCCTACCGTCATCATCCATGAGAATGATTCATTTCCAATATATGCGTAAAGGGCTACAGATGTACTAAGAGATATCGTCTGTTTTTTTTAAACTGACAGAGAAACATTCTTGAGTGAAAACAGTTTTGTATTGCATCTGACGGATATATCATCCTAATCCTCAATCTACCATCCCAAAATCATACACTTTCATGCAAAAATAAAAGATTTTTCAAAATGTCATTTTCTTTCTAAACAAGAAAACATATATTTGAGATTGTAAAGTACTAGAAATTAACACGGTCACTGGGAAGGGAATACAACCAGTTTGAAATTTGAGTGGTTATTTTAAAATTAATCAATAGATGACTCTATTATATTGAAAAGAAAGTTGAGAAAACGCTAAGGCAGTGGACCTTCAGGAGTTTTTGAATAATTTTTAAAGAGAATGAGATTATCTTGTTTTCATGGCTTTCCAAGACATTCGATGCTATTTTGATCTAGTAGAGTTATTTTTTTGAGGTCGCTAAAGAATATAAGAAATGCAATGTTAAGTTCTTAATTTGTTTCATGTCAAGTTTTTAAATATTCATAGATACCACGTGAGGAATTTTCTGAAATATTTTTGGTTCATATATATTATCTACGTTAGTGGCTCTAATACCTACTTACAAATTGTTTCGTTTTCAAATGCTTATTAAATTTAATACTAAGAGTATTCTGCCTTTTATCATTATATATTATTCTTCCTTTTTATGACCTAGTATAATTCTTTTCAAACAGGTGGATGAATAAAGAGACTTGGAGTTCAAGAGAATATAAATTTGTTTTCTTTTCTAATTTGCAATTGAATGATTTCAAATAGAAATAAAGCTCTGTTCTAAAAATAGTACTATTTTTTGTTTTTCTCATTGCTCCCCTTGTTTAAGTGAAGAAACACTTTGAAGAAGAATGTTTATCGAGAAAAAGAACAATGGCCTTATTAATTTCACTAACCAAAGGTGCTCAGACTGTTGTTTTTTATATGCGTTGGGGCTGAAAGCCGAAACTTACTTTCAGTTGCTGCATGCCTATGAATTTTGTTCTGACCACTTCAACTGATATCTGCAGTTCCCAAGTATTGGTAAATTACCTGTAATTGAAATTATTTCTTAATAATACAGGTGAAACCTAGAAGGAATCAAAACTCAAATTTTAATGAAATATATAATTTGAATCTATTGCGTAATCTTGGTTTCAAATATATAGCATATGAAGTTTTTAAATAACTATATATATTCATCAAATTATTTGAGATATATAAAATAAAAATGAATGAATTATGCATGAAAATTGAAGAACTCTCATGTTTAAGCATGAATGGTTTGTTGGAATTAGCTTTAAGTAAAAATATATCTTTTTATCAAGATTTTAAAATATTAAGTGCTATTTTTTTAATAAAAGAATAAACTTTGAAATAAAAATACTATTTAGAAGTTTACTTCTCTTTTATAGATATATTTATTTGGACATGAAATCACTTTTGTTTTAAAAAACGATTTTTCATGCCGTAATTATTTTCTTTGAAATCATACGTTTTATGTTTACTGTCAGTAATCGTTTGAAATTTTGAAAATATCCTCTAGATAAGAAATAAAATTTGAGATTGGAAAATAAATTTATAAATTGAATTTCAGTAAAGTGTAACATTTTATTCTTTTTTCATGGTTTGTTACATTTGAAAATCTAATTATGTGTAAAACAAACTTTAGTTTTTCTAATATCGTGAATATTAATTTAATTATTCCTTATAAAAATTGTTTCCTTAACATATTGAATAATTAATTCTCAATATACTTTCCCCCTGGATCGATTTATTTAATAAAATAAGTAATGTATTAAACACGTTATTAAAGGTGCATCTACCTCTACCATAATGTCAATGAAAACCTCAACAAAGGCATTCTCTTTATCACATTAGGCAGACTCTTTATCACATTGTTCAATTTCATTGAAATGCTAACGATTTGCACATTCCAGAATGGTATTATTTTCTTATAAATATGACGATTCTTGTGAATTGTGTTGCAATTTCTTCATGATGCAGCACTTTTCACCAATATCGATATATAGTTTTATGTAAATATATTTCTAACTACACCAGTATAATAAATACAAAATGTGGGATATAATCGCTATTGCTATCACTCTTCCCAAAATTGAAATGAGGACTTGAAATACAAAGAAAGAAATAATAATGTGTGTTTTAATGTAATATATAATATTTAAAGAAATATCCCTTTGTCAAAATTAAGCTCTTGTTTTCAAAAGAATGAATTTCATGCCCAGTTGTTCAAAATGTCTAACAAATTTTGTGTGCAGATTTTTGCCATAATTCAAAGCATTAAAATTTAAGCCCTAGTCAATTAGTCCATTATATATCATTTAAATAAAATTTGATTATTATTTAATATAAATTAAATTTATTACTGTACTAAAATGTTATTTTGTGTGATAATTTTACATATATTCCTTCGTGATTATATAGTATTAAAAATCGATTCATCAAAATAAATATCATTCAATAGATGAAAAATGACAAAAATTTTGGTGTAGAATTATGGATTACTATAGAGAGGAAATTGTGATTATATCATAATCAATTATAAATTATAGAAAACTATTTCCTTTCTTCAAAAGAAAATATTTATCTGATTACCATACGTTGTAACTATTTTAAGAATTTTATTTATAAAATAATCATCTTGTTATAATATTCAATACTTAAGTTATGGTAGTTTTGATTTGGCTTTGATTATTAATACATTTTTATATCTATATGTGTTTTTTGCATAAATTGATATATTAATTTTATGTACTGAAATGATACATATGAGATATAAAGTGAAATCAATTAAATTGTGAATGAAATATAGGTATTTGTAAGGTTTTGCATACTTTCAGACATAATAAATCCCTAAAATTTATCAATATTTTCAAAGTAATAAAAGAAAAAAAAATCATGATTAAAATAATAAGTGCACTTGCTTTAGTTATAAAAATAAAAGCAGTGATTTGGAAAGAGAATTTGCAATTCTATTTCCGAATAAATATATTTTAATAATATTTTTCTGAAGACTAAAAATTTACTGATAAGAAAAAAATATCTTAATATGAATAAAAATATTATTTTTACGATACATTAAAAATAGCTATAATACATTTTCAAGCAAATTAACTTCCAATATTAAAGATAACATAATTCATTTTGTTTCTTTTGATTTTCAGTACTGAAAAAAAATAGCTACGCAGCCTTTAAAACTTACTGAATCAGGCACTTTTGATTAAATTATTTATTAATGTTTTCTGTGCTTTTTAATAAATATTTAAAAATCCACTTTTTCTTCAACAATTTTTTGTATCTTATTAAAATTTTGGTTAGATTATAAAAGTTTCAAAAAAATAAAATATAGTATGCATAATTAGTAAATGGAAATTAATTAAATGCTGCTAAGACTTGGATATAGAGTAATATTATCCCAAGTAGACGTTGATTATTTTAATGTAATATTGTTAATATTTGGTTCATATATTTTGTTATTATTTTTTCTTTTTTCAATACTAGGTGTTTCAATGGGGAATTTTTTCGTGATCTCTTTTCATATCCTTGCAGCCTAGAACTTTCATATTCTTTCGTAAAAAGTCTTTTTTTATTTACTGACTTTTCTTAGAAGTTTATTTTAAAAGCTGATATTTGGAATATAAACAAAAACTGGTTATCTGTTTTTGAAATTAAAGGTCAATGCTATGATTTTACTTTGAAAAACTAAAGACGTAAACCGTTATAAAAATAATGGGATAAAGAGGATATTTGATACTTGTCTGTGAATCAAAATAAATATACATAGATACTGAAAAAATATAGATACTTTTTCTGAATTACAAGGGAAACAATGAAGGGCTTTTACACATAAAAACGTGAGTTTCGTCATTATTTTAGTTCTAGCTAAGAATTAATTTGAATGACTTATGATCAAAGATTTTTCAAAAAAAACTTCTAAAAGTTTAGTGTGACAAAAGAAATTCAAATACTTAAAAAATTAAGGAAAAAATAAATGGATCTTTTCACAAGACATGAGACTAAGAATAAGGCTATTAGTTATAGAACATGTTCATTTACTTATCTGCCATTCTTATTAATGTTTTACTCTTATATTTTATTGCAGATTCAGAGCATAGTAAAATTATTCTTTTTTTTTAAAGCAGTGAAAATTATTTTTGAGTTTCATAATATATAAAACACTATAAGTGTATGCCTCTCTAAATTACAATTTATTTCCCATAGTCAATTATATTTTTTCTTATTAATAAAATTCAAATTATAATACAACACCACTGTAAACCCAATTTCAGCCCATTTACATTTGCGTGACAGTTCAAAAAAGAAACCAGTTTTTACATTATGACAAACAGAATGCTTAAACTCAAACGAATTTAATCTAAAATCTTTTGTTATAAACTGCTGTTTGTAGAAAATGCAACACCATGAAGGAATCATCAGAATCAAATGAAATTCGCAGCAAATGTCAATTATAGGATATTATGCAAATTAATAAAGTTTCAGAGCCATCGCGCGTGCGCGGCGCGCGCAGCGCCCTCTGAATTGATGCTGAAAGCGTATAAATAAAGTGCTGTAGCGGGACGTTGAAAAAAGTCTATGATTATTTGTTAGTGGCAAACGTTTAGTGAGACCTGAGTATGCCTCCACGACGGAAGAATAAGAAATTCAAGCAACTTACGGAGTTTGAACGAGGGAGGATAATCGGCCTTCGAGAAGGAGGATTTTCCTATCGCGCAATAGCAGCTCGTATGCAGCGGAACAGTTCCACAGTGATGCGAGTTTGGAAGCAGTGGACCAACGAGCACCGAACAACTCGAAAAACAGGCACTGGACGACAGAAGGTGACGTCAGAGCGCGATGATCGACACCTGCTCCGCATGGCGGTGAATGATCGCACAGCTTCCTCCAGGCAGCTGGCAGCACGTTGGTCTACTGCTACAGGTGTACAATTGTCGGCTTCGTCAATTCGTCGTCGTCTGCTGCGCCGTGGATTGCGTGCAAGGGTGCCTTTATACAGGATTCCCCTCACGGCGAATCATCGATGGCTGCGTCGGCAGTGGGCTCTTGAGCACAGAGACAGGCGAGCTGATTGGCACCAAGTTGTCTTTTCAGATGAATCACGCTTCAATTTGTGGACCCATGATGGCCGTGTTAGTGTTAGACGTTATGCCGGTCAACGCTGCCTTCCTGAGTGTATTATTGAACGACATAGTGGTCGAACACCCGGAGTTATGGTCTGGGGTGCGATTTCGTATCATGGACGATCCAATTTGATACGAATTGAGGGTAATCTCAATAGCAACAGGTACGTCCGTGAAGTGCTACAGCCCGAAGTCGTTCCTTTCCTTCAAGGCATCCCTGGAGCTATCTTTCAGCAGGATAATGCACGCCCACATGTTGCGCGGACTGTTCGAGACTTCTGTTCAGCACAACGCATGCAACTTCTTCCTTGGCCTGCTTATTCACCGGATATGTCGCCTATTGAGCACGTGTGGGATATGGTTGGTCGGCGTCTCGCTCGTGATCCGCGTCCTGCAGTTTCCAAAGACGAACTTTGGTTGCGCATACAAGCGATATGGAATTCTCTTCCTCAAGCAGATATTCAACATCTGTTTGACTCCATGCCACGTCGTATAGCAGCACTTATTGCAGCGCATGGTGGCTGCACCAAATACTGATTTCGGACGCTTAATTTGTTTCTTTTGTTTTGAAAATTTCATCATTTATTTGTATCAGTACAAGTCGTTTCTGCATTAAATTTCATTTGATTCTGATGATTCTTTCATGGTGTTGCATTTTCTACAAACAGCAGTATATGTACAAAATTTAAACTTTAAATTGAATTTATAAGAAAATAAAACAAAAAAAAAATAGATTTGTAAAACATAAGTACGTTGTTTTTGTTAAATTAAAGGGAAACAGATTGATTTCGTATTCAAATTTTATTTGATGTTTTAACTCTCGTGATGTAGGGAAAATAACCTAAAAAATGGGATAAGGTACATATATACATGCTTTCGAAAAGTTACACACACATATATATATATATATATATATATTTATATATAAGAATTTAGGTTGAATATATATGTATATAATTGTAGGTGTATAACAAGTTGTTTTTTTCCTTTAGTAATGTCTTCATTGTAAGGATCCTCATTGCATTTGCATCATTTTATTTTGTTCTTTCTTATCTTTATAATCCCTTTAAATTTTCTGCAAATTATTCTGTCACTCTTTTTCCAAAGAATCATTTCCTTTTGGAAAATTTTAAATTGATTCCACTAAAGTGACGTTAAATTATCTAATTTTGTGGCTCCAAATTGACGAAAATATTCAGCTGTAATCATTTCTTGTCAAATGATATTGCATTACCCTGACATAATCAAAAGGGAACAAAATGCAACGGCTTGTTAAATTCAAACTATCACGTCTCAGTCACCTTCACAATCTTTCTTAATCAGTTCTTAACACAAATGATCAAACAGCGGAATTTTCGTGATGAATTTGGTGTTTTCTTATTCTAAGGGAGGTTAATAGCGTTAAAGGGCCCATTTAAGTGAATCAGACATAAATGGAAATAGAATTTAGAAGCAAAACAGGAAATTGAAATATTTCAGATTCTTAAAATGGACCATAGCAATTGAGGTACAGAAATAACATGAGTGAACAAAACTTTTAAATAAGCAAGTATATAAAATTACTTTCAGTCTATTGTATGAGCAGCTTTATCTTTTCGCCTATGTAATTTCTTTATTTAATTTCTTTGGAATAAGATTATGATTACAGATCGTGTCTTGGTGAGCTTCATATTTTTTTTAAGAAATGGAGCTCAGAAAATTGATGTTTTTGTGGCTTCTTATTCAATTGGTTGTCGGAAGTAGCTTCTTTTACATACGAAATTACTTTAAAGAAGTTGAAGAATTTAGTAAAAGTTAAGCTTTCACTTATAAATACAATACATTTAATTGAATTTTTATTTTATTAGATTTGTGGGAAATTTAGTATCAAAATTATAAATTCAGTGAAATTTTACTTGAAAATTAGCGATGTTAATGATTGAATTTGTAAACATATTTTCAAAGTGTTCTAGTTTTGGATTATAATTATTTGTTTTTATAATATTTAAACATTTAATAAATATATATTCTACAAATATTACTAATATACATATATTAGAGGGAGGTGCTACAGTGTACGACAATAGGGAATAATATGTAATATCACTGAATTTAGAAGTATATCTTACGTTCATAAATAAAATGCAAGTCGCAATGTTTCTTTTTATTCACGCTATGAAGCCTATAAAGTAGACTTAAAAGTAACGAAGCGGGGAAATTTAATATTGTAAAATGCTTAGGATCTTTTGTCAAGTCATTGAGCAGCAAAGTATGTTGCTTTGAAGTCAAATTATACTTGAAAATGGCTTCTTGTCATGCACTTAAGTGTTAAAAGGTAAAAAAAAAAGTAACGGTCGTAAAAGCTTAAATAATATTTCTAAGGAAATAGGAGTTTCTAGAAGGAAAATTCGACTGAGTTTTTTTTTATTTATGGGTCGGATTGCAATACTTAATTTCAAAATCAGATTCAAACGAAGACATTTTTAGACAAATCAAATTCAGTTGAAAAAGTTAATTTTTACAAAGGTGAGCCATCAAAACTATTTTTCGATTAAAAACCTCTTTCGATCAAACATATCTAACAGAAATGTATTAGATACTAGTTCTAAAAATGATTCAAATGTCTGCAATAATATTTATTCCAAAAGGAGAAAGACATTACCAAATGTTTAGGTAATAGTTCGATAATATATCTTATTTTAGTAAAAAATATTTCACTTCTTTCAATGCTTTTCCTATGCACTTTTATTTATGCAAATCGTGATTGCATAAAAAAAGTAAGATATTTTTACTAAATTTCTTTTAAAATTTATATTTAATATGCCATTATCTTTTCTATTTCGGAAACTAATTTTTATTTGTTTTCACAACAAATGGAAGCCGAATTTTAGTAGTTGTTCTTTGTTTTAAGCTATTTTTAGAAGTAGAAAATAACATTCCTGTGACAGGAAGCTGAATGATCCTTTAACTTTGTTCACTATAATTTTTCTAATATATAATAATTACTGTGAAATTCAAGATTTTTCAAATTTGCGACAAACCTAAATGTACATTTTTTCAGTGTATTTCTTAAAGAGCATATAGTACAATAAAAAAGTTTTAAAGGTTATATGTTTTATGTTTGCTTTCCCTCACATAAAAATGTTTAGTTTTTACTGGTTGTAATCAGAACTAAATTACCTAAACATCTATTATGACTGTTTTGTTTCCAATAATTTTGCTTGCTTTTATTGGATAGAAACGTAACGATATTATGGAAATTAAAACTATCATTGTGCAATTTAAAAAAAATAGAATTTCATAATATATTATTCGTGTATCTAATGATTAATCAGATCATACTATTTACTGGTTCATTATAGCAACTTTAAGTAATCAATAAATAGAAATACGTTTTTGTTTTTTTTAATTTGGAAGATTTTGATTTTGCAGAAAATATCACTATGTTTAACAAATTAATAGATTTACAACCGAAACTTACATATTTTCAGGTATATTAAGCTTTTCAGGTATATTAAGCTAGAAACTAAATCACCACAAAATAAAAGTCCTTAGATGTAATAAAATTTATAATAATACCATCAAGGAACAAAATAACTTAATTTGAAGATGGGCTAATCTTACATTTGAAAATGACAATAAGCAAAAACAGTGATATTGATTAAGATATCTATCTTATAATTTCAAAATACGGAAACTGCTTAAACAGTTAAAGTCTTAACAGTTTGAGGAAAGAAGAAAGTTAACACCAAAGAAACAAATTAAATTGTAAAATTTCTTAGGAAGTTCGTTCTTTTATACGGCTCTAAAATATGGAATATTGTCAAAACACAATTTAATTAACTGATTTTCTTAAAAAAAAATAAGCTTAAGAATTATTTTAAAATTTTCTAATGTATGACATTTCAAATGAAGAATAATTACTAAGTAAAGAACAGTCTAACAAAATGGGAATTGTGAAATACAATTTAGATGATGGAAGCTAGCAGAGTACATTTTTTAAGAAAATAACTAAGGTAGCCTCGATACCTGATGAAAAGAGAAATCATACACCTCCTTGTTTGACCAAGTGACGCATAATGGAGGAAGAGGGAATTAAGACTGATGAACAGAAATAATTCTGCACTTATTACATTGAACCTTAAAATCTCACCTTATATACATTATGCTCTAAAAATTTTAATTAAGATGATGAAAGATCAATTACGTATATAATGTATACATTACTTGAATATCTAGTAGGTATATTTGTTTATCATTTGCAAATTTTTCAGTAAATCTAGAAATTAAAGAGTGAAATACAAATACTGAGTATTACATAACTTTTATACAGAAAATGTTGCTTATTTGCCACTTGCTTAAAAAATTTTGGTTTTCAATGACATTTTTATAACTTACGCATTCTTTTATTTATGCTATTTTACACATACAATTATAAAAAAAACTAATTCTTTATTTTTAGTTTTTCTTTCGAAGAAAGGGATCCCAAACTCAGTAACATATCTTAATATGTTACAACACTTATATTTAAATAACTAATTTCAGAATTTAATTTGCGTGATCTCTAATATAAAGATTTTAATTTAGAGAAATATAATGGCATATTATAAAAGTTATATTTTTTAAGTAAATATTTGTTACCTTAAACGGAAAACATTACAGTGTTTTTAACCTCAATAAATAAAGCTTTTGCATGAGATTGATATTTTACATAAATATTATAGTCGCTCAATTGTTACGTAAACGAGTTTTATGACTGATGATATCTGAAATGAATCATGAGTTTGAGTCATGATTGTAACTAATGTTTATTTTGTAGAATGTTGGAAAATGTAAATTGCTTAGAAAATTTAGCCTGATAAATTTTATGGCGGGGTGTATATGTTAAGAGGTAGTGAACCATTAGTTTTGATGTTGTCCACAGTACTTACCACGATTCAAAATTAAATAAAATGATTGAATGTACAAGTTGAAATTCATTCAAAATTTCATTAACAGTAACATTGCTATGTTAACATAATATTTGATTAAAAATAAAGAAATATCATTATATCAAACTCTTTTCTTCTTATTGAATAAAATTGTTAAATAATTAAAATTTCAGAAATTAATCTCTAAAGAAAGACAATGTCTCCAATTTAAACAAAATGTATTTTAAGATCTATAGGGACATAACTCAATGTTTTATAGCGCTTATTTTAAGATTGAAATTATCTCAATCATGATATATATAATTTATAAAATTTTCTTTTTGTATATAGAAAAATATGTTGATTAGAACACCTATTTCTGGAAAGAAGCTGTGAGTTTTCAGAAATAGGTGTTCTAATCAGACACATTTTTTGAATAAATATCAATAAAGGGAAGTACTCTGAATATTAGAAAGGGTTCTTTTTTCATCTCGCATTTTATTTTAATAATTGTTCTTGTGTACACTCAAATTCATGCGCGTGTGTATTCTTAATCCTATTACAGCGAATACTTTAAACCAGATTTTTTCTTTCTCCTAACAATAGGTGCTAGGGTTAAACATCGTAATTTTTCTTTCTCAAAAATATAAGTACTTCAAAATATAACATTTTAGATTCTGCCATATTGCTATATGGGTATAAATGTTACTACAAAAGCATATTTATTACAATACTCAATTATGATTTGTACGTCACATAGAAAAAGGTACAGAATACCTTTAAAATGCATCAGAAGAGGAAGTTAAACTAAAATCTGCCCGTGCTTAAGAAGTCTTACTTTTGGTGTCCATCTCCGTTTCTATAGCAGTAGGCCTGGGAATCTAATAACGATCAGGAAAGAGAGCAAATTGAATAATCTTATTTTTTGCACAAATGCAGGGCAATAAGATAAGGATATGATAAATTTATTTCAGTTTCGAATACACTGTATGCAGATATGTGTACATAGAGCAACTCTACTCTACTTTATCGGTACGCAATAGTTCACTAATCATTGTTGCCAAGGTGGGGAGCTGTTCCAGTTCCTCAGCGTTAATCTCTTTCCATATATTCTTGATATATATAAGTCTCATATCTAAATTCCTGGTTGCTCAAAGTAGCCCTAGATCACATTCTTTATGGATAAAGGTTAAGCAACATATGGTTGTAGTTATATTGTTTTGTTAAATATACCATTCCAGAGGTTTTGAAGAAAGAACACAATCAATAGATCTTAAAATGGAATGGGACGGCCGTAGTTGTCCAAAGTATCAGTGCAAACAAGAGATAATTAAGATGATCACACATTGGTATCAAATGTTCATCATTCTTACTGGACACGTATAGTGATGATGAATACAAGCGGGAAACGTGTTAATTGTGATGATAAACGAATAATGTGAATTAGTTTGAAAAAACCACGTTATGTTATTACTGTGTAAATAATCGTCGTTGAACGCGCTAATGCAAGCATACGGTCATTATTGCAGTATTAAGAAGAGCCACAACTATGTTGGCAGAGGAGACAGAGGTGAAGTAAACGTCGTCATTTTGCGTATTCTTGGACTATAACGATAATATTTCGTGCATTAATTATTAAGCTCCACTGAGATTCTACATGGTATTCTGTACGGTTCTTCTGGACCCATATATTCCATATTCTTATACCCCCATGGAACCATAGCCAAAGCAATCATTAATACCTTAGAATGATAACCTACAGTCCCAGTAAGATGGAATCGATCATGATCTAATTTTGGTACCTACTGATAGGGTCGGTTCTTACAACAAAATAAACAAAGCGTTCTACATTTAAGCAAACAATTGCGCCTTCTTGGTATATACATTTTAATAACATACAGTGTATATCAATTTGACGATAACTCGTAGAGAACGTACTTTTTCTATTTGACAATAATTAGAAATCATGATATCTGAATCATATAGTTCAAAATATCGTAGAAGTGCTGTTCATTAAGTCATACTTTATCAAATTCAGAAACTGCTTTATGCATATTTTAGAAAGGAAAATTGATGCTACAGAATTGGTTAATTGAAAGTACGTAATATGAAACATTTTACGATAAATTACTTGGATTAAATTCTAATAAAGAATACAGATCATGTTAAGAGCGAGAGACCACGTTCCTTCTCCAGCTTATATAATTTAATAATACCTAATATAAATAACAACTCAGCATAACAAGCTTAAATTAATTTATTTATCTCCTGCCCTATATTTTCTCATTTAGTTTTCATACCTTCCCTTTAATGATAACGCGCGCGTATAGTAATCCTAAGGTATACCATTAAAATTTAATTAAAATTCATCAATTAATAGTAATGTTTAGTCTTCGGTATCTAATTTATTTTTTATTTTTAACCCTTTCATTACCGGAGGTAGAAAAAAGAAGTCCTGTGGACCCGCGCATCTTACAGCGAAGTGTCACGCTGTGACCAGACGATTTTAGATAATAAGCCTAATTCGCAAAAAAAAAATTCCTCTAAAATTGTCTATTCATTAGAATATTTTGGTTTTTACATATATTATTTAAGTTGCATTAAACTTAATAAATGCGAAAGAAAAAAAGATTTATTAGAAAATTGTATGTTTTATACACAAAATTATTAAATAAAAAATAATTTCTTGTAAGAAAAAACAAAATATACTTACATTTTTTACATAAATTTCATAATGTAAGAATGTACATAGAATATTAAGATATAAAAATGAATCTTATTTTGCTATATACATGGAAATTTTCAAAACATTCTTCAATGCATACTCCAATATCACATGCCTTACACATATATTTGGTCAACTCATGACGTTTCAAACAAGATTGTGAACAACTGGCACATCTTTCCGGGCACGGGTCCTTTTTTCCCTTTAATGTCTATGTTCAGATTTCGAAAATGTTGTCCAACGAAACGTAATGGATGTTTGACGCTTGAACTAGGAGTTTATATATCTCTGTATTCCACATATTTTTCCATAATTTGTTGAATGAATTGTGATCTAAATTTTAGTAATGAAACTTTTTCGAATCAATTGTGATCTAAATTTTAGTAATGAAGCTTATCTAAAGTAACAGAGATCATTCAATCTGGTTTCTTTGTGAATGTAAGAGAATGCAAAGATTTTAAGCTTTCGCTCCAGTCATCATTCAAATGCTGATTGCTTGATTCGCCTTCTTCAATCTCATATATAGCGTGTTTCAGAATCATCACCTAAGTCACTAAACAGTACAGATTTATCAGTATTTTCGATAACATCTCTGTCAGATTGATTCATTAATTCACAAATCTCAGTCTCAGATAAATACTTCTTTTCATCATGACTGTCGCTACAAATAAAAATTGAATGAAACGATCGGCTAAGAGTATCTGCAACCAAAATCCCTAGCCCCCATAAACTTCCATAATTTCTCATTCAAACTTCTAAGAAGCAAGCAAAAAAAAAATTAGCAAACTGAAAGCAAGTGCACCCTTTAAATCATGTCATTACATTTAAAGAGCCGCACAGCAGCATGTGCTTTTAACAATTACCCCCTCCTGATACCTAGAAATGAAATCTAACCCCATATCACTAAGGTCACACTCTAAGTTACCTATCTATATATAGATTTCGTGGTATTGTAACGCCATCTAGTAATATTACAAAACTAAACAAAACGTTGGCATCAAGCTCATCTCTATTGTTACGTTGGTTTGCAGCAGACATTCTTGGAGCGCATCTAATGTGATACCCTGGGCACTGGAGAACAAAGGCGAGCGTATCGTATGTGATACGTTAGGAGTGAATGGGTTAAATAATAAAATTTATATGTCTCATTACAGATTATGATTCCTTCAAAGTTTTATTATAAATGAAAATGTAGCAATTTAAACAGATGTAATATGTTTAAAGATTGAAACATATATAAACATTTACCTACAGTATAACTATGTAGCTTATAAACAGATACTGCTTTATTTTTAAATTGCATTTGTGACGTTTTTTCGTTTCATATATCTTAAATGTAAATCAGATCATACAAATCTAAAATTCAACTTAATTTGAGGAACAGATGAAATATTTAAAATAGACTCTCAAATACAATTCAAGAATGTAGTCAATTATTTTTTAAAGTCTTCTTTATTGTTACTGAAAAGAAGAATCATCTGTATTAGCTTACAGTCTTTTCATGCAGGTACTAAATGTTTCTATAAAATATCTAAGATTATTCTTTCCGGAATGCAATGAAAGTGTATCTGCAGAGCAGAAATTTTGACCAGACAGTGTCTGGTCTAAATCCCTATGGATGATATAGAGACGCAAGTAACTACCACACATTATTCAAAGCCTTCTTACTTTTTCTATCTTTCAACTACCTCAAACTTTCTATATTACCATAACCTTTCTATATCAAATTCAATTCCCTGTCGCTCTTAACTGACTTGATTATATCTATTCACTACACTTCTACACTAAACTTTATAACGACGTTTAATTTGGTTATAAAGGAGCTGGAGACTTAAATATAAAGCAAAAAAAGGATAGTGAATAGCCTGTGTTAGACATTGCTAAACACACACATTGCATTCAAAACTCAACGGATGAACAATGATAGATATTTCGTGAATACAATCACAACTATTTTTTTTGTTACATTAATATATAAACACAAATTAAATTGTTGAAACTTGAACACAAGAAATTTGTATGGAATACAGTTTAAATTGTTTACTTACAGCATCATCTTAGAACACTATATTCAAAAATAAATGCAAAAAACCACATTGTAAAGAATAAGTTAAGTACAATACTTGCATACACAAAGGGAAAAAAAGAAATCTGGAAAATGAATTCAGGAAAAAAATTTCACAAAAGAATCAAACTAATATAGTATTTATAGAACTTTACAAGAGATGCCATGCAAAGAAACAACTAATCTAGGCTTACGAAAAAAAAGGTTTACCCTCTCGAGCAAAAACTGGAAATGTACTAAGATCTTCTATCAAAGAGAAAAAAACACCATTGCAGAATAATAAGACTTCAAATCAAAAATAAACACTAAATCAAAAGTGTAAAAATAATATTAAAAAAATTAAAAATAAAATTTTAAAAGCGAAATTTAAAAAAGATAAAACTAAACTTTACAATTACTATATTTTATACCAATCTTCATGAAATTCAAATGAAATTCTGCTTACAAACTTTTTTTTTAACTTATCCAAATTAATGTAAATAACTTGTACTTAAGGTTCACGTCTAATATTACGTAAGATTTGATTATAAATTATATTTCTAAGATATTCAGGCTTAATGAATATCCCAATAAATTAGCTTTATGAATCGCTTAGAACAGAAAAGTCCCTTTTTTTCGCATATTTCATTATAAATTTTACTGTTTTATATTTTTGAAAGAAATATCTTAATATTCCGCTTCATATATTAACATTAATTTGGAATAAATTAAAATACACTTCGTTAAAATTTAAGGAATATAACTACAAATCAATAAGGAAATAATTGAAAACTACAGGCAATATTTAAAAAATAAATTATATCAAAAAGAAGCTAAATAAATTAAAAATTGAAATATATGAATATTAGTAAGTAAATATGAAAATAAGTAAGGTTTATTTCTTCTTATTATTATTTTGAAGAATTATAACCACTCCCCTTGTGGTATGTCTTTAATTTGGTTATATTTTTATTAATAAGGGTAATACAATTTTTTTCAGAGCTAAGTTAAATAAGAATATAAATTTTTCATAAGTGAAAGTTCAATTTCCGTTCATTGTCCTATAAATAACCTTAAAAAATTAAAGAACTTCAATATCAATAGAAATATAAAGATCTTCAAAATATCGAAACAATAAGTAAAATATATTTATTTATTAATTTATTAAGTTCAGAATTTTTTTTATATATTTTATTAATATCCGTAATTTCTTTTTCAACTGATGCGTTAATAAAAACATCAGTAATATTTCATAATATTTTACAAGTTAAAGTTATATACGTATTAGAATAATTAGTTTCTGTACAAATATTTATCAGAGTCTTATGAAAATTTAAATGTGAAAAAAATTGGAGATAATTTCGCACTATTTAAGTTATGACGTATTTTCTTTTTTTAGCAGTAATTCTATTAGAAATGTATCTATTACTATTACAATCAACTAAAAATATTTATTCCCCTTAAGAGTTGAATGAATTGTTAATTAACCTATCCGACTACATTCGGAAACATGATTTTGAAAAAAGGTATAAATGAATAATTTTATTTTGATATTTGGTATCATCTGAATTAGAATGTACATAAAAAATTTATTTCAAAAGTTTTATTACAATGAAAGAATTTTAAAATGCAATTTTTTAGCATAAAATAAGAAAAACAAAATAGCACATTTTCAAAATATTCTCCTTCCCTGAAAAATCTTTCTATAACATTGTTTATCAGCATTTTTATTGATATGACACCTGTACAGAGCCGGAACTAGGCATTTTTAATAATTTACATTATTTGAAGATTTATTAATAGTCGAAGTAACAACACGCGTTTTTTTAAAAACATTCTTACTCTTATGCATTAAAATGTGAATTAATCCACTTATATACCATACATTACGAAAATCATAGTTCAGGATCTTAAGAATAATATGAAAAACATTTCTACTAAATTCTATTAATATATAGGAAAAAATCATTCCAGTTATTATCTTTCAAAAATTGTAAACATACTGAAAATTATATTCTTCAGAAAATGGATTTCAAGTTAAAACTTGTTCAGAAAGAAAGGAAACATATGATATCAAATAACTTAATTTCTATATACCGTAACTACAAATGGAATGCAGCATTAGAAAGAAAAGGTTTCAATTAGTTTAATGGATAAATAAAAAAAAATTCTGTACTTTCTGCCAAATTCGAGTTTTTAACGTAGTCGCAAACCTTAAGCTAGAATATTTTACATATAATTTTAAAATTATTTGGTACTTTGTCTACAGAGGCTATTACAAAAATATCGTTAAGATTATTAATAGCAAGTTTTAAATCTATATTATTGATACAATTATTTTTAATTATTTCTAATATTTCAACAACTAATTATGAAATTTTTACAAAATTTGCATTCAATAAATATTTCTATAGGAAGACCATATTACGCGCGCGTAATAAAACAATAACGCATTCCTCAATAATGAGAGAAATAGAAACGAAACCTAAATTTAATGTTAAGTAGTTACAATAAGTT
>BMAW01027065.1:59066-87454 GCA_019974015.1 Nephila pilipes | reverse complement strand
TTGAAATAACATGGATATATACACTCAGGAAGCCAAAAACATTATTGACCACTGTCCCAATAACGAGTTGGCCAGCACGCAACTGCCTTCAACCCGCCTTGCCATGGATGCCACAAGTCCTTGGTAGATGACCGGGACAGATTGTACCAGATGTTTAAGGAACGGTCGCAAAATCGGAATATTACCCGGTGGTATTTGAACTCTGAGCTGCCTTCCCATGACATCCCAAATGTGTTCTATAGGATTGAATCCGGTGAGTTAGGCAAACAGGACATTAATAGTATGGAAACGCATGACTCACCCTTTATATTTATGGGGATACATTGCTACACACATAAATAAGTTTACAGAGTTAATAGGTTGGTTAATTTAGCAATACGATGCTTAATTGTGATTCAATTTGTATCTTCAGACTTGTGTTGAATTTAATTTTTTCAAAATGCATTATAGCTAACTCTTATAACAATTTTAGTAAGATTTTTATAATGATCGATATCAATAGATGCTAAAGCATTTTTTTGAAGAAAATACATTCAGAATTTTCAATTTTATTATTTAAAAAAAATGAATTAAAGTTACAATTGGGATGAAAAAAGATTCATGTGGCATGTGAAATAAAACAGATATGTATTTTTTTTTAAATTTTTTTTTTTTTTTTTTTTTTTTTGCATTTCATGATATTTTAAAAATCTATTGAGTACATATGTAAACTGCATAGCTTCTGCAAATATACTTCGTGATAAATAGGTTTCATTTGAGTATATAAACTCGTAAAAATATTTGTTTCATCTAGTTATAGAAACGAAATTTAAAACTGATTTTAAAGACATTTGTAGATTTTTGTTGTGTAATATTCTTGTGATATATCATTTATTTAAATACTTTTAACTTTTAATAGTTTTTCACATATGCAGATATTTTTTCTTGTTCATTCAGTTTTAGTCTTTTGGAGAGAAAAATTTGTATTGTTTAGCAAATAGCTGATGGAAAGATTAGTACCAAAATGTTCTTACATACACACATGTACTCTTATATATATATATATATATATATATATATATATACTTATATATACTTCATAATCATTGGTTATTTCTAGTTACGTTTGGTAAGATTAACACATATTTACAATGGTGGTGTTAATTCAGAAATCATTCAAATGTGAACTGATTTACTTCATACGTTTGCTTCATGAACAAATGAGATCCAGCGGATATTAAAAAACGAATAGTTTCTCTGTATGGAAATATTATGAATCCACAAAATGTATTGAAACGATGTCGTGCTTGATCAGAAGGTACGACCGATGTTTATGATGAAGACAGAAAAGGTGTGCTATTTGTGATCTCTTGTACTCATCGTTAAAAACGAATGTAGTAATACAAGAAAATAGGCACCTCATGTAAAGAATTGCATAGCGTGATATTAGAAGAATGCATGACAACTCTTCATATATTTGTGACTATGACTTAAGGATAGAGGAAACTTTACATTGGATACAGGAATTGGGATTTCAAAATGTTAATAAAAGTGCACCAAAATGAAAAAAAAAAGACTTTGCACTTCATATTCTTACACGTTATGCAGAAGCAAAATATAAGATTATTAATCACAATGTTACTTTTGAGTAAGTTTTGGTTTATCACCACACGTAGGATAACAAGCAACATACTGTACTGTAACATCCTTTGAATGTTCTAAAAGTCAAGAAAAACTCTAAATTTCAATTTCAATAAAAAAAATTATGACCTCTGTTTTTTGGGATAGACGAGGTATTTATCTAATTTATTTCATCCCTATTGGAATCACAATTAATACAGATGTATTTAGCGTGACTTTGACGCTAGTTAAAATAAATCTGAAACCGAAACTGAAAAGGAGAAAAAACATGAATTAGCACTCACAAACTACTAAAAATTCATAAGAATCATACTGTTCCTATAAAATAAAGGTCAGTACAAAGTGTGATTTCGTCAGATGATGGTGATATATTTGGTTCCTCGTACATTCCAATTTTGGTTATGTTGATTTAAATCCTGCGCACTCAGCTGCTCTAGTCTTCATCTGAACAAACAAAATCTTTATTGCATCCCCTTTAAGCCAGTTATAAAAGTTCGATGGTTTCATATTCCTGAATTGGAAGAAAGTTTACTTAAATTTCCTCCAGATATTTGATTTTACCGTCATTCACAAGACTACCTAACTTAGTGACATGTATCCATTCCTTCTCTTCTTTACCTTGATCTCGGCCTTTTCTTCAAGCTTTTGCAAGTTCACTATTTCTTCGACATTCGTCTTTGTAAATCAATGAGTTTTTAGAAATAAGTATTTGTCCTCTTTTAACTCCGTATTTAGAATTTTTAAGTTATGTGTGTGTGGTGTTTACGATTACGAATGAGTTCCTAACAAAAGAATCCTAAGCACTTTTCTGTGCAAAAGCTTGGATATTTCCCGTGACTGATTCTCTGACAGCAACATTATTTTCCAAGGATATGGGAAATAACTCCGCAACGATTATCTATTGTCTTTGCATCCTTTTAACGAGATGAGTACTTTTCCTGGAGAATTCTCTGAACTCGTAACATTACATGCATTTCGAGCATTCCATTAAGAGCATTCCGAGTGCAATCCTTCGGTTTTTGCGAATCTTATTTCAACCAGATTTTCAGTATGCGTAATTAAGAATGGAATATTAACGGTTTTTGTCACAATCTTCTCCCCGAAAGCTGAAAGTAGCTGAATCTCCTAAATATGCTCAAATGAATTGCTTGGAATATATTTAAAATTCAACATACATGTTTCAGTCCACATGTCCACAGCTTGAACTTTATTTCCAGTGATGATAACGCTTACACTTTGATCGTGATCAAGAATGTGGTTTCAACGTATGCGTTGAGTATATTTCTCCAGTTCTATCTAATGTTTCTTCTTCTTTGAAGAGAATAAATTATGTATCAGGTTATATTTCAATTCGTTGGGAGCACATTTGGGCGAGAACTGAAAATTTCTAGATTATGCAAGAATCCTTCGGGAAGGAGCGGATATTTTTTTTCTATTTATGTTACTTCTCATATGAGGTGGAACTATTTTGGTTCTATTGTAAACTGGGATGATTAAGTTATCTTTTTGTTAGAACTACGAGTAGTTTTTTTTTAATGATCTGCCCTTAATTGTAAAATATGCGTCAACTTCTTATGCTAATTTCCTTGTTTTTAACCAATTTTTACATGTTTTAACATTAATATAAGTCGCAATTTCTTCTTCTAAAGGTAATCTGAAATTATTACTCAGCTTACAGTTCCAAAAATATTAACTTTTTGCAATCGGATATACTAAAACATTTTGTTGATGGCCTCGATGTAAAATGAATATAGAATTCATTAGCTTTGTATCGCTCATTTCTAAAATTTACTGAACATTCATACGCGGATTATTTGTATTCTTTCAGTACTAAATTCTTTATGGTTTCGTAACATTTTAATCAGTCATCATTGATACACGTTGATAAGTTCAAGGATTTGCTACCTAATGTATTTATCAAACTTTCTGCTTTAAATTTCTCTATAATGTTTTTTTTTGTTATAAACTCTCTTTCTAACGTTTGCAAGACAAATTAAAGCTCTTGTTTTTCTAGAAATAGGATGTTTAGATTTTTTACACTTCTTATCAAATTTTCCGGGTTCCAGAAAGTTATGATGATACTTTCGTTCACTAGTTAGAGTCATCTTCACTCGAGTTCAAACTTTTAACTTTTCTTTCCCAATTCCTTTTTTTTATATTTGCAATAATTTTAATTTTTCAAACACAATGTTTTGAAATTCAAAGGCTAAATAGATACCTATATACTTTAACTTATTTCTTTCTTTATCTTTCTTTCAGTAGCAATCAAGTTTTATCGATAGGTGACAAATTCTGAACCATCTTCAAAAAATTAATAGTTTTCGATTTTATTTTTTAATTGAAATAAAGTTAATTTATCCATGATATCTTCGATTTTACTTAAAGTTCAATAAAATATACCTTTCTATAAATTTAAATAATATGGTTTCTTAAATATGTCCAGTTCATATAAAATAATTAGAAATTTAATACCTCTCCTTCCTTTTATAGCTCTTGCAATCTAGGTGAATTAGGCACAGTTTCAATCCAAATAGGATGATTTCTGTGCCCTTGAAATCCACATTTTTCTCTACAAATACAATTGTCCTAAATTTGTGTCTTAATTACAAAAAAAAAAAACCCAGGCTCTTACTCCACGGAATATTCCAGCAGAATCAGTTCAACAATTTTATTTCAAATGAAACGTAAAGGTAAATCGAGGATCGAATACCATCTATTTAGGACTATGTATTTAGGTTTATTTCAAAAAGAGGACATTATCAGTTCCGTTAGCACACTAATGTCGCATTGACTAAAGACCTTTTCAAGTCCCTTGTGACGTACACTAACATAATCTTAAGCAAGACACAACAATAATGTTCCTTCGCCCTTGCACTCAACCGATTTCCGATTTCTTGTACTTATAGTAGAAACCAATACTCCTAACCGTATGCATGGTAATCTTCAACAAGAGAGAATGAATTATCTCCATTTATTGTGCTAATCTCTCAGTATGCCCTCTGGTGTTTCAGAGCAATCTGAAACATCAGATACAACATCATACACGCACATATACATGTGTGTATATATCTGCATGTGTGTGTCTGTGTATATATGTATATGTATAAAAACAATTTTAGAATTTAAAAGTAGAAAATATTTATGTTATTATTTAGGCCTCTCGTACATTTTAAACTTAATAATTGGTTATTGTTCAGAATCAAATAACTGCAAAAGAATCATCCACTTTAAAAATACTTAGGTATTCTACAATGTCTTAGGTTTTATTTCTTTTTGGAAAAAAAAATTGAAAAATAACTTATTTTTACAAAGTTTGTAACGGTATAGAAGAAAGGAGAAGATATTTATTTTTAGAATTTTCTATACCCATTGAAAAAAAATCTAGTCATATATGTAAATGCATTTTTACTTTATTTTCCTTTAATTACTACTTTGTTTTTTGAGTTCCAAATCGTACTGGTTTGTATCGAAGAAGTAGATGTTCGTACCAAGAAGCCATTTTTTCACTGCTTTATTAACGTTACCATCAAAGAGAAAATATTCTTCTTAAGGACATTTTTTTGAGATTAGAAGATAAACGAAAGTTTGGTGGAGACCAGAAACCAAAAGGTTTCATGTGTCAAGAGTCTTAGGTTACCCTGTGTATTCATGCAATAGCATAGCTCCCTGCTACAGTAAACCGGACATTTTGCAACGAATAATCTCTTTGTTCAGAGTGGTGAGATGAAAATCGGAGTTAATTGTTATACCGAAAGGAGCATATTCCTCTAAATGGATTTTACAAACCGTGATTGTCATAATCTTTGTAGCACTTGTCGATTTTGGAATTTTTTGATAACTGGGACATTAGTTATATCAATTCAGATTTGCTCTAGAATTATAAATGAAACACTAATGCTTAATCACCAATAACGATTCTGGAAAGAAGGATTCTCACCATATTTCTAATATAAAGTTGAAGATTATCAAGTGAAGCTACCATACCCAATTTCTTGTGCTCTTCTGTTGAGTGTTCGGGAACCCACCTAGTGCTTATGAATATTAGCCCAGATATTGGTGAACATTATATTCAGTACTGTGCAATATGAAATTTCAAATTATTTCGATAATTTATGTGATTTGGCTTCTTGTATTTTTTTTGTCTCCAAACATGAAGCGAGGGCTGTCGTAAAAAATGTAGCAATTTGAAGGTTATTAGGTCATTACAATTAAAAGGAGACGATTTATAAATTACAAATAAATTATTCGTTTTTGAAGAAAAAAGTCGCACACCTTTTTTTTTACTAATCATCCTTTTCATTTTTGTTTCATTGATCCATTTTTGAAACATAGCTATTTATTATAATCCATGTAATTCAAATTTAATAAGCATGACTAGGGAGATTTCTTGCTATTGGAAATATTAAGAAACTTTTTTTTTATATCATAGCGTTGTTTATGTAAAGTACGATTCATTTATTAGTTATTCATCTATCTATTTGAGATTTTGTTATTCCATTTATTATACAAATGAGGAAAGACTGGAGTAATTTGGAATTCTTATAATAATAAATGTTCCAAACTTTATGTATCGACATTAACATTAATTAAAGACAATCTTGATTCCAAAACGATAATTTTACTATCTTTCCAAAGGAACGTAGAATTTATCTTTAAAATCTTATGGTTTTGATATTAGATATTTTGGAATAAGTTGGTAGACTGTTTTCTCGAATTCAAAATTTATACTTGCCTGAATCTGAAACCCAATTTCGTATAAGATACTATTAAATCCAACTTTTTTAAATTTAAATCAAAAGGCTATTAAATGTATTGTATTTACTCAAATTTCCACTATTCATTTGAAGTATTTGTAAAATGAAAATCATTTTGCTTTTGTGAAACTTTTAAAGCAGAAATATTTAAAATCATTTTACTTTTGAAAAAATCTGGTAAAATATATTAAGGAATAGTTTTAAATTCCATTGAAGAAGCAAACCTACAAAATACTTTCTCCTAGAAGAGTAAGATAACATTAAATCTGAACTTGATTTATTTAGAACTATATTCAACTTAATAAAAACTTTTTAGACTTTTCAAGTTGTAACTTAATCATTCCAGACGCAATAATTTATATCAAACCTAAAAGTTTCAAAAGCAAAGTCAAAATTACTTAGCAACTACAGAAATAATAGGTGATTATACTCATTAAGAAGGAGTAAGAATATCAGTACATTTCTTGCTTTGAACAAGTATCTTTCTTGGCTGTAAAGTGGGGAAGATGCACATAAAATTATTCGATGCTCAAATTACTCCTATTGGAGATGAGGATTCTACCTGTGAGAGGTTTTCCTTGTCTCTTAACCAAAGTTCAAAATAAGCGGTCCGACACAATTACCTTCGTGTTGGCTTCTGTATGACTTAAATAAGCGATTATTCAATCAATTTCAGATTACTATTAAGTACGCAAACAGAAAATGCATTCATTTTAGTTTTTTGCGCAATACCATAATCAAATTTAGAGAATAAATGGAGGCTAAATGGAAAAAAAATATTATTTTCAGAATAAAATAAAGTTCACAAGACTAAACAATGAAAATAAGAGAAAATTAGAAAATATGAATAGTGAAAATTCATGGAATTCCCTCTTATCTTACAATCATATTTTAAGATAGTAATAAAGTTGTGCATATCTGTGGTTTATCAGATATTTGAAACGTCAAATGTCAGTAATTTTGTGAGTGATTTGAATATTAGATGGAGAAAAGAGTTTAATTTAAAGGAAATATTAGTTAGCAAAATATCTTAGTCAGATTTGAAAATTAAAACTTTTTTGCGAATTATTTAAAAATTCTAGAGCATGAAAGTTAAATATTTATGTATTTATTTCCTCGTTAATGATTAATTGATACAGGTTTCGGTTTCTCTGAATTAGTAGTGAAAAATATTTTGATTTCTTCTATATATAAATATTATTCTTTTTATTAAGATTTCAAACATCCTAAGGTGAATAAAAATATTAAATAAATCAAGAGTTTTACAAGTTTTATGAATTTCTATAATTGTATTCAGTTAGAAATATGTATGAAAAGTTTACAAAAATGTGCTGTTGAATAGAAATGTAATAAATCAAATTCACGATACAAAATTTTCAAATTTCTTTATTTTAAAATCTTATTAATAATATTATTTAATTGATTCAAATTGGATAATAAAAAGATGTTGTATGTAAAATATTCGCAAACAATTAAATATTTATTATTTATAGATGGCACTATTTTAATTAAAAATCCATTGAATGAATTAAAATTGATGTAATTTTTTTTCAAAAGATTTTTCTCTTTAACCAAATCGATAACATGTCTTTAAGCAACAGAAAATTATGAATATAAATAATGCAATGCATCAAAAATTCAAACATATGTAAATCAGATTGTAAAACAGTATGTTTAACATTATGACAAAAAAAGAAAACAAAAGGAAAAAAGAAGTTATTTTCAAAAAAAGTATTAGTATTTTTCCAGGTATATAATTTTATGTCTATGAACTTATTTAGGGATACTGGATGCAAATCTGTTAAAGCCTCTATTTATTATATTCTTGAAATTTTGTTCAATTATATTTTAATATATGATTTTGTTTCCCTTAAAATGTCTTAAGAAATATTCATTCTTTTTTACTTATGTATTTTTCGCATGCTTTGAAAATGTCTCATATAATTCAAAATTTTCAAACATTATTTATTAAAATTCTTCTAATTTAATAAAAAAATACAGATTTTAACACACGGGGCTCTAACTCCTTTGTAAAGGAAAACAATTAAATATTTTGAAGGGAATTTTTCTCTTAAAAACATTTTAAGAACCTTTCTATTCGATAAATTTACAACTATATCATCAAAGTACCGAAACACCTAAAAGTGGTTTTTTAAAGTAACATGAATACATTATTTTAAAATATAATTCCCTCCTATAAAATTTCAATCGAAAGGCACGTTTTGATTGGTAAAGAATCTCATTTTGGAAAGATCAGTTTTTGAAAAGTACCTCCAAATAAAATGACACTGGACGACATAAAAATAGTTTGATTTGAATATTATTGTTGCTAATAATAAATTATTGCTTATAAAACTTATTTAAATCTAATTTCTGCTTTACATTTGGCCTTCTGTATGTATAGTGTTTCATTTAGGTATATGAATTTGTTTCAGGAAACAACTACACATGCAAAGAATTTTAAAAAGTTTCAGTCATTTTTTTTCTATATATCCATTATGATCGACAGCGTGACTAAATATTTAGTGAATAAAATATTCTCAATGCTGCATTACTTATAATCTTCAATTATCATCCAAAATAAAAAAAAGATAGTGACTTATTTAGAAACTAAATGTAAGTTGATGAATACATCTGAAGTAAGAAAACATATGAGATAAATTAACGCTTTATTTTTTTTATTACTAAAACAGCTTTAACTCACAGAAATCTAAATTTATTTATTATTTATTGAAAAGAAACCTTTGGCAACAGGTAAGGAGTTTATTCCTTGTAAAGTGGAAATAATAGTATCTGTGTTTAAGATAATTTCACACAAACTAACAGCTTTTAAATTCAATTGCTTTTAATAGTCTTGATAAACTGCATATTTCCAGTGTTATATTGGAATTAATTCTACTTCATTTACGTAATTTTAGGAAGACTTATATTCTCTTAAGTGAGTTTGATTTCTTTGTGTATGTGCACAAATAATAGCCAATTTCTAGGAGCTCCAGCTGTGTAAATAGTATATTGAAAGCTTTGGAAGATCTGGAGAGAATTGAAATAATCTCGAAAAGTTATTTAGTGGGGTTTTATTTGTTGACTAAGATTTATTAGCAGATTTTTCACTCAGAAAATTAATCTACTCAAGCTTAAGCGTTCAGTATACTTTTACAATAATCAAATGATGCAGAAATTCAAATGAGGTAACGAAGAATTAATACAAAGCCAGTTGCCTTAAGAGATCTTGTTAATAAAAGAAGAGAATGTGCTGCGTAAAACGAATAAGGCTCTCAAGGGATGAAAGAATTTGAATAAAGTCCTTGAAAGTGCTCCTTATTAAAACAGAATAACAAAGCAGGGGGATTGGGAATAACAAGATATACCATTTCAATATTTGTGACAAACACGGATTCTTTAAAAGTCATCTTTCAGAAATCTTTTAATTTAAAAGTGAAGATTTTAAGTCTTAACTTGAAACAATTGTTCTTAAATGGCTATGAAAAGTATTTTATGATATAATATGGTATTACAATTATTTTCTATTGAAGCGTTATTTTATTTCTTATCACCATTTACTATCTTACAGTACTGATAATATAAGAATAGAAAATATGTTTCCACCTTATACAACCCTAACTTCTTATACTCTCTTATGTGACTATCGATAAAAGTTATCGCTTTTTTAAAATACACAAGACATAGTAACAGATATGAAGAATGTTACATTGATAAGAAAAAGAGAACTAGTGGAAATATTTCTGCTCACAGATTTTTGCAACATGGTAAATTAAATATTATGTATGAAACATTTATATATACTTTATTATTATAAGTGTAATAAAACATATCACATGCAAAATACATTATTTTCTTCAACGTATTATAAAATATATGTGAAAAGTAGTACATCGAATTTAAGGTATATTTAATTATTTTCCTTTTATTGGAGAATTTTGAAGTGTTACAATTTGCAACATCCACACAGTAAGATTAAAGAAAATTTTATTGACATTTAAAGTACAAAAAAAAAAAAAAAATTAAACGATTCTTATTTGAGGGTAAGTATAAAGTTATTTACTGGAAATGTAAACTTTTTCGCCTTCAAATAATGTTTTTAATACTTAAAGAATTTTTCCTGTAACAGTTTTGAAGAAGATTTAGTTGAAAAAATTGATTATACATTAAGTTATGCACTATATTATATTACATACCTTACGCTTAATTTTATTAGTTTTATAGATATATATCATTTAAATATACACAATTTCTTTATGGATTACAAGACAAAATAAAAACAACCACAAAAATTACATAAAATTCACACTTTTATAACGAAATATACTTTGAAAGATTATACATAATTCACATTTTATCAATATAAATGCTACGGAATTTGTCACGATATATTCTACACTGATACACTGAATTTACAATTTCAACTTGAATGTAAATAAATAAATTTCGTATTTTTCAGAACACTTAGATCCGATTATTTTTGATGTTTGATGATTCAAATGTAGATAATTCCCCACTCTGTATCAAAATTAATTTTTACACTACTCAGAACACATTTTAAGTAAAAACAGTATTTCCAATGTAACTACTTAATTACTATATACTTTTTACTCTCACATAAAATGTATCTTTTGAATCATGTTCGATTGCAAAAAGTATAAGTAAATAAGGCTTAATTTAAACTGAACTTAAAACTTTTAAATATTAAGAACCAGATATCATTTTTCTGGCCTAATAAGTTACAATATATCTAGAAAACAAAGCCGTTCACTTATAGTAAGGATAAATAAGTATCAATTTTTCTTTTCTTATTGAGAAGTGGATGATTTCCTCTCCCATCCTCTGTCTGTTGAGTACAGAGCGTGGCAACATAGATTATCCCTTTCCTCTTTTCAGCTGTTGGAAACCGGCGAATGCATGTTTTCTAGACAAACAACAATGGTGGCGCGAAGAAAATGATTCTTTCTCCCAGACAGAGTGTGACCGAGAAAGGAAATGCTTCATTTCAAATGAAGCAAGGGTAGATGTAGAAGATTCGAAGACAGATGAGAAGGCGAGATGATAGCCAAGCACGTAGCCTGTTTGACGAAAAATAAACAAAAGGACGTATTCGGTGGATGGTTTCAATACGGTTCTAATCTATGAGAAAGGGATGAATACTTTCAATTTTAAATGATATAACAGTTACATAAATTTCATAAAATTTAATTATCACAAGCAATTTCATCATTTAAAAAAAGGTAAAGAGTCCCGCAAAATTTTGGGGTTCACACCGCTATAAGGGAAGCATTTAGCTGTCAAAAAGACATCAATATCAGTTGAAACAAAAAATGTTGTACTCGTAACTTCAGATTATTCTTCAAGAATTTGAGAAGAATTTCAGAACGGAAACGAAAAATTTCAGAAAAAATTGTGTTTTCATTAAGACTTAGCAGATTTTGTACCATTGATACCATGGACTGTTCCTGAAGAGATGTCAAGTAATACCGCGAGGAAATACTCGTAGATCCAAAGAAAAAATAGTGCAAAAGATCCAAGTGCCAGATATTAATATCAAAACTATGATTAGTTTTTAAGATTCTTGTTTTGTTTTGCAATGCAGTTGTCAGAAATTAACTATTAAAATGATACAATTTAAACTAGATCCATAGCATCCATAAAAATAATACACAAAATAATTTATCAGTCTAAAGCAGATCGTAACGCATAAAGGTTTCGAAAGTTTGAGGGTTTTGATTTTTTATAAGTGATAATGATCCTAACAAAATATAAATTTATTATTACAAAAACATTCTTCTGAAAATTATATTAATTTTTATAGTTAGAGTTTGAAGATATATATAAAAAAAAATTACAATTTGTAAACTTACCAATTTAAAAATCTTAATAAAAAAAATTTCAATTGAAGAAAATGAAGATGGCGATAATTTATTTCTTAATGAAAATTTTACACATACGAGGTTATCTCCAGAAATTGGCAAATCATACATAAATTTTAATAACATTGAAAAATTCTTCAATTAACTTTGACGGAACTGAAAGTTTTTCCATTCACAAATGGATTCAAAATTTCGATAAAATGTATGAATTGCTAAGTCACAGCATTTTGAAAATGTTGATATTTGGAAATAAATTGTTAATTGTGTTAGAAAAACAATTTGATCCTAGTTTTATTTTGAACTTTATTTAAAAACAATTTGATCCCAGTTTTATTTTGACTTTAATAAATATTTTAATTTTCATTATAAATGATCCTTGAACTTATTCAGTGAGGATCAGGAATTCAATTTTGGAGACAAGTTAAATATTTATTAATAGTTATTATGTATACATTTCGCTTCCAAGTGTTATTTAGCTCATTTAAATTCTATGCTAATGAAAATGCACTTAATTTAAAAAGAAATAGTTCAACAGTATTTTTTAGAGTTCAAGAGAAGAGAGAGAGAGAGAAAATATTCAGATTGTGGTCACAACAAGGATTCCTCATTGATCGATTATATATATTATTATATTTATGAATCCATTTCGCTCGTGGGAATATAAGTATTTTATACGAAACCAAAATATTTCAGGAAATTTTAAGAAAAAATAAAAATACATTTAAAAAAATGAAGAGAATGAAAAAACAATATTTATTAGACATTTGACGCTAAGATTAGTAATCAACATTATAAAGTTAATCTTTGGAATTTCAAAATGTACCACAAAATTCATGTAAACATACTTAAACGTAGACAACAAAAATTATAATTTTTTGGCATGAATGCAGTTTTATTTGTTGTATTGATTACCCTAACAAGGAAAACGGTTTAAAAAATATTGGGAATGTAAATTATATATTCGGACTTATTTCTAGAAGAATTCCTAAGAGATACGTAAATAACACTAAATTAAGTAGTTCAAGAAACTCTTCAAGTAAAATACACAAAATAGGCCAAAATCGAGAAGGGAAAAATATATATAAAAAAAATTATAATAGAAGTGATATAAGTTTAATGGAATTGAGGTCACATGAACAAATCTGATAGCTGGAATTAAAAACGGATACTGTAAAATGAATGGGAAATAATTACGAACATATAAAAACAAGAGGTCATTTTTACTTAGAAATATTGCATAACAATTAAGGTCTTAAGGGTACGAGGACATCCGAAGAATCCTGGAACATTATATCCAACACTTCTTGTTTTTGTGATATATATCTTTGCGAATTCTTTATAGAGCTTAGATTTTTTGTGTACTTAATATTGATATTTAAATCTTTCTATCGAACTATAAGAGTAACTTTTGGGGCATAAAGAATTTTTTCCCTGCTCACTTGAATCTGGACATATTTTAAGAGATATATCTGCATTTAAGTACCACTTTTAAAAATAATGTTCCATAAATATACAAAATATTATATTCATCATACAGAAAACTATAAACAAAATATAATGAATCTACTTTTTTGATGGTATTATTGTATATAGAACTTCGTAATTTTCGAAATTTAATTTTTTTTCTTCCTTTTTCATACACAAAAGTATTTCTTAAAAATTAGGTATTATTTAGGGGGAAATATTTTCGGTTTTCGATATGCATAAGTACCTAATGTAGAAGCATAAGAAATATGGAACCATATTGCGTAATAGTTTGCTTTAAAATGGTACCTAAATTAAAATTTATCTCTCAAAACATGACCATATTCAAATGAGAGGGAAAAAATTATTTATGATTAAAAAATTACTTTTACTGTCAGATTTAATGATTGAGATATCATTATTAGGTAAACAAAAAATCTAAGCTCTACTAATAATTTACAAAAATATATATTACAAAAAAAGGAGTCTTGGTACCAGGATTTCTCGGATGTTCTGTAATCCATATTGCTAAAATTTATGATGTGAACAAACTGTACAGTAAACATATGATTAGTGAACTGCGATTATTAATTGAAGTGAGTATATCGTACATGTGAAACTTGTTAATTTAAACCCAAACAGTGTAATGATAAAGTATTATGTTTACCTAATTGTGTTAATGACCAAAGAGCTTAAAAAATTCTTGTGCAGAATTAAATATTTCAATTTGTGAAAAATGGTTGAACGTTGTGGATTAAACTGTGACTCAAAAAGCCGTGGGTACTTGAATCTTCATCACAAAACATTTGATAACTTTTGAGAATAGTCACTCATTGATGTTAAGTGTTTATTGTAGATGAATTCCAAAATTTTGTGAAGACTAATATATCACTGACTCTGAAGTCGACATAAGAGCTCTTTGCAGAAATGGTCCGAGAGTAGTGAAAATCAAGAAGCAGAGCAAAGCAGAAGAATTAAGAATGCAGAAGGAAATGTAAGTTACTAAATAAAGAGAAGGTTCGTTGAAGATCGTAAGCCTAGAAGAGAAAAGGCTTGCAACAGCAATACGAACCTTGAAGCGTGGAGATTTTGTGCTGTACTAAGCGCACAGTTTCGAGAAAAGAGAGAACTGAATCCTTAAGCTTAGATCCCAAACGAAGGGCAAATGTGCAGTCCTAAGAACGGTACTAGGAGTGGGACGTGGAGTGATAGCGACATCAGTGGATAGCCTGACATCTTGAAGAACCATGAGTTAGCTCCTCGGTCATACTCAAGATCAATCACACTTTAATAACAATACTTATATTTTTAATATTTGATTTTCTTTTCATTAGTATGTATTCTATTTCTAGCACCTCACTACTCCCATAAGGATGTTAACAAAGGGGGGGGGTCTAATGTGAAGATGGTGACTGCCTCCCCATCTCTTGTCTCCATTTTCCTCCATCCAGAGCTCAGTAATCGGCGCTACTGGTGCACAAACGGAAAGTAATGGAAAACGCGATAAATATAACTTCTTTCTATCCCTTACAGTATGGGGGAGAGGATAAGTAACACAAAAGCTAGGCAAGTCCATACCGAGAAACGAAAATGAGTCCAACCCAGGAAAATAACTGTTACAGATGTAGCAATATCCAGAAAGAAAGAGCGTAATTTGCTATCTCGTTTGCTTTTCTAAATGACGATAGTTAACATGTGTCCATGAAAATGTCTTCTCCTTATATGAAATTCCTAATAGATTTTGTATTTTACTTTTCATATGATTTATGATAATTTAGCAGCAAATGTAAAAAAGAGAATTAATTTGTCAATAAAAAACTTGGGGTTTGAGAATGTCAAGCTTATTGTTGCTCTATGAAATAAAAGCACATGAGAAAACACATTTCTACATAAATTAGTGATTGTGATTCTTTTTATCTCCAATACGTCTCAGAAGATAAAAAATGTAAATTTTGAATTTTAGTTATAAAGCCAGAACAAAACACATTTTAATGAAAATGCTGCCTACATAGAGGTTTTCCTTTCATTTAAGTATAAAATATAAATTTCAAACCAATATTATTATTATTAGTTCTTGATAATGATAGTTAAATTAAGAAACATTTGAGAAGTAAGTTTTTCTCTAAATATGTACTTCAAATTAATAAACATTCAATGAAAAAAGGCTTAATGTGAAATGATTTTTTTTTCATCTTCTTTAATCTGTAAGTTAGTATTGAATATTAAAAAAATGTTAGTTTCCAAACTTATCTTGTATATTAATAATTGAAAGGGTAAGGAATTTTATGAACACAAATTGATTGAAAAATTTTACAATCACAAATTTCAAAATGAAAATTCCAAAATCGTGACTTTCCTAATCAATGAAACGTTTAATCATGTAAATTTCCCATTAGCTTATTAAGAGGTGGTTAAAAAATGACTAATTAAAACTCTTTTTACAACTTAAAAATTTTTGAAGAAATTATCAGGTATTTATTTCCTAGAAATTAGACATATTTATTCCCAAGAGTTTTGTTTAATTATTCCTATGCATATATATCCCAGAATTTTATTTCCTTATTAATAGAAATTTAGTAAGTTTGTTCCTAATAATTTTAATTTTTTTTTCCTAGAATTTTCGTACATTTGTTCCCCAGCCTTTTATACTTTTTCCAATGTTTTTACATATTTTGATACTGTTAATTTCCTTAATTTCATTGCATTTGTTTTGAAGAGCATTAATTTAATCAAATTTTTCCAATACGCCTTTATCTTACATCAAGTTCTGCATAAGCACAATTTTAAATATTTAATATAATATTTTATAAAAAAGTTCTTGTGTTTGTAATTTAATGAATTATTTTCATTATACATTTAATAGGATATTAACAAAAAAAGCACTTAAATAGAATTAATGAATTCCATTAAGAATAAACTATTTTACGAGTAACTTAGGTTTAAAATAACATTTACATTTGTTCCCTTGATTTTATACTCAGTGCTGAAAATTCAAAACGTCTATCGATTTCATGCAAGTAAAAACACGCAACTTAGGTTTTTTTTATTTTGTTATTTACTCTACAAAATTGAGAGAAAACATGAGGCATATACGATACCTTTAAATTTATTCCAAAACATTTAGGAAGTCCTGAGAAGAAAAGGAAACATGGCACATAAATAACGTATAAGTCATGAACATATTCGAAAAAAAGGATTTTTTTGAAGTCTTTAGCTGAATTGTTTACATTCTAAGCCTATTGTAGGTGAAGGAATCTCATTTCCTTTCCAGTATTCGAATGAAAATGTAGTAGCAATCAATGTCAGAGAGAATCTGAGTTTTCGATTTCAGAAAAGGCAATGCGCACCATTCAAGAAATCGTTGTTTTCGTCTTAATACTGTTTTTTCCCAACATTTTGTGTTTTATATCCGGTTTTCTTAAGTCGGCATGTCTGCTCCAACTTCCTTTTCAATTGTTATAAAAGCTAAGTTCCTTAAAAGGAACAAATAGGATAATACAATCATTTCACTGTTAAATTCGTATATTTTACAATTTTCTTAAGTTACATCAAAAAAACTACTGCAACATTTACTTAACTGTTATCATCTTACTTCTTTCATATTTTCTTATTATTGTTTTGAATAGTTACAAAGAGATATTATTTTTTGATTAAGTTTAGCATAATTATTTTTGCCACATTTTTATTGAAATTATTACTTTTCCTTTCTTCCTAGTGAACTGCACAAGGTAAAGAATATTTACAATAAAATGTATTTATTATGTTAATTCATTTAAATATTTTCGTGTTAAGTAGATGTTTTTTTTTTTTCAAAAAATTATGACTAATTAAAATTAATAATTTTTTTTATTTATCTTAAAAAGCAGAAACTTCCTTTAGTCAAAGGAAAACTTCACTGATATGACATTAAAATAAACTGTAGTCAGTATTTACACTGAAAGAAGGTTTTAGTATATTACCTCAAAACAAACTGATAAATGGTACTTAAGAATTTACAAAAAAGCAAATAAGAACAATTGAAATGCATATAAATTATAAGCATGAATTTATAAGACGAATTAAAGTATTTGATAAATATCTATGAATTAATGCAAAATCTTTATATGTACGCAAATCAAGCAGAAACTTAAAAAAAGGAATTATAACATATAAAAAAATTATGTATTTTACAGTATTTTTGCTATTTTAAACTGCCTGAATTTATTATTTTGAATAAAATTTTCAGATGTGTGACGTTGCGCTTTTCTTGGTTTCCTCTTTACTAACCTCGGGGACTTTTTATAATTTGAATCGCATGAAGTAACTATTCCTTGCTAACTGAAGGAAACGTGATTAGGTAAATTAAACAAAGATAAGATGTGGAATAAAGTGAATTAGGGCTAGTGATATCCAAGCAAAACAGAATTAAAAGGAAATAACAGGGAGAGAGAGGATAACAACAAGCTGATATAGATTTTTGTAAATTAGAGTAAACAATTGTAATTAATCGCTTTTTACTAAAGTCGTTAGAAGTGACTCTTGGTCAGAGTAGTAGGAATTGAATCTATTTCAAGCAATAAGTATTTGAATCGCAGAGAGTGAGTTAATAAGCTAAGAGTTTAATGTTGAAATTTAAATTAGGATTAACTGAGTTAAGAGGAATCGGATATAGAGCTATCTCGCATATTTTCTATTGATATATAATAAATTTTGCTTTCATTCTTCTTATGTCTATTCAGTTGAATTTTCGAACTTAATGATTATTTAATTAGACGTAAGGTCGTCTGCTGTAGAGTTAAATAATGAAAGGCAGACTTCAAAGATTGATAAATGTCTCGTTCACTAATATAAGATTAAAAGATTTGTGAAATAGTAGGAAGAAAATTATCCCATGAACATGGCGTGCATCAATTTTCTCTCACTACATTCCAGGAAAAAAGAAACACTGAATGAATATCATAAAAAACAGCATGTGATTAACCACAGAAAAATAAATTTTAAAAAAATGTAGGACCTTCTTTTTCAGAAAGCTGAGACACACCTACGTGACTTAGAAATAACAAGAATATCATTGAGTGATTGTAGTATCTTTTTCCAATATCTTGCAGAAACGAGAATTTCAGGAACTGGTCCAAATCTAAGTTCCTAAACATATTCTATTGCGATATTCCATTCTCCAGATATATTCCGGAGTCCTAGAACGCGCAAAGATAATATATGTTAGTCAATTTAATTGAATAATTATTTCATCGAAAGGAACAGTGACCACTAGAGCTTAACAACATATGGATATAACATTATTATTCCAAAATGGAATTTATCTTCAATGGCTTCATTTCAAGAAACATTAATGAATATAAGAATTACTGAATATTTCTGTTTGCTTACATACTATTTCGGTTACTCATAGTGCCTATGTCATCATTCCTATACTCTCAAATAGAATATCATATTGTTAAATATAGTGACGATTGAAATTAATTCCGTGGACTACATTCTCCTCATAATTTATGTAACTTATTGTCAAGTTGTACCCTAAATGCGAACTTGTTCGTGTAAAGAACTTGGCAACAATCACATAATTCCCTCAATAATATGCTATTAAAATCCCTTTTGCTGCTAGTATGATAATTCTATATTAAAATAAATCTGAAACATGAAAGATCTATAAACATGAAATCAGAAAAGCTTAAAATGATTTTGAATTACTTCAATAGAAACTTAGGTCTCAATAAACCCCTGAAAATTATATAGTAGTAAAGAAGAAACATCCGCAGTGTGCCAATCGTATATTTTGTGTCATTGTCCGAAAAAGCCATGTCTTGATTTTAAGATAGAATTTTCAGATTCCAAATTCTGAATCTTATTTCTAAGTACCTAGAAAGGTAATTTTAGATTCTAAATGTTTCCGCTACAATAGATTCTGATCAGCCAATATCTATACGACCAATTGCCAGTCAGGAGTTTAATTCGTCTTAATCACGTAGCTGGGACAACGTATTAATTTTGACGAAACATTCAGTAACAAGGTCAAATCACTCAAATCTTCTAAATCAAAAGGCATGTAAGAAACATTTTATTCCCCAATCAAAACAGTAGTTCTTATGCCAGAGATAAAATGTACAAACTTTCTTAAATGTAATGAGTGAACTTCTTTTTCTAAATTATTTTTCCTTACTTGTTGAAAAAGTAGAGAACAGTATATTGTTAACAAAAGTAACAAAAAATCTGCTTTAGTTATTTTGAATAGTTATATGATGAAAAAAGTTTTTTACAACCATTATCAACATCAAACTTGCGTACAAATAAAACAGGTTAAATGTTAAAAGTGTAATGATAAGCCTTTAAACACTATTTGACGGAACTTTCTTTTTATACATATTTAATTAATACTTTCAGAATTATAATTAGATCATAGCTCATAAATATATTGTAATCAACTAGTGGATATTTGACCATCTCACATTGATACGTTGTTTCCAAAATTCATGAAACAGTGGATTTGAATTTAGGATTGACTTTCGAGGACATTTTCATTCTACATATGAAAGACTCAGAGGGTGATTGAATATTTAATCTTCAGAAATGAGAGTTGCAGGTTAAGAGGAAAAGGAATTTCCTTCCTTTTTTTTTTATTTCCATTAAGACCTTCCAGCCGTCACACTCAAATAAGAAGCTCGCCAAGAATTTGGCACATTTCCACATTGAGACATTCACGCACATCCATACACTGACACGGACATATTAACACAAATATGTCACACACGTCAGTCACACAAACATTTAACACTAATATAATCTAAGTTTTATGAACACGAATTACACAACTACGTTTGGGAATTACTGTTATCATCCTCAAAGTATGAGAAATTAAGTCTATTGACTTAATCATGTTTGTTTCGATAAAATTATTAAGTGTATCAATTGTTAATCCTTTGATTTGATTCATTGTCCTTAGTTCTAATTCTCTATTATCTTCCATGTGAGTTTCTCACCATTGATTGCCTTATGATCAGGTTCATTTGCATCTAATTGTTTTTGCATCTGGTGCGTGACTAGTGTGTAATTGTAATTTAATTAATTGAATCTTGAGAATATTTATTCGAAAACAATTACAATCAACTCAATTTTGACTATTTTTTCTTTCGTTAAGATTCATTGAGTAGAAATGGATTTGTCTTGGAATCCATAGTTTAATTTTAAAATTTAGTGACATGTTTTCTTTTGAAATTATGTAATTTATTTACGGGTTCTAGTTCATAAAAAATTATATGTGTTACTTCTGTAATGTTTATATTTTTATGAAAATTTCGTAGAAACTTCTCATAATATTCTTTGATAATACAATTGTGATTTTCTGTATAATTGTAATTACTTTCTATTATTTTCTTATGTTTATATTAGTTTTTTTGTAATTTGAAGTACGGAATTCTGAAAGTGAATTCATGATATTTTAAAATTTAAAAAAATGTGATTTCTAACATAAATAAATTGCAAGTTATTGTTAAAATTTTTATTTCATATTTCATTTGGTGGAATTTCCAGAATGATTTTACTATCAGTTAGAAATTTAATGTTCAGACAACTGCATTTCTTTCCTCGTCCCTTCAAAAAGGAAAACGTTGCTTTCTTTCATTTTAAAATGTGTTAAGAATGCACGTAAATTCATGTGTGATTTTAAGTGTATCATTTATTTCGTGTCATGTAGATCTTTTATTACTAGATATAGAGAGATGTTTGTGTCGCGATAATTTTAAATTTTGACAACTAAATGGATTTCATAAATAGTCAATTATAGATCACATTTACTTTAATTTACTGTGCCTGACATGTAAATCTTATTGTAGTAGTTTTAGATTTGTTAAATTTCCTTTTTCAAAGTTCGATTTTAGAAAATAATTTATATGTGTAATTTTTTCAATGTTTTCATTTTTAAATATTACTACTCAGCATTTTTTACATAATATGTGTTAAGAGAATTTGATTCACCACTGTGAGATCTGATTTTCTTTAAACGTATTTTGAGTGTTAATTAAATTAAACTATCTTATTTTTTTTTTCATTATGTGGTACTGAGGGAAATTTTTTTCTTGTAAGAGTGATAATAATTAGAAAAATAATTTGAGGAAATAGTTCGTCAGTAATCGCGAATGAGTTGATTCAAATTAAGAATTTAAAACATTTTTTTTCCTTTCATTCGTCAAGAAAGTCCAGTTTTTCTACCGCCTTTTTCTACCACCCCCTACCTCACCTCACCTATTACCACTGAGAATTTTCTCACCCTTTCAGAGTTCAATGTGAGAAAGTCGAGTTTCGCAGAAGTCAGGTCTAGAATGCTGCCTTTTTAAGTTCGAGTCCATTTCATGAATTTTGGCAGTTGTTTAGTGTGAATTACCTTCTCGAGAAGTGTTTTTCAGTTAGTTTGGAAGGGAGATGAAATTTTTTGTTATTGTTTGTTTCGGCGGGATCTGAAGTGTTAAAAAATATTTTTATTGACCTTGGCTATGGGGTTTGTTCGAAAGGAGCATCGATTTGGTTATTTGATTTTGCTATTTTCACTAAGAGAGATTTTAAGCGGGAATTTGTCGCTCTAAAACAATTCAGAAATAATATCCTTTCCTTAGGAGTGAATGTGAAATTTTTCGGAGATAGTTTAATTTTTTCCCCTTTTCAATTGGGTTAAGCAAATGAATTTTAGTTGATTAGATTTGTAATGCGTACGGGTTAATTGATTTCAGGAAGAATTTTCCAAGACTCACGATGATGTTTCAATAGAAGATTATTTATGCGGTATCAATTCACTAAATTTTTGTAACTTTTCAAAGAACTCATCTTACGAATAATAATCTTCATAAAATTGTTGTGCAGCTAATTTACCGTAATATTTTCATGCTTATTCAAGATCTTTCTTCTCGACGCTTGACATTTGCGTTTTAATGAGTTAAGAGATTAATCGTTTTTAAGAATTTATGCGAACATCGAATGGATGCCTATTAATTTTTTTCCTTGAATTCTTAACATGTGGTACACAGATCACGCTATTTGACCATCATCTCTTAATATTCCAAAATTTGCTAACGTTCATATTCTCCCTATGAAGGATGTTTCATGTGTTTTTTGTATATTGTTGCATCCTCTAGAATTTTCTGAACAATTTCTCAGAGAAACATCAACTAGATATTAATTCAAGGTCAGTTGAAAGAAATAATTTTTGATTAGAATTAAATTTTCAGTTTCATTTGAATTTTAATTTCATTTCAATTAGATTTAAATTTTAACTTTAATTTATTTAATTACTAACTTTAATTTGTTTAACTTTCATCTTCAATTTGTCTTGCACTTTGACTTCTATTTATTTATTAATTTGTTTTAGCTGTTTAACTTTAAAGTTATTTTTTTAAATCGGGATGGTTTTTAGGAATAAATTGATTATAATTTTTACATCACAGCATTTCCTAGAAGTGTTTCTTTTATTTTACTACGAAAATTATATTGTTTTGCTATTTGAATTATTGATGTGAATTTCCATTTGAGTTTTTGTGTATTGTAATATTTTAAAGTTTACGTGCAATGGTTTTTAATTAAATTTAATGGATGTTTAATTAAAATAGTGCCATCTATAAATAATAAATATTTAATTGTATGCGAATATTTTACATACAACATCTTTTTGTTATCCAATTTGAATCATTTAAATAATATTATTAATAAGATTTTCAAATAAGGAAATTTGAAAATTTTGTATCGTGAATTTGATTTATTACATTTCTATATATTTATTACATTTCTATATATAAACATATATATATATATATATATATATATATATATTGGTGATGTTTGATTTACTTTATTTCTAATGCTCTTTGTTTTGAAAATTCGCAATGTATACTGTATTCAAAATTCAAACCCAAAGAGATTTTGTGACTTAAGTGATCTTTTCAAAGTGTATCAATATTTTAACCTATTTAACACTCTATGATGCTTAAACAAGATGTCAATTACTTTAAAAATTTTTTTTTTTCTATTTACAATTATTATACGTAAAATGGAAATGATTTTTTAACTTATTAAATTTCAATATTATTTGGCTTATCTATACTAAATATTACTGTTAGGGCCAACTTTCCTTTTTCTATTGATTTTTTGTAAGCGTTTCAAATTATTGAGGTGAATTATCCCGACTGAACAGGCTTATACATACTATAATTGTATTCCAATATTAATAATTTTTAGTCCTTCACATATGGAATTTTGTGGGTGTTGCAACTTTTTTAAAAATAATTTTATTAAGTTTCTTGTTACAACACATTATTACATGACCGTTTACATTTCAGTGAAACATTATTCACCGACCACTTTTGTGTTGCATTTGTTGTGACTTGTAGTTAAATTTTTTTTAGAAACTCACATTTTTGATATTTTAGTAAAATTAATGTTGGAATGGATTTTTGAGCTTACTTCGAACGTACCGGATATTAATTTTGTCACTTGAATTGAATTTTAATACTAGACAAGTTTTTGTTCTTATCGGAAAAGAAGTTATTTTCAATTACAATTACTAACATGAAAGTTACTTACAAAAGTAATAGGTTAATTGTTAAATGGTTAATGATAGGGTTTTCAACATCGTTTGGAGAAACATTCTTTCCTAAAATATTTAATTAAATTTTTCAGAATTACTAGTAGATTATAGTTCATAAAACATTTGCAATCAACGAATGGATACTCAACTATTAAACAGTGATACGCAATTTCCCATGTTCTTGAAACAATGGATTTGAATTTAGAGATAGTCTCTCTCGGACCTTTTGACTCTATATTTGAAAGAACCGTAGATGATCAGTGAATGTTTAATCTTCAGGCCTGTAAATCGTAATTTCATGAGAAAAAGGAACTTTCTTCCTTTTTGTATTTGCACTAAAACCTTCCTGGCATCACACTTAAATAAGAAGCTCACCAAGATTGGGATACATTCCCAAATTGAACATTGAGACATTCCTGCACATTCACACACAGACACGGGCATATTAACATATACATGTCGCACTTGCGAGTCACACGAACATTTAACACTAATTTAATCAAAATTTTATGTAACGAATTAAACAAAACTGTTGAGAAACCACTATCCATATCATCCTCTGGGTATGTGAAATTAAGTCTAAATTAACTTAATAATGTTTGTTTTATTAAAAAAAGTGCACCAATTTACAGTCCTTGATGTGAATCATTGTTCTTAATTCTACTTCTCTATTATCTTCTACGATCAGAGCCCTATTTCACTTCTAAAGATCCATTTGGCTTAATTGCTTAATTATAAAAATATATATCTAAATTCCTAAGCCTTAATAAATTAATTCATTCACCGAAGGGCTACATTTCAATAAACACACATTCATTAGGCTTACAAACTGTAGACTGATCAGATTGATTGACCATCTGACACCGTATTTTAAAATTTAAATTTAGTCTCAACTGTGAAGTGTTTTGCTTTGAAATATTTAGGTAGGATATAACAAGTTATAACTAAAATTATTTTTGTAAGTACTTGTAACTTTCGAATGGGAAATTGTTTCGACATGGATTAATCTTATTCTGTGTAAGGAATTTCTTCTTCAGTTTATGTAATAATTCTTTTCACTCTGTAAAAAATTCACAAAATTTATTGATTGTTTAACTCATATATAGGTACATGTAAAATTTTATATTAGTTAATTTAAATTTCCTCTAAGGAACCTGCATAAATATGTAAAATTCTTCCTTGATAAATCAATATTGCGTTGCTTTTATAATAAATTTTGTAGATATGTTTATTACTTTATATAAATTTTAAACTTTGTACTAACAACTTACTAAAAGTAAATTTTGAATTGAAAATAACCATCACATTTAAAAAAAAATTCTAAATAAAATTAGATTGATTTCCTGAAGACACACTTTGTAGCAATATGATAGTTATTGACATGGATTTTGTAATTTTGAGCCATGGTCAATTGAGGAGAAAGTCACTTGAGTGACCCCCTCTATCTATCTATCTTGATAGATTTAACATGCTTTATCCTCGCGTTTTGATAGGTATTTAGCGCAAATAAGACGTCAAACCTGTGACTCGACAAAACCAACATATTGATTAAAATATTGATATTGATTTAATAACATAATGTTTAAAAGACATTTAACATTTAAGTAACATTTTCTGAAAATAATGATTAGTATTATGTTCTGAATCAAAGACCGATTAAACTAATGTATTATAAGACGGTCTTCTTCTTTGAAAGAAAAACAACAACTCTATGTTAGAAATTTGTTAGTGTAATATTACTTCAGTTATATTTAGTAAAATAAAATTAATCCCAGGACAGATCCATCGAATCAGAGAAAACATTTAATTTTGATTAAGTTAGACCATTCATTAAATAGAAAGCGTTTGTATTTGTTTATTTTACAATTAATGCCTAATTTAAAAAGTAACCAATTTAATTTTTTAAATTAATTATAACAATGAAAAATTTATAATTTGAATAAAATTATAATACTGAAATATATATAATACAAATACATAAAATTATAATACACTTATATACTGATATATTTCTACTGTTTATGCAACAGCAAGAATTCTCTCCTCTCTCCTGAGAAAGTATAAAAGTACAATCAAATAATACGGTCAAATATTATATATATTACAACATATTGCTAATACTTTGTACTAATTTTATTTTTATATATGTATATTAATGATCATCTCTCTCTCTCTTTAATATCCCTTAGCACTAAAATAATTCGACTCGTTAATTTTGCTTTTTTCTTTGCATATTTTCGATCATTTGGCTTTGATATCATGATATCTTTTAATTTTATATCACGATATCATTAGAAATTTCTTATATAATTTTACTTTTGTATATTTTATAAGGGAAAAGAAATAAAGGTTTCACACAAAAACGTTTGATTTATATTATAATCTTTCTTTCTCTCTCTCTCTCTCTCTCTCCCTCTCTCATAATAAACAATATGTTACGAAAAACATTCAAATCCCGAACAGTTTTGTACTAAAAAAGTACTTAAAAATAAATTTCGTTTTAAAACTATGTTTTGTATTCCATTACTTGCTCTACAAGTTTCAGAAGTTATAAAAAAATTCTATCTTTCGTAAAAACGCAGTATAGGAACGTTTTAACTCATACTGAACAATACTTTAAAGTACCAATAGGAAAATATAAGTAGTTTGCTATATTTAATGTATACAAAAAACAGGATTCTGCTACTACGAAAGCAGAATCATAAAAATTCGATTTATTTAAAAATCGTATTTTGAATTGATAGATACTGTACAATATGGATAACAACTTAAATTTTTTCTATTATTTTCCTTTTTTTTTAAATTGTACTAAGCAGTACAGGAATTTTTGCTTAAGAAAAATATTATTCTATTTGTTCATTATAAACTGAATAGAGAACATTTAAGCACATCTTACCCAAATCAATTGTGTCACAGGTGTTATGTGGGTCGATTACGTTGACTCAAATTACACCTACCACCTGCAGGGCATACAAAACAATTGGCAGAAGTGAAGAGCGTTTGCTTAGGTCCATTGTCTATCTTACGATCTAATTCAATTTGTAATGGAAGAGAGGGTTCTTCTCTCTCAGAAAAAATATTTCTTCTTTATTCCATTTGGCGGTTTATTTAGTTAAGCTACTGAATTTACTGTCATGTGTTCCCAATATCACTTTACCCAATTTTTTATTGATATCGAAGTAAAGGATTGTTTGGATACGAATGTTCAACAACAAATAAAATATTTTTGCATTATCTTTTGCTTAAAGATATTCGAAAAACCAATCTTCAATGTATTAAAAAAAAAAGAAAATATATTATGAAGATACTTTAATGTTATATATTTTGTTTATATACAATATGCATTTTAGCATAAATATTTTTACTTCAATATGGTTTTTGATAATATGTGTATGTTATGTTATCCGTTTTATCTTTTCAACAATTAAATTTGTATTTTTCATATTCTGAATAAATATAAATTGCATCTAATTTCTCAAAAGTAAAATATATGTAATGATATCATTGTTATTTACTATAATAATAATGATACTGAAAATTCGAAAAAGTTTTTACTTTCTAGTATCTGGAAAAAATATTCTAACAAACATTTTTTATTACATAAGATTTCAGAGATATTTTAATTATGTAAAAATTCAAAGCTATTTTGATTTCATAAAAATTCAGAGAACACTTAGTTTAGATTAAATTACTATTTTATTCTTTCTATCACAACTAAATTAAAAATGTTTAAAATTCTTACAAAAAACACGTTTTTATTTTCGAAACTACTTTCTTATGTTCTAAATGTATCCAAGTAACATGAACACTGAATTAAAAATTGATAAGATACAAAGGAGTCGGATGTCTAAGACATTAATAATTAAAATGTGAAGAAAAAAACTAATATTTTGCGACATTTTTGGTTCTTTAATTATCTCATTTTGTAATCATATTTTTTTTACTTTTCTGAAATATTCTCGTATTGAAGTGAACTTCGGTTTATTCTTTAAAGTATTCATGCAAATATGTTAAAAATTAAAATTATTTGTGCATTTTATATATTAGTATTTATGTAGATTTCTATATTAGTATTGTTTATTATATTCTATATTAGTATTGTTTATT
>BMAW01027065.1:47729-59056 GCA_019974015.1 Nephila pilipes | reverse complement strand
TATTAGTATTGTTTATTATATTCTATATTAGTATTGTTTATTATATTTTATATTAGTACTGTTTGTGGAAATAATATCCAGGAGGGAACTGAATTAATTGCACTACTACAGAGAGATGATTATCACAAAAATTGTGTTAAGGCACTGATAACGTAAAGTAGTCTTGAGTGCGGCCGGCCTTATTTGGTTCGAGTAGTGATTTTGAGCCCTGAGACCACTGTACACCTTCCGAATAGTTGGGCTAATGCTGATTAAAACTGTCGGAGGTACCAAGTAACTATTCCTTTTGTCTTGAGTAGAAGTTTGAAGGGATGAAAAAAAATTAGATGACAGTTCATGTGTCAGACCCCTCACATGGCCAAGATTCAAAATTATGGGATACATCTCTAATAGCATTAATAAGCGATCAATCAATCTAAAAATCGTATTGTATGTAATAAGATAATTAAATTCGACAGTTTTCATATATCCAAATTATTGGCTACAATTTCGTAATAATAGTATTTTCTGTTAGGAGTGCTCAGTTATACTATATACAACAGACTAAAAAGTTTTGTTAGTTTACCTTCCAAACTTGAGAATCTTGATAACTTATCTTGTAAAATAAGAAAACAATTTCAGTTTTCAGTCTCGTTTCACATGATTTTTTCTTTACCAGATCTCCGATGCTACATATTTTTTTTTTCATAAATAAAGCCTAAATATTGTCTAAAAACAAAATTAATGGATTTTAATTCCCTTTAATTTAATTACATTAAATTTAATAAGAATCCTTGAATTAATTCTTTTAACTGAATAATTGTAACACCGAAGAAAAAGTATAAAATTATTTTAAGAATTTGATTTTGTATAAGAAGCAGATTATGTATTTTTACTTATTTTGTAAGTAGCTAATTTCCCTAGGCATCAAATTGTGCCTTCTTTTTGACACAGTATTTATTTTGATTATTTTGTGCTAAATCGGCTTTGCTGAATATGACAACAGTGATTAAAAATGCTTAAAACCTACAGTTCTGTAACGGTGAGCAATCACAAGTCAACAATATCAGCATTTTTCCAAATAAAGGTTTAAGAAAAAAAAACTAAATATTTTGCAGTAAATTTAACACTCAATGAGATTTTATTAAAACTCAAAATTATATGACACTGAAAAATTGCTATATGCACTTTACATTTCATGATATGAAAATGTATTCGTTTGTCTATAATTTAGACATGCATTTCTAGAATTCATCATGTTGTGTTTTAATCTCGACAATTAAATAATCAAAATGTTTATAAAACTATGATTAATATAATTATTAGTTACTAATAAAATCACAAGAAGAAATGTTTTTAGATTCTATGTACAATACTTTTACTTTCTCCGTTTACACTGTGTTTCATCCCCTATTAGATGAGACCAATAAGAAACATCCATCATGTTGCGATCGCATTTCCTTTGGCATCGTTGTTCTATTGATTAAATAACCTAGTGGAGTTTTTCTTCTTGTTTGGCACTTGCATCTCTTAGGATTTGGAGACAAAATTGAAATAGGAAGTTAGGAAATGTGTCTTTTAAGTTACATCCGACATCCTTGCATCTAGTAAATGTGTAGGAATCTGTTAACAGTTTGGGCAGCGTTATTGCTCAGAACCCATGAGCCCTTAGAGAAAAGCCTTCCAGGTGGTCATTTCTAAAGTATTTAATTTTCTCATGAAAAACTCATGTTTCAAGACTTTTCTGATACGTGGGACAACAAATATTTCCTTTTTTAGTTTAGTATCACTGATATTTGAGAAATGACTTTAGATGCATACAAAACATTATTAAATTTTGCCCACAGCTTTCACGAAATTCTTAATAAAATCCTACTTTATTTGCAAAGGGTGAAAAAATACCTAATTTATATCTATCAGAAAGGCATGTATAAAAATAAGTTACCCGGGTGCTAAATTCTCCGTTGGATGCCAGGCTTTAAAAGTATAGTGTTTGTGATCCATTCAATAGACACGGGAAAGAACTTAGACCCACAACACTCTCCTCTAGACACTGGAAATATGATATTTTATAAGTTCCATTCCAAACTCCAATCTAGTATTTTCATATCTCCTTACAATCTCATCTGTATTTCGCGTTTTGTATTTCATTTAATTGCATATACATATTCTGGCACAATTCTTTCATTTCTAGTGAATGCACCAGTGGTATTAATTATTTAGTACCACCATTGTGCAGCAACACTGCCTAAAATTTTAGAAGAATCTATGAACAGCATTAATTTTCAAGGGATATGTTCTAAACTATGTTTAATCAATAAAGCATGATTATTTATGTTTTAATGGATGGAACTTTGTTATGAAAAATACCCTGAAAACTGCTTATGTCTCTTTTGATGTAATGAAATTCTAGTTGATGGAAACAGTAAATTAACATACTGCAATTTAGTTTCTAAATTCAACCAATTATTAAGAGATATATAGGTCTATTATTAAATTATTGAATTCTGTTAGCTAATTGAAGGGGGGAGGGTCGTACTTTTGGGACTTATTGATGGATCAAATGATGTTGATGATTCTGTCTCTTCTAATATTTCTGTACAATGTAATTACAACGATTGAAAAGGGGAGAAGGTACATGTGTGTGAACTAGAATTCGCGTTTCGAAAGTAGAGAAATTTTGCTTGTCTGTCAACGAGGCAGCGTTCATAATTGGTTCTTGATTTAATCCAAAATTCACATACATATATGTTACCTCATCAATACTGTAGCTTATTTTAAGATGTCGCAATACATTTAACGGAGTGTAATATAACAGTTTCGATTTATACTTTTATTACTTTCTACCTCCATCAATCTTTGAAAAAGATATATAATATCAGACTTTGAACTATTGAAAGTCTCGTATGGCACGCAGCATTCACTATTTTCTTTACTTTCAACAACAGGTAATTCAAGGACGTGTGATACAGGACATCTTGTGGACTGAATATCAAGTTATTGTACATTAAGTTTTGTTTTATAAAAATTCAACTGTTTTAAATAAGACAAAAATAACAATCCTCTGAGTAACTTGACTGCCTTAGCCACATCATAAGAACTGCAAATGCCAAGCATCGAACTTTGTCACCTTCCATCCAGTGAAACAAATCATAATAACACCTTATGTACGGTACATGGGAGATGTTTCCTTCTACAACGTGACCAGCCAAAACAGCAACAATAAGCTTGTTTAACCTTGGCTGTTAGATTTCGATTCTGTCTTTTCGTAATAAAATGTCATTAAATTCAGCAAAAACTGTCCATGAAATAACACATGAGTATTTCATGGACTGTTCTATCCATGAAAACCAATAGGAAAAAAAAATGTATTCTCACTTATTAACAAACAGTTAAAATTATTCATTTCATGAATTTTCTTCAAACAGCGCATTATAACGTGATTGCAATGAAAGCAAAATTCTTCATCATGAGTTGCTCTGTAGTGGAATAATAACTATGCGCTGTGACTGTATTGCGCAAGACTTCTAAGAATGATTCATTATTGTTCCAACTCTTAACAAAAGCAATAGTAACTAATTAGAATGAGAAATGTACTTAAAATGGAGGTTTTAAAAGGATTTATATATTAAAATCAAATGTCTGCTGTTTTTCTGAGTATATGGTTTTAACTACGAGAACACTAATATCCGATATTTAAGTGTATTTGGTAGTTGTGTGAATTGTGAAATATATCTGCGTCGATAAAGGGCATTAACCTTTTGAGGACAGGTAGTCACCTTCGTGACCAAAAAGAACAGTGTCTTAAAGGACGGGTTGTTCTTAAAGGTCTTAGGTCTTAAAGGTCTTTCCCCTCATAACAGCTTTCGGATGCCATGAAGCTCGTAATTATCGAAAAATCTCTTTTCCCCTTTTTGTCTCAGTCTGAATCAGCAAAGCGAATCATTTCTTACATGTAAATTTAGGAAGAATTTTTGCATTAAATATTAAGTTAACAAATGGTGTCATTTTACGAAATTGAGCTGTACAATTTTGTAAAATTGTAAGAAAATAACTAGGTCCACCATATATGGAATTTCATAAAATATACATTCCAGAAAGAAAAAAAAAAACATCATCTTCAAATAAATAATTAAAATTTTAATTTTTTATTCAAAATATTTTAAAATTTAAAATTCACATTACAATAAATTTTAGTATTTTTAAGTGATCTTTTTCTCAATTTTTCAGAATTGTTTTTCAAAAGTTTGTGCATGGGTTTCGTTCTAATAGTGTTATTTACAGGTTTGTAATTTCTTTTTAACAGGCGCTACAAAAAATACTAAAAACAGTTGCATCAAATTTTGTAGATTAAAAAAAAATAACTATTTATCTCGAAATCCATTTCTCAAGTAAAGAATTATTTTTACAATCTGAAATAATTTCGATACATTATACTGATCATAAAAAAAGACTTGACATAGTAAACGCATGACCGTCGTGAAAAATTAAAAATCTAAGGAAAAAGTATAAAAAATTTTGAAGGTCAATGAAATAATAAGGCACACTCTGTGAAAGAAAATTTAAATAACGAAAAATAATACATTTAGAAGTATGAAAGTTTGCATATATACCTATGAAAGTTTTGAAACTGTAATAACATTTTTGTCTTTCTTAGGGTACCGTTTTCCCATAAGGTTGCATGAATAAGTAATTCAAAATGGTAATAATATATTTTGATACAGCATTCAACTCATTCTTGTTTGATGATTTCTTTACATAATCGGGGTGAAAAATTCAGTCTTTATCAAATGTTTCAATAACTACTCAAGAAAAAAATTGTTTTTTAATTATACTCAAATAACAGTACGTGAAAATGAGAAAAAAACTTTGTAACAAAATTAAGAGACATAATTAATTAAAGTAAGTGTTAGAAAATATAACATATTATGCTGAGTTAAATGAGTGCTGAATTTATTCGAACTGCTTAAAATTTAAAATCTTTAGAAAACCTGAGCCGTTATACACAGTATAGTTTATTTATGCCAATAATTCTAAAAAAAATAGACGAATATTATAGACGTAGTTAATTTTTCAAACTATGTGTTTTCCTTATTTGTAATTATTTACAAAATGCTTGAAGTAATATTAAGTTTTATTATTGAAATTCAAATCATTGACAGGCTGATGTTAAAACTGCGTGAGAAATTGAAAAAATTAAAACAGAAACTAGTAATACCTACATTTTTTCCTGTTCTACTCTTCAAAAATTCTTAATAAGCAAGTTTATATAAGCTCAATTAATTCACATATGTTTTCGTATTTTGTGAAATACAGTTAAGGTTTGGACACCAGTGCATTTTTCCAATTTAACAAACAAGGGGATGTGAGAAGAGGCAGTGCAATTTTAGTCAAATTCATTTTCTGAGCATGAAAATGTACTCCAAAATACATATTTCCATGCATGTGGTGAACTTTTTATAGCATAATATTATTTGTATTTCTTCTTAGATTATTTCCTTCCATAGAAACAAATATATCAAAAAATGTAATATTTTTAATTATATTGAATAAGGTAAGTAATTCATTATCGTACTAAGCCTTCTAACAGTTTCGTAATATGATCTTATTATTATCAAATGGGAATGATAACTATAAACTAAGAAAAATTAGACGATTTTTTTTTAAAAAAAAATAGTAGTATTTAAAATTGTATTAATATCCGTTGAATTAGGAATTTAATTTCATTAAAGAAAACGATGAAATTGAAACCTCATGAAAATTAAATTTATCCATAAAAATAATAAATACTTATAGTATACATGAAAATTGTAAATGAGTCAATTACAGTTTCAGAGAGAGAATAAACATTTAACACATCGTATTCTTAATCTAAGTATCTTTCATTTATTTACGTTCTTTAAGTTATGCAAGAGCTTTTGTTCTTGAAGCTGAACAATATAAACTCTTCTTTACTTTCAAGTTGCCAAACAATTATAGATTATCTCTTTCATGATTTTACGTGAGAACTAGTAAGAATGTATATTTTAAAACGCTTTTATGCATATTTAAAACTATTAGTCTTTTTAAAGGAATAGAGAACGAACACATATGGCTAATATATATGAAAAAAAAATACAATTATATTGAAAAAGAAAACCACACCACATTTCTCACAACTAATTGCCACATTTCTCCTATAGTTTTAAAAATACAATAGCCACCACGCACTTCTTTATACTGATAAATAATATGATGAAACTGGAACTAACATACATAAACAAAAAGTAAAATATAGTTCTAAATAAGGCATTTGTGAATTAAGGATTAAACGTTTCTGCTTAATGTTTCCAAAAATTCTTGAAATGATCGATGCATAAGCTTCTGTGTGCATTTGAAGAGTAATCTACGCTTCTTTTTTCAAAATTTATTTGTATGCTATTAATTGATATGTTTTAATTAATTTCGAAGATGATAACATGAAAGACAGTTAAAAGGAATTTTTTTAAGGGATGAATAAGGTGAAAAAAAACTTTAAAGAATATTTTTAAAAAATGAATATGATGAAAAACATTTTAAAGGGAAATTTGCACATTATTCAAAAGAGAATATATATCTCCCCTTCTTTACTTCAGTTAAGTTTTATTATCAATTAACGTAACAATTATTGTAATAGCTTATTTTTTTGTAAAATTTGACGGCATTCTTATTTCAAACCAATATTTTTAATTTATCTGTGAATATAAATATAATGCATTTTTTAAATAATCTATAAATTTTTCATGTCACACATTGCTGATTTAAATAGAATAAATATAAATGTTCTTTTCAATTATTTCGCCACTACATAATATATATAAAGCTCTTTATGATGATAATTTGTACAAAATGAAAATCCTTTTTATGCAAGAGTAAATATAACTGTTACTGAGTTATACTATGCGTAGTACTAAAAATGCAATTCTCACAACAGAAATGGTTTGTTAATTAGTTTTAATGAAAATGATATGCAATATGATCATTAAAGGTATTTTTTCTTCACTAAATGAAGGAAATAGTGTTTAAGATTAAAACGAGTTGCTATTACGAGAAACTATAATCTATGAAATTAGGACTCTGCCAAAGTTATTTGTATAACGATCAAACTAAATGTGCTGTGGAAAGTGAAAGTTATGGAAAAATATTATCACATGTAGCTTATGCATTTATTATACGTACTTTTAATTTGAGTTTACAAGTTCTGCTTAAATAATGGAGACATTTATTAACGTTTAATCACGTTTCAATATTTCGTTAAACGAGTTTTCAGCTAAATTATCGATGTTTGCTGAAGGTATTAAACTGATAACAAAGGATATGTATTATTTTACGCAGAACCTGATGCAACAGCTCATGGTACGGATTACATGAATGTGAGATAAATAGATTAAAAATAATAAATTTGAACAGAAACAGAATAGTTTTTCAAAAAAGGAAACTTGTTATAGCAGCTGTTTTCATTTGTAAATATTTTAATATTATATTTTATTCCCTTTATCTATTTCGAATATTTTCTTAATTTGCTTAAAACTTATCTAGAAATAAAGCCTAATCATTGCATGGAAAAACAATTAAATATGGAAGATATTGAATTATTTCTTGACTATCGTTTTCCTTTCATGATAAAGTGTGTTTACCTTAGAAATGATTCTTTCATATAAAGTGGAAAGTAGAGTATTAGCTAAAGGTTTATTTCTTATCATACATTTTGAAAATTAAGTTACTTTAATTGTAAGCTATACTTAGTTTTTACGAGAATTTAGCGTAGACATAACAAAAAAAATACAGAATAAACACAATTTGTTAGATTTATAATTAAAATATTAAAATAAATGAACACTTAAAAATATATTTCTTCAGTTAACATGAATAGAAGAAGATAAAATAATGCAAATATAAAACTAAATAATAAAAGATGAAAATAGTTAAATCATGAATTCTGCTTATTTAAACAAAATGTAAAATTATAAGTAAGCATATAGCATTATTTATGAAAATAATATTCTTATCTTGAAAAATAAATTCATGTATTTAAATGAAATCAGAAGTAGAATTTTGTTGTTATTTCCAATTTTTGTCTGAAATATTTCTTCATTATAAATATAATATTTTTTATAAAAAAATCAGCTTCTTATATATTTATTACATTAAAATATTCTCGTGATAAAGCAATGTCACGATGAATAAGTTAATAAAAAATAAAGGAATTTTCACTATTCACAAGTTATTGTTATTTATTTAAATATTTTTGAGCTTCATATTACTAACAAAAATAATACTAAGACTTAAATTGTATATTTAATGAAAGTTAAGAAGAAAAGAAACTGCATACAATTTTCAAAAGGAAGTATTTCTTAAATCTTTATAGATTGTAATAGATAACTGCTTTAAAAGTATTTTCTGAAAAATTCCATTTGTTCGGAAATCACAAAAATAAAAGATAAAAAAAAATAAAAGACGATGCAATTTTGTTTAGTGGGTTCCAATTCTCACAAGAAATCTCACAACAAATACTTTATCCCTTCAATTCTAGGGTGAGACAAAGCTCTAAGTCAGATTCAAATTGCTTCTTTTACTACAAAACTTCGTGATTACTTTTTGGGAAGGTATATTAGATCCCATATTATTAAGCAGTTTAATGCTCTTTTAGAGAAGTTGTAAATCCCAGAGTTAAATTAAATATTTAAAGATGTTCCATTCACATATAGTGAAACATTTTCTCAAGAAATATTAAATTATTTTCAGTTGATAATGCATAGAAAAAACATGATCTAAGCAAAAATTCTTTATTCAGAGGAAATTCGAAACATATTAATTTATTTTGTTGTGTATTATTTATTTAAAATATTTATAATAAAGGAACACATTAATGCGATGAAACAGTGAAAGATAAAATGGATACAAACCCAAATTTCCGCTTTATATTTATATATATATATATATATATATATATATATATACAACGAAAATGGAAAATAGTGCGATAAAAATATTAAAAAGAATCAATTCTGGAATTAAGGAAAAGGAGCAAAAAATCTAATATTAAATTCAGAAACCAAAAAATTATTAAAGTAAGGCAATAAAAATTAAATGAAAAATAAAAGCCAGGATAATAGATGTATAATAATATAATATTACTTTGTATATATATAAGTTTTAACTTTCTAAATGACAAATAAAATTTCTGCCTATTTGGAAATTATTTTAAAAACTGATAAAATAAATATTTAAATAATGAAAAGAATAAAAAATCAGCACAAATAATTATAGAAATATTGTTTAAAAGTGTAGACAGAAAAACATAGTAGAAAAGTGCGACTTATAACAATGTGCAAGAAAGTAAATTATTAAAAACATGGAATTATATGTACATGTGTGTGTGAAGTTTAAATGATTATATATATATATATATATATATATATATATATATATATATAATCATTTAATCAGAAAACAAAAATTAAAATAACAAATATGTAAAAGAATACATGACGAAAATAGGGAGAAGTTAAACTGCGATTTCTAAAACTATACATGAAAAATGAAAAAGCATAGCATGAAAAATAATGAAAACGAATAAACCATTATAGAAAAGGGAATAAAACTTTTTTAAATTCTTGATCTGGCTTATGATAAGTTACCAGATTTTAACATGATTATCCGGCATAATATTCGTCTCCAGGTAAATATTAAATAAAAAAATGAAACCCCCATAACATTTCAAATTTTACTAATTACTGAAAGCTCAAATTACAATACAAGACACCAATAAAACATAGTTAGATAAATAAAAATCCCAAAACCTTAACCTAATATTGTATAAATAGAAAAATCCAATATTTAAACATACAAATAAAAAAAAGATTTAAAATAATGCATGATTCAAATTCCTTTCAACAACAAAGAAACAAAATTGAACACAAACAAACCAACATTATCTCCGTCTTGTGAAAACTGTAAATTTAGCAATGTAATTTAACAAAAGAAAGATTACTATAACAAAAAAATTCAAACTTGTAAAAGTTTCAGGGAAATAAAAAAAGAGCACTTAGGAAAAAGAACCATATATATATATATATATATATATATATATATACAGATGGAGAGCAAAATAATACGAACTCCTGTGAAAAAGTATGACTTATTTCACACCTGTAGTATGTAGTACAGCCGCGCCACCTGCAACAGAAGTCTGCCACTTATTGAGAGTGAAGAGGAATGAAATCAGTCTCTTTACGGCAATCACCTGCTTTGCACGTCTATCGAGCTGTCTGTGATAAGTTGAAATATCAGATCTGTCAGAGTTTCAAATAGGAATGATTATTGGAGCGCGTTTATGTCGAGCATCGGTTACGGAGGCCAATACTTTTGGGGTTTGCGAGAAGTATGGTATCAGCCGTTATGACAGAGTTCACGAAAGAGGGTAAGACGATGTCTTCAAAGCACAACACTGGCCGAAAGTCAAAGCTTGCTGATAGGGATAGACGCATAGTAGCCCGAAAGTACAAGCCGTAGTCTTGAAGCGCATAGTTGCACGAAAGCACAAGCAATCGTTATCCGAGATAACATTCGAAATGAACAGTCATCTCCAGGACACAGTTTCAACAAAAACTATCAAAAGTAAACTTCATGCTGTGAACATTTATGACAGAATGACAATTCGTAAGCCCTTGGTGACAGCAACTAATGCTTTCAAGCAACGCCAGTGATGTAGAGATCACAAAGGCTGGTCCCCACAGCTTTGGCAACAAGTAAAATGGTCAGATGAATCGTCATTCACCCTATTTAAGACGGCCAGATGCGTTTATGTCTGGAGAACACCCACCGTTTAATCCTGAATGCCTCTTGCCGACTGAGCAACATGGAAGGGGGGGCTCCAATATGGTATGGGGTGTGATATCTTGGCGCGATCTTGGACCACATGTTATTCTGCATGGGCAAATCGAATCCAATAACTACCTAAGCATTCTTGGGGACATGCGTATCCTTTTGTCTAGACTGTATTTCCTGAAGAGCGACTGCTTTTTCAAGACGATAAAGCCCCTATCCACACAGCTAGGTGTGTTCAGGCATGGTTCGAAGACCATAATGATGAAGTTGATCACCTTGCCTGGCCCGCTCAGTTTCCGGACTTGAATATTATAGAACATTTATGGAATACGAGTATTTGGAGTCCAAACTTCATTCCAGATTTCCACCTCCATCCAGGCTTTCTTATTTAGGGACTGTTCTGCAGGAGGAATGGCTTAATATTCCATAAAATATTGTCCATGACCCATATGTATCTATCCCACGTCACATTAAATTTGAACTTCAGTCAAAGGGTGGTC
>BMAW01027065.1:0-38652 GCA_019974015.1 Nephila pilipes | reverse complement strand
AAAAATATGTCGAAAATTAAATTATGTGTTATCTATAGTTTGATTACTATATTGTAATTGCAATTGACATTCGGAATTTGTTATAACTACTGTGTTGTTGTCAAAATATTTCAGAGTTGTCTTTGAGTATTCTGAACAATCCTCTATTGACTCTGAGCAGGTCCCCATGACGATAAATCCATCAATTAGGCATGCATCGACCACTATGTCTAGTCTCCATTGAAAAGATACACCAATATACGTCAGAAACTAAAAGTTCAAAACAATGGAAAGTTAGAATCGAATCCAAAAATGAAGAAAAACTGGTATTTTTAGCAAATAGTCATAGTGCTATCTAATCATTCCCATCCAATCAAACAGGAAAATCACTATAGAACATACTAGCATCTTATTACAGCTGAAGAACGCATAAATTGTGGAAAAAACCCATGTTGAAAAATTTATTTTACGAAGATATGCACTCCGTCCTCCACTTCCAGATTGCAGGTGAAACCCCATGAATATGAAATGCGAGTTAAAATGTTTAGTAACCCTCAACACTCAGCATATCTAGCCAAAACGACATTTTTGTTCTATATTTGAAAATGCACTTCTAGAATAGGAGTGTATGGTCAAATAGGCGCCCATCAAGGTAGGCAATTATGTTATTCTGGAGAAGAGAATTGCTATATGTTCAGAGTATACTATTTTGTTCATGTTAAAGAGTTGAAATATTGCTGAAAAGGTATAGATTCCTGCCCATTTATTATACCTCTTATATATATGCCTCTTGTCCATATATAACATATAGAATACCCTTATATACTATATATTACTAGTATAGTATGTGTTTCTATATATACCTTATATATAACATTCTTATACAGATGGAGGATATACGAACATTCATGAAATAATGGAAAATCTTTTATTAATTAAGGGTTATTTTATATATATATATATATATATATATATATATGTGGGTTTGTAGTAGAAACACCCGATCATAGAGGGCGCTGCCTCTGCTACTGAAGGGAGTCCACTCTTGAAGGAGAGTCGACGGTAGTCATCGGAACGAGGAAGACGCCTTTGTTGATGACTCTAGACGATTTATGATTTAAGACGCTGAAGAGTATTGTTTTATTGTTTTTAAATGTTATTGTGAAATGTCTCGTCAACTATGTGAAACGTCAATATTAAATGTCTGTGTGCTAATTCAAAGTTTGATTTTTATTAATTAATATAGGTCATCCCACATATATATATATATTATATTTTTTATATACATACATATATGTATATATTATATATTTTACATATATACATATATATACATATATACATGTTATTAAGTTAAGTTATTAAATATATATTTATTTATATATATATATGTAGTTAGGCATATATATATTATATATATACATATATATACATACATATACATATCTATTTTATACATATATGTATATATATATATATATATATACACATATGTATATATTATATTTTTTATATATATATATATATATTATATTTTATTTATATATATATATATATATATATACCCTTTGTTTGATTGACTCCTTAACGACGATTCTTTCTTTGCTGCTTTTTTTTTCTTTTCTAGCGAAATTCGTAAGTAGTAAAACCTGCTATGCCATTAGAGATTTCATTTTTTTTCCTTACTTTCATATTCTAATGTATAAAAGTGGTGTTTTTTTAAAAAAAGATAACTATGTAAATATTTTATTCCTTTGGAATAATTAATTATGAAAGCATATTTTCGAAGCAAATTGTAGTTTTAATTAAGAATTTTTGCTTTCTTTCATAAATAAGTTTTATAATATACTGATATTTTGTATCAATATGTATTAAAAAATTAATATGGTGAATTTATTTTGTAATTTTTGTAATGGTTAGAAATCAAAGGAGTTTGTTCATATTATAGTTATTTCATCGATGCTCAGAAAGGTATTAATAGAGTTATGTATTGTTTTATTAGTTAACATATGTATCTCTCCTTTTTTGTTATTATTACTTTTAATTTTACTTTCTCATGTGTAAATTTTAAGATATTTTTTTTTGAATTATAAATATTGAAAGTAATTAATTAATGAAATGGCTGGAGGAATTCGGATAATATAAGTGAAGTAATAATAACCATTTCAGAAAAAATTGGCTGTAGCATTGTCATTTCGAGGCACAGGAAAGGAAGGTAACCAGGAAATCTTAGATTATGAAGTGAGACTGGATGTGTCCAATGACTTACATGTCATGGGCAAAAAAGATATCATCTCACATTTGAAATTATACACAAAAGATTTTAAGTTTCTTCTTTAAACTGAGAAAGATTTTTATTAATAGAAAGCATTTACATTTAAGAAAAAATTAAAGTTTATGAAAAATGCATTTACAGTTTGTATAAGCACAATTCAAACACTGATGATGCTTGTCTAGCTATGATTTTTAATACATTATTTCCAAACTTATCATATGCCCTATAATACTATTTTAATTAAATATTATTGCGTAAAATTATTCTTATTCAAAATGTGCTTTAGCATAAAATCAATAAAAATGGTTACTATTATGATGGATTTTTCAGATTAATTTTAAATTAATATTTTTAAAAAACTTTGGAACACTTTACAATTATAAATAATAATAATGCAAATTAAATTTAGAAATATCTGACTTTGTACATAGCACCTAAATCTTTTTTTCCCTCAGTTTTAAGTCCGAATTGTTTAGCAAGGTTGATTTTTTATTCCGAGACTTTTTACTCACTGAGTTTATTTTATATATAGTATGTTCGCTTAAAATCAGGAACATCAGTTAAGAATTTTAATGATGAACTAGTTGGATGTTAATTAGCTTCTGGAAATGGCTCTAGAGTTTTTAACATTCCTTTGTTAAAATCAGGTATTTTACTCAACACCTCAATCGAAACACGATTCCTAAAACTAGTCATTTCACACATTGGGGCATAAGTTCCAAATAATTGAATATAAGGCTTCAATGGAGTTTTGAATCAAAACTCTGACACACCTGCTTAATAATTCAGAAAAAATAATCTTTGCATTAAATGGCAAGTATTTTGACACATATTCATCAACATTTGGAATTTTTACCTAATTTTTATAAGAACATGGTTTCTTTCAATGAGACAGTGAAAACTAGTAGAAACACCAAGAATCCACCCAAGAAGGGAACTCTCTATGCCAATGCTACTGGTCTGTATATCTCTCAGATCTTTCCTACAATTTCAAAACTGCTTTTACCTCAATTGAATTAAATGACCTGTCATACAGCAAACTTTTTGATGGTCTACATATCAAATATAGAAATTAACATTGTCTTCTCTTTAGCAAGTTAAATATGTTGAGACTCTTTAAACCGCTTTGGCATTCTTATATTATTACATGGCAATTCAACAGGTCGAAGACACAGCCTGTTCTAATTTTTGTTATATAGTTATTCTCTCTTTGATTAACTTCCATAATAAGATACTTCTAGATCAACAATATACTACTGTTCTTCAAACCATATGCGTTTTGTCATCTTTAAAAACCTCAAGCAGCATTTGATTTACACAAAATTCAAAATGTTTCAAACTCGAGGGTAAAAATTCAAGGAATGATTGAAAACACCTAAACAAGCAATTTCCCCCATACAATGCATGAGTGGAAAACAAGTGGCGAATCACTAGAGAGCACTGCAATGGAAAGCATAAAGCTCAACTCTTCTCACATGTAGTGATTTCTACAGTAGATTTCAGAAGTCATGGCCTTTTTCTGATTGCTATACGCAGCCACCCCCAGAATAACTTGATAGAAATGATGATGGGCAAGAATACTTGCGCTTTATGTCTTCCATTGCAGCCCCCTCTAGTGGCTCACCTCTAGTTCACCGCCTATTCATTGTTCAGTGAAAATTGCTTGTTTATGTGTTTTCGTTCACCTCTTAAAATTTTGCTCATTAGCTTTGAAACTCCATGTAAATAACCATTTAGAATTTTGTTCGTGCAGAAAATTAAAATGTTTTACTAGGCGTTAGACTTCATAGCCCTTATATAAATATTTTTATGCATTCAGAATTTCACAAACGTTGAGTAACTCAGTCCGAAACTCAATATTCCTTATATATATATATATATATATATATATATTCTTCATAAATATATTCTTTCATAAATTTTCAGTATATATATATATATATATATATATAGTCGAAAGAAGTTTCACACCCACCCACATTGTTATTGATTTCCATATGGCCTAATTCAAATAAAATATCAATCTTGCGTTGAATTTTCAGGAGTGCGGCATACTTTATGGAATAGGTCTTCACGAATCATAGAATTTCTTAATGAAATACTATGTAATTGATTAGATGGCAAGCAGATCATAGCAGTATTGTTTGTCATTTGGTCTATATCTTTCAATTGCATGATCTGTATAACATTGAGAAACCTCTCCTTATCATGCCATATCAAAATGATAACAATGGCGTACTCCAACTGGGATGGATCACGAAGAATGTGCATGATTATATTAAAATATCTGTCACATTAAAGTAGAACATGCGAGGCAGCAACCTTTTATCCAAAATTAGAAGTCTCTCTTCTTTCTCCTGCCCATTTTTTTTGTGTTGGCTGGTTAAAGTGAAGAAAGAAGAGACACATAGCTAACGATAACATCATCTTAAAACCAAAAAGAGATCCAGAAAATGTACTAAGAGACAGGTTTGAGTCTATGAGTAGAAGAATTATTAATTTAGTTGGCACTGCAAGGCGAACTGTGTTTCTGTGCACATAAATTTGCCTATTCCATGCAATCTCCGAGATTAGTCTCTACCAGAATAAGCTGGGGAATCTCAATGCTGAAATTTACAACCAGAGGAACTTTGTATTTCTTTTCGAATATGAGGTCATCAGTGGTGTAAGATAGGCTCTCCAATTTCTATGAAAAGGGACCCTTTAGTAGTCTTGAAGAAGGAAATGGATCGTTATATCTTCTTAAGTCAATTGTTGGATAGGACACGCTATTTATCAACATGTTTTCTTGTAATTGTAATATAGTGTGTGATTGGACAAACTCTATATCACGCGCAATTCAAACTGACCCTTAATATTTGCATCCAGTTTCCGTCTTTGAGTCAAGAATTAAGAAGCCCATATATAGTCGAACGACTTACTTAAGTCCCTTGAAATACAGTAATATTCCATTAAAAGATTGGTGGATAGTTTAGAAACTGTAAAACGAGCGCCTAAATGCTAACCCTCCCTTTTGTCTTGAAGCGTACTTGCTACCTTTTTTAAATTCCTGATATTAGCTCACACTCTCTCAATATATATCTTGTTTAAATTTTCAATCGTCAATAAAAAAAAAATTATTCGTTCCCTGAAGTACAAATAAATTTTTTAAACTTGTAGTAGATGACATTTGATTATAATAGATTTTTTCAAATAGTAAATCATTTAATTAAATTTAATTGGTAAAAATGCAGTTTTGACCAACGGCTTGGCGCGATTTCAAAAATTGCTATTGGCGATTTTTTTTTTGGCTGAAAGTTAAGTCCACGAAGTGGAACATGGTTGCCACATTTGACAAAATACTAACAAATAATTCCTGTCACGAAGGTTGGTTGGGTTACACTTCATTCCAACCATTTAATTTACCAGATGAATTAAGAAACAATCCAATACTTCTACTATGTCACTTGTCTTGGTATGGTCAATTTGATAGAGCGTCGACGTAGAATCTTCATGCCTTCGGATCGAATCTAGTCGAAGAATAAATTTTTTAATTTGATTTTCAAATAACTAATTTTAGTTTTATATAGGAGAAATTTTTTATCTTATATAAGATATTTAGCAGGATATAAATTTAGGGATAAATATAGTCAGTGTCAAAGCGTGCAGATCGCAGGAACAAAAATTTCCTTTTCCCAATTAATATTGTGATTCTATCATATGTATATACATGTTAACATTCACTGTAATTATTTAATAAAAAGTAACTCAAATAAAAGTTTTCTTTGTTGATCTAAGTAGGAATTGGCCTTAATTTTTTTTATATTACTAGTTTAAAAGGAGTAGGCGCATGAATGCCATTCTCTTATTTACTAATTGTAAGAGGACTACTCCTATAGATGGAGGACAAAATAATACGAACACCTGTGAAATAATGGAAAATCTTTATTAATAAGGGGTTGGACCACCCTTTGACTGAAGTTCAAATTTAATGTGACGTGGGATAGATGCATAAAGGTCATGGACAATATTTTAATGAATATTAAGCCATTCCTCCTGCAGAACAGTCTCTAAATAAGAAAGCCTGGATAGAGGGGGAAATCGGGAACGACATTTAGACTCCAAATATTCCATAAATGTTCTATAATATTCAAGTCCGGAGATCGAGGGGGTCAGGCAAAATGTTCAACTTCATCATCATGGTCTTCGAACCATGCCTGAACACACCTAGCTGTGTGGATAGGGGCTTTATCGTCTTGAAAAAGCAGTCGCTCTTCAGGAAATACAGTCTAGACAAAAGGATACGCATGTCCCCCAGAATGCTTAGGTAGTTATTGGATTCGATTCGCCCATGCAGAATAACATGTGGTCCAAGATCGTGCCAAGATATCACACCCCATACCATATTGGAGCCCCCCCCCATGTTGCTCAGTCGGCAAGAGGCATTCAGGATTAAACGCTGGGTGTTCTCCAGACATAAACGCATCTGGCCGTCTGAAATAGGGTGAATGACGATTCATCTGACCATATTACTTGTTGCCAAAGCTGTGGGGACCAGCCTTTGTGATCTCTACATCACTGACGTTGCTTGAAAGCATTAGTTGCTGTCACCAAGGGCTTACGAATTGTCATTCTGTCATAAATGCTCGCAGCATGAAGTTTCCGTTTGACAGTTTTTGTTGAAACTGTGTCCTGGAGATGACTGTTCATTTCGAATGTTATCTCGGATAACGATTACTTGTGCTTTCGGGCTAATATGCACTTCAAGAACCGTCTATCCCTATCATCAAGCTTTGAATTTCGGCCACTGTTGTGCTTTGAAGACGTCGTCTTACCCTCTTTCGTGTTCGCTTTTTATAAGGGCTGATACTGTACTCCTTGCAAATTCCAAAAGGTTTTCTGCTTCCGTAACCGATGCTCCATTTAAACACGCTCCAACAATCATTTCTCTTTGGAACTCTGACAGGTCTGACTTTTTAACTTATGACAGACAGTTGAAAATTTTAATTTTAGTGGTTTCTTATGATTTAAAGAAAATTTATTTTCATATTTTCTTTTAACATACGAAAGCCCGTTTAATAACTTTTAGTTTCTCTTGTAAAATTATTAAATAATTTTAGTAACCTAAATAACAGGCAGTCTTTATTGCAGTTTGACAAAATGGTTATTTACATCTAATTAATTTTTATCTTATTCATTTATCATGTAAAGTCTCCCTGAATCTAATTAGAATGAGATATACATTTAAAAAAAATAAAACAGCTAATATGCTATAATTACGGAAATATATGTAATATAAAACTCAAGAAAATTAATAATGTATTTAACTGTAAGTATTTTTATGACGAATAAACAATTGAACAAGTATACCGATCTCCAAAACAAAGCTGTACAAAAAATAAATTGTCAATAGATGGAAAAGGAAAAAAAAAATGTCAGTAGATGGAGTGTAATAAACTATGAGATCCTAATATTATCTGATGTAAAACTTGCTAATTTAGTGGCCCATCTTCCACACTAACAATTCTTTTTAATGTATAGGCATATTTGATCTAAAACCTACATTAATAAATAATTTCGAAAAATCAATTTGCATTAAAAATTCTATAAAATGCGCAACATTTTCAAAACTTGTTTGTCAAAATATCTCAGGAACGTAAGTTCGAACTTACGAACTGAAATATAGCAAAAACGTAGGATGTTTGGATGAAGATAAACTCATTTTTTTTTATATCTAGACGAATCCCAGATTCGATAACTGATCACATCTCACAATTTGAATCCTTTGCCCGAGTCATTTTATCATAATTATAATATATTCGGAAACAGTAATCTCCAAATTTCTTGGAATACCATCAGCTACTATATTATTAGAGCCGCCAGATATGTATCGAATATTAGAAAATGGCTTATGAATGCGAAAAAGGTATTTATGTTTTGTTGTAAACTTATTTGTGTGAATTCGCCATATGTTGAATCAGTTAAGGAGAGTTTTCCTCGGGTTTTCCGAAACGCGAATGCGAGTGATTTATGGTCGTTGAATATTACACAATCGCGACTTTCAATATAATGTCGGATTCCCGTATCGCCAAATGTACTAATCTATCAGATGGAGAAAAAATCGCTTTTCCTTCTCCGTATAGTTTGAAACCTAGGATGCAAAGTAAACAAAAAAAAATTAACTTCAACATTATTAATGTAGCAGTTGGAGACAATGATAACACAGATTGGTATTTTGAATAATTTTATTTTTAGTAAAGAGTTACAATTTAGGTGTCCCACCACTACAGTAACAGGGCTTCGATGTTGTTCTCAGCAAAGCAATTATTTTCCTACTGCCTGGTAGTATCTCGTCCCTAGCAGTTAGGCGGCGCTAATCGTCAATGTGGGAATAATCGTGCATGATGAAGTGCATCATTGGCCTGCGGCATATTAATTAAGAAAGTTTTTTAAAAACATGAAAGAAAATTTGTAAAGTATAAAAACATACAAGCATTTTCTAAAATAGAAACATAAAAAGGCGAGCTTTTAATTAAATCGAAATTAGTAAAAAAATAGATACAAGGTGAACAAAGAAGGAAGAGCTGCAATGAATCCACGTCAAATTAGTAGAAAGCGAGTACGCATTCGGGATTAACTAAAATTAAGATCAAAAAGACTAAAATAGAAACTATGCAGCATTAAAACATAAAGGTATATTTTGTAAGTGTTTAATTTGAGGATTTCAAGGGGTTTAATTTGATGATAAGCAGAAATGGTTTGAATAGAAGTATTAATTACAATATCACATGTACAGTTGTAAAAATTTAAAACCGTTTTACTGAAAGTATTATCTTATAATAAGACATTAATTTGGAAGTCATTATTAAATGATTAATTTGAAAGGTAGTCGTAGTCTTATAGCAATAAATGATTAATGACAATCTCCAAAATACTACTTTCTTCTACAAAGAGCAAACATATTAATTTTAGGTCAGATGAGGCAGTTAACTGGAAGCAATGAAGACCTTGACATCATTTGACATAAAATGTGCTATAATTACGCAGGGGGAAAACAAATTCTGCCTCATATGTCATTTTAAATTTAAAAAAAAATTACAAAATACTTAAGGGAATTACGAACAAATACTATCGAAGTGCAAACTATCAATACCTATTGATTATTTGATACAAATTTCATGTTTCTGCAACATTTGTTTGCAGCTTTTCAATTGTATCTTTTATACACACATGTAAAAACTCTTCATTTTATTCATATGGATAGATAGGTATAGCCTGGATCAGAAGTAAAGTGAATCCATAGAATTCAGATTACTTTTAAAAATCTAATTATAAGTTAGAATACTCAATCAAAGAAAGATTAATATTTATATTTAAGATAACATTTTCGGTTAAATATATTAACTCAAATACGCATTCTCAGTACTATCACACATTTTAGTAGAAATAATTAATACATACGTGTTATAAATTTGAAATAATGCTTTATTACATGCATTTATTTATTTTAAATATTTCGTTGCTCCTATTATTTTTTGTTTAATATTCTATTTAATTTAATCATGTTTGTCTAAAATCAATGAATTTCCATTAAGAGTTTTAAGCCATGATATATTACATAATCTTAGGCTTTCATTTCTTTACCAATCTCATGTTACGAAAAATAAGGAAAGTGATTTTTTTGGATAATATCGCAGTTTAAATGTTAGAAACATTAAAGTGGATCAATTATTTCTTAACTAATAATGCTTGCTTTAATATTAACTATATCTTTTAAATGTGCAAAATATCTGGGAAACTCATAATCTAATTTTATCATTATAGCGATGGAAAATTCCAAGCGAGAAACATTTAGATTTCACTCTATTATTGTAAATAAAAAATTAGCTAATGATAACTTAAAACATCTAAAATTATTTCTCCTTAATGCTTTCACGAGCATCTTCTTAAGCAAATTGACTTTATAATTTACTAACTATAATAATATCAGTTTATATTCAAACCCTTGTTTTTCAAAAAAAAAGTTCCATAAAGGGTTTCTCTTTATACAGATCGTACACATTAATTACGGAATTTCAGTCAGTAAACATAACATAATATAAACTTTACATAGCTGAAATTAATGAAATATCTTGAAAAGGATCGAAAGAATACTCTGATATACTCACAACTCAAATATTTAAATTAATTATGTTTGTGGAAATTATAAACAAACCCACAGCAATTCATCGAAGAAACATTGAAATGGGGTAACATTGATTTAATACAAGGCCAGTTAAACAAAGACACTTTGTTAAACAAAGAAGAGAAAGATGCGTAGAATGAATAAGTTCATCCAGGGATGAAGGAATTTGAATAACGTTCGTGAAGGGTGTTCTTAGAAAACCGTGATAACGAAGCGGAGTATATAACATTACATGAAAGTTATATCTTCTTTACATGAAGTACTTTTAAATGCGCCCAATTTTATCATAAGAGGATTTGGATTCTTAGTTTACAATAAACTCTTTTAAACCTCGTCTACCTCCACCAAATTTTAGAACACAGTAATCTTCGTGGTGTCTGAGAGGGTAGACCATGTTTTTATTTAGTTTTGCTCTATTTAAACTAAATATTAAAGGTTCAGATACATGTGTGTGTTTATTTATATTAAAAATATAAATAAGCACAAAGGTTAGCGTTTCTGGAAGCAGGATTTAAGACATTTCTTTTCTAAAACTTCAACTCCTAGTTTTGATTGATTATAAAATGTTACAATGTAAGATTTATTTTTATCAGTTATTATAGGATCTATTGTTACATCATGGTGTAAGCTTGGCAGTAATAGAGTATTCCTCCTTTTCTTTGGAACATACGATACTAAATTTAAATTTTCTTGAAAAACACACTTTGACGTAAGCTGTTTTTGACCACGAAAAGAAACAAAATTTGGTGAAAGTTGTTGCAAATTTTTTCTTACAGTTCTAACGTAAATTAACTTGGGAATTTTGGAAATTGTTGATTATTTCACAGTTGATAAACTAATCATTTGAAATAATGTTTTCTCCACTACTACATTCATCCACCACAGCATACAATCATTTTTCACTGAACTGTTACCGTTAACAATTTTCTAAGAACCATCCAGTTGCACTATTGCATTTACCTCCAAATTCACAGAACAGAGCAATTTGGAAACGGTGATAGATAATATTTTTATATCACAATTAGATAGATTAATAGGTAAGTATTGATGAAAAAAGCACGTTCCTCGCAACTCTGGTAGTTTTATAGTACTCTCCTACAGAATAATTTATTTGACAATGTTGATTAAACATGTTGAATAGTTCTGTGATTCGAGCAAGTTTTCCCATAACTTTCCACTCGTTTCGGGTTTCCTAATCGTCAAATCTCAAGGCCTGCAATGATTATGAAATCAATTTCATGACATAGTCAGCATAATATTCTCGATTCCTGATATATTAGTACCACGTAAATCTTCTGCATTTATTCTTATATTTCGGTGATATCCAGGTATATATAATAGAACTATGATATAGCTTTTACTCTACTCACAGTCTATCTCACTGATGCATGTTTCTTTATTTATTTATCTCACGCATTGGTATTTTCAACAATAAGTCCCAACATATATTGGTCAAACAGAGCATACCACGGTTATAAAGCATTTTTTGCCCTTCACTTTGCACCAGGTAAAGGACTTACAATATTTTGGAACCAAGTCCTAACTTTTGGAGTAGGAAAGGTCAACCGTTATTTCAACGTCTTATCTTTACCATGCACTTTACTCATGGCACTCATTTCTTTGTCAGTATTATTTGCTTTATGATTATCTATTTTTGAATCTTAAAGCTCCATCTGGTCAGCCATCTTATAGTCTGTTTTCATACATCTCTTTAACATTTGAATCTTTATTTCCACCTCCTCTTCCACGTTGTCTGATTAGCTTTCACAACTGACATTGGCTTCGGAAAGTTTATCGTTAGATTCTGAAGTTAGTTGTTGTAAATGGTCTGAATATTTTTCTATAGAAATATCGAACTTTCTTTTTCTGTGCATCTAGAAAATAGATTTGTAATTAAGTACGCTCTATATTTGATTATTATCGCCTTAAATCTTATCATAAATGAAAAAAAAAATGTTCTGTCAAAATTGCATCGATTAGCAATCAAACAATCGAAGCATCAATCAGCCGTTAACATATTCTCGAGTAGAGCTAAGAAGGCCTCATGAACAGAGCTACATGACCTCACATGCCTGTTAAAGTATTTGAAGAGATATGTGAAACAAACAGTTGTATTAAAGTCTAATAGAAGCCGCGCTAGAAGCATTCTAATTTTGAAACCTGAAAAGTGCATATAAACTGCTGTTTGTAGAAAATGCAACACCATGAAGGAATCATCAGAATCAAATGAAATTCGCAGCAAATGTCAATTATAGGATATTATGCAAATTAATAAAGTTTCAGAGCCATCGCGCGTGCGCGGCGCGCACAGCGCCCTCTGAATTGATGCTGAAAGCGTATAAATAAAGTGCTGTAGCGGGACGTTGAAAAAAGTCTATGATTATTTGTTAGTGGCAAACGTTTAGTGAGACCTGAGTATGCCTCCACGACGGAAGAATAAGAAATTCAAGCAACTTACGGAGTTTGAACGAGGGAGGATAATTGGCCTTCGAGAAGGAGGATTTTCCTATCGCGCAATAGCAGCTCGTATGCAGCGGAACAGTTCCACAGTGATGCGAGTTTGGAAGCAGTGGACCGACGAGCACCGAACAACTCGAAAAGCAGGCACTGGACGACAGAAGGTGACGTCAGAGCGCGATGATCGACACCTGCTCCGCATGGCGGTGAATGATCGCACAGCTTCCTCCAGGCAGCTGGCAGCACGTTGGTCTACTGCTACAGGTGTACAATTGTCGGCTTCGTCAATTCGTCGTCGTCTGCTGCGCCGTGGATTGCGGGCAAGGGTGCCTTTATACAGGATTCCCCTCACGGCGAATCATCGACGGCTGCGTCGGCAGTGGGCTCTTGAGCACAGAGACAGGCGAGCTGATTGGCACCAAGTTGTCTTTTCAGATGAATCGCGCTTCAATTTGTGGACCCATGATGGCCGTGTTCGTGTTAGACGTTATGCCGGTCAACGCTGCCTTCCTGAGTGTATTATTGAACGACATAGTGGTCGAACACCCGGAGTTATGGTCTGGGGTGCGATTTCGTATCATGGACGATCCAATTTGATACGAATTGAGGGTAATCTCAATAGCAACAGGTACGTCCGTGAAGTGCTACAGCCCGAAGTCGTTCCTTTCCTTCAAGGCATCCCTGGAGCTATCTTTCAGCAGGATAATGCACGCCCACATGTTGCGCGGACTGTTCGAGACTTCTGTTCAGCACAACGCATGCAACTTCTTCCTTGGCCTGCTTATTCACCGGATATGTCGCCTATTGAGCACGTGTGGGATATGGTTGGTCGGCGTCTCGCTCGTGATCCGCGTCCTGCAGTTTCCAAAGACGAACTTTGGTTGCGCATACAAGCGATATGGAATTCTCTTCCTCAAGCAGATATTCAACATCTGTTTGACTCCATGCCACGTCGTATAGCAGCACTTATTGCAGCGCATGGTGGCTGCACCAAATACTGATTTCGGACGCTTAATTTGTTTCTTTTGTTTTGAAAATTTCATCATTTATTTGTATCAGTACAAGTCGTTACTGCATTAAATTTCATTTGATTCTGATGATTCTTTCATGGTGTTGCATTTTCTACAAACAGCAGTATATGTTTAATGAAAACTCTTGAATTGAAATGCATTTTTTGGAATTATGGGAAAATTCAACCAATATATATTAAATGCTATTAAAATCCAATTTAATCTCCGGATAATTAAAATTTCTATTTGATGGAAAACTGTAACAGATAAAATAGCAAAGAAATCGCTTTATTTTCATTGCATCAAAAGTTACTTAATCGAATATATCGTGTTCCCACACACACATAATGAGCAAAGTAAAATTAGTATTTCTTATATAAATAAGCTTTTTATAAAGGTGCCACATAAACATTTTAAAGAATATTAGATTAATCTAGTATTAATTAATGAAATAAATGAATTCGTATTATAGAAAGGCACAAGGCTGAATATGTAAATGCTTAGCATAATTTTCGAATATTTCCATAGAGAAGATGGGGTATAACTACTGAATATTAAAAATAAGAAAAAAAAATGTGGGTAATTTGTGATTTTATTTTAAATCACCAGTATAGAATATTCTTAAGGTATGAAGATAAAAAAAATATGACAAATTTGAAATCGTTATATTAAATTTTTTTTGTATTATAAAGACTGCTGCAGAGATTTCAATTAATATTGTTTTATATATTTTATATGATATTTTATAAAAATATTTCACTATAAATTTTAAATTAATGTGATATCCAGCCTTTAATTTTAAAAACTATCACATCAATCTTTTTTGTATGTGGTGGTTGCACTTATGGTTTTCTCAAAGTATTCATTTAATATATTCTGATTCTAATTTTACTCTTAGTGGGATTCACTCTTGAAAATAATTACAAACAATCATATGTGCTCCAAAACATGGTTAATATGAATAAGAAATAATTGCACAGAGAGAGATATTTGACATTGGGCAGATATAATTTATATGAATCCAATAAAAAGAGACTTCATAAAATTTCTTTTTAAGAATAAAGTTAGATTGTAACTGTATGAATAACTTTTGAAATTATGCTGGTAGAGTGCCTGGAGAAAAGATCGTTCCCTCCTTTTCTTCAAATATGCTTATAGCTCTGCAGTCAAAAATGACGTCAAGAAATGACGTAGAAAGCCGCCACATGACTCCCCTCTAGTCTCACGAAGGGTGAGTCATGTGGCCCTCCTGCCACATTTTACCCTCCTGCCGGATCTTCTCTGACAAGCCTTTGGCTCCTAAATGGTGTCCAACAGTAAGGATAAAATGTACAGTATCGTGCTTAATTGTATTCTTAAGGGAAACGTTCAACTGTGCAATCTCTTTAAACTTACGCAAAATATCTAAGTATTTGGAATTCCCGACAATGGCTTTTTATCACTGGGACATTACGTAAAGTAGTTTTACCCCTAGCTTTCAAATCAGTTAAAGGATCAACCAAGCAGCATTTTCTCAAATCAACCAGGAAACCAAAATGTTCTAGAAAGTCCTCACTGATAATAGGCTTGGTAACCTCAGCGACAATGAAAGGCAATCGAAAATTATATCTTAAACCTAAATCAAGTGTCAATAATTTAGAACCGAAAGTTGCAATTTTAGAACCATAAAAAGTAAAAAGTAATCAGTTTTCCCAGAAAAAGTAATCAGTTTTCCTATTTTCTTTAATTACATATGATTTAGGATAACATGAAACATCACTACCTGTATCCGGTATGATTATTTACATCATTCACAAAAAGCCTGCGACTTACACCTCTCAAAACAGAAGTCGTCGCTACATCTGTGAGCGATTCAAGTTTTTTTGTTCAAATGCACAAGGAGGTATGCAACGTTTCGCCTTTTCTCGATACCTAAAATGGTATCAGCATTACCAACCTTCTCGTTTTTAACACTATCTCTAGATACTGATGGAGTTTGTCTACGTTGTGGTTTCAGGGATGCACGTCTCGAACCCGACCTAACTGATCTCGAGAGTTCATCTAAATGTTATTGCATCTTAAACAATTGCTCATCTCCAGAACTCGAATCACCATCAGAAACAGAGTTTATACTGCCCTGCGAAAACTCAATGATTTTATCAGCCATTTCCGCTAACTTGTTAAGGCTCTCTGAACTAACAGCTAAAACGGCTTGAACTTGCGATGGTAAATACCTCATCCAGATGTTCTTAAGAAAGGATTCGTCTTCATGGTTTTCACTGAACTCGAGCATTTGCCTAAACAATAAAGAAGGGGATCTATCGCCTAGTTCCAAATCCTCAATTCGAGTTTTAACTTTCTGGTTTTGCGTTACTTCAAACTGCTCTAGTAAGCGGTTTTTTAGTGCTGTTTAAGGACATGGGGGTGGTTCACATACTATATCAGTAGCATGTGACAGAGTTTCAAGGTCCAATGATGCAACCAAATGATCAATTTTTTTTTCCTGCACCATAATGCCAGCTAATCTACAACTAGCTTCAAGCTGCATAAAAAATAACTTTACATTACGAAGCCAAAAACTGGGAACCTTAACAGTAACTCTGTCACAACCGTTATTTGAACCCACAGTCACTTCACTTTTAGCATCTGTAACCTCTTCAAGTGACATCTAAATCTGAGTGAGTGTGAGAATGTAAAGGCCACTGGCGCAAGAACAAGATGTGGCTAAATCGACATCTCAAAGCGACTATAAGCTACATAAAGAAAAAAATTACTGACCAATTTCCTGCCTCAGAGCTTCGAACCATAGATAGAGACGTTACCAATTCACAGGTCTCAGGGAGCTTCCAACGGTCAACATATCTTTCCAGCTTGCTTCAAAACTTGACGGTAAGTTCCTCAGCATCCAATTAGCCGTTCCAAGAGTCGTCAACTCTTGTTCCTTCAACGAGTCATAAGCTTAAGAGGAAAGGGAGTTGATAAAACCGTCAATTCCCCATAATTTCTTATCAGAAGGTGTGCAATAGACAAACAACTGTGAGAGACAAAGAGGTACGAGATGTAAAGAACTCTTCATTTATTTCAAACTCAACAATCATAACTTTAAGACTTAACATTCTCAACTTTAATTAAAGTTTAAGACTCGACCTTCACAAATCTGGAATCAGCGAAGTAAGTACCTAGATAAAAGATCGTTTCCTCCTTTTCTTCAAATCTGCTTACAGCTCCGCATTCAAAAATGGCATAGGAAGCCACCACAAATAAAGATAATGATAAGAATAAACGATGATTTTTATTTCCTCCAAAAAACAAAGAATATAAAGTCATTGCTTGGTAATGAGTGGAAAAGTTTGTTCCCTCCCTTACCTAAGGATAAAAAGCGATGAATCAATTTAACTATCATGCCACATAACTGTAAAATAACGAAATATGTGATGTATCGAGCAATGTAATATTACGATCGTAGTCCATCTGACTACAACAGAAAGGAATCATAAGGGTGTGGCTCTTGCTTTTTATTTCTTTTCTCCAAAAGTGGACTGAGCGGATGTCATGGGCTAGTTAAAATAGGTATCACCAGTCTCACTTCACTCGCACCTGAGGCAATTATCCACCAGACACAAATGCCACTCACATTCTCATTTCCACTTGTTGAATCAACAAAAAGTACAATATTCGATGCTACGGCCTTCATACCTGCCTGCTAAATTAAAAACGACTAATTTGATTCAAATAAACCACTTTGCCTTAAACAGCCTATGACTGTCTGTTGTGTGAAAGATGCAGACGCTAGTAAATTATTTTTTTTAAATGGACCCCCACTTGATGTTATACATTTCTGTCGATGTGCGTTGTTAATGATAAATTATCAATGTAGAATTTGTTATATTCCAAGACAATGTCAAGGGCTTGTACTTGACTAAAGAACTTGTATAATGTTCAGACACGACGGAGGTAGTGGAGGAACTTAGTTAAAAGAGGCAATGCGGTATAAGAGATCTTAATTTTTGGAGTTTATATTTTCTTGTAATATATATTGAGATATTTCTTTTACTACAGACTTTATCCATGAGCTACTGGTTGACCACTCCTATTCTACACAGAAAAAGAGAATATAATTCTTACAATTTGCGTTAGGAAAATAAAGTAAATATTAATTGGAAAATATTTCACATTTATTTTAAAATTTAAATTTCTTTATTTTAAGAAAATTTTAAATTTTGATAAAGCGTATTTTACAATGAAACCAAATAATTATAATTTAAATCTCAGTGTATAATTTTATACTTTCTTTAGTACATTGGAGGAAATAATGCCATGATATATTTAGTACAAATTAGAGGACATTTACAAGTATAAATACGGCATTGAACTTTTAAAAGCTTTTATTTATAAATTTATTTTAGGAAAATGGATTATTAATGTTAATAAAATATATTCAATAAATGTATACAATTTCTATGAAATTATTCTCAAAATATCTTAATGATTTAAAAATATTAGAAACTCAATTAATACTTAGATATTATTAATTGCAAACCTTAATACAAGGTTTGCAATTAATAATATCTATCGTAAAAACAATTATATTTTTAATTAGATTTAAAGAACTACAATGATTTTCAAATTTTTTAGAATTAAACTGAATTGTAAATAATACTGCATCATAAAACCGTTTTATGTCCGTAATCTTGGTGTGAAACCAAAGATTAAAATTTACATCCGACTTCAATGAATAAAATCACATTTCTTAAAATAGTCTTTACATATTTAAATGGAAAAAAAACATACTGTGTATTTTGTGCAGATAACAACACCAAAGCGTGATTATTATACGCGTTTTGATGCGCTAACTTAATTATATATTAGAGCCATATGTGTCTATTTTCAGAGCAAAAATAAAATTTCTTCATTTTCATTAATGAATAAATACTTAATCTTAATTCAGAGTGAAAGGAAATCAAATTATTTCTAAATTCATATACTTTTGCATTTACAAAAATTATTTATGTGCAGAAAAAACGGTATTTAAAGTCAATGAAATTAACATTCACTATCAGAATTTTAATAATAACACTCACAAATAATTTCTAAACTAAGGATTTCTTAAGAATTCTGCTTGCAGAAATTTCTGTTTTAATCTCTGCTAAAACAGACCTTCGTCATTATTTGTTTGTTTTTCACTTTTGTTATAAATAAAACATACTGTTTTAAGCATTTAATTCCGTTATTTTAAAAATGCACTTTTTAAATAAAATCTTTCTTCTTTTTAGCAGTGAAGCAATCTCTAAATAAAAGTTTCTTAATGGTATTCTTTCCGAATAGATTTGATATCAATGTTCATATTTAATGAAGATTTTAATCAGTATTTTTATTCTCTTACGAAAATGCTTTCATTTTTAAAACAAAAGGAATAATAAATTCTTAGAAAATACTGAAAAGGATAGAAATAATATCGGGGGAGATCACAATAATTCGATTCAAAACAAATACATAGAAGTTCCATCGACGTCAAAAGGAAGGGAAAAAATTCAGCATCTCTTCCGAAAGGCAAAAATTTAATTATGCATTGATACTAGAATGGAATGTCGTTATACGTAACCATAGCAACACTGCGTTACTTTTCGAATTTAAATAAAGACTTTGGAATTTAGATATATTTTAACATTAGGATATTCTCTATTTCTCTCTCTCTTTCTGTCTTTCTCTCTTTTCCACTCCAGAATACATAATTTTCTTCTTACTATATATCATTTCTGACATTGTATTTTATTAAATTTATGACTTTCATTTTTGTAGAAAAGGAAACTCAGGTGTGACAGTTTCTCAGAGTTAATAAAAATGAAATGAAAATATATCAAAATTTTAAAAATATTTTTGAACATATTGATCGATCGAATGCCGGAATAAGTGCATTTTCTCATCAATTTCTATTTTTTAATAAACATAGCTGCCAGTTTAAATTTTGTAGCAGAATATTTATGTTAATTTTCTAATTGTAAAAATTTAATAATACTGAAACAAATAATTTAATCTTTGAAACTTTTCTTCAGCACAGTTTGAAGACCAAATATTGTCTTCTAAGCAAAAATTGCGAGAAACTTATTCACATGATATATTGACCAATAAGTAATATAAAAATGCAAATTGTTTTCATACCCTTTTTTGAGACATACGATAAAGTTTGAGGTTATGTATTAAGGTACTCAACTGCGTTAAAAACTCGAATTTCGGAGAAAATACCGATATTTTTTTATTTACCATTAAAATAATTGAAATCTTCTTTTTCTAAAGCTACCTTTCCTCTATAGTTAGCTACGATACATAGAAATCAATTTATATGTATTTTATTATCATACATTACCTCCATTTTCTGAACAAGTTTAAACTTTAAATCTATTTTCTGAAGAATATAATGTTCAGAATGCTTACAATTTTTGAAAGGTATTAATTCGAATGTTTTCTCCTATATTAATAAAATTTGGTAGAAAAATTTTTCATATTATTCTTAAGATCCTGAACTAGGAATTGTGTAATGTATTGTATATAAGTGAATTGATTCACATTTTAAAGCATTAAAGGAATTTTTTGAAAAAAACGCGTGCTATTGCTTCCAGTATTAATAACTCTGCAAATAATGTGAATTATTAAAATGGCTAGTTCCGGCTCTGTACAGGTGTCATATCAATACAAATGCGGAAAAACAATGTTATAGAAAGATTTTTCAGGAATGGAGAATATTTTGAAAATATGATATTTTTTTTCTTATTTTATGCTAAAAATTGTATTTTAAAATATTTTTATTGTAATAAAACTATTGAAATGATTTTTTATGTACATTCTAATTCAGGTGATAAACAAAAAACAGTACAATAATTACACAAAAATACGATTTTATAATGTCTTTTTACTAGTATTTAGTTATGAATATATTATTACTTCATTTATTAGTAGAATATCCTTTAAAGAAATAAATAAGAAAAAAATTACTTAAAAAAAATTAAAATTTCTTATGATATTATTTCCCTTATTATATATTCACAGTAGTTTAAAATTGGGTGAAGCTATTCAAATTCGTTAACACATTATACATACATACATATATATATATATAAATGCACTATATATATATATGCACTATATATATATATGCACTATATATATATATGCACTATATATATATATGCACTATATATATATGCACTATATATATATATGCACTATATATATATATGCACTATATATATATATGCACTATATATATATATATGCACTATATATATATAAATAAATATATATATATAGTGCAGTATTATTATGCATAAGTGTTCATATAGCTCAGTGTAGTATTAATATGCTGAAGCATTTCATTATTTTACCGTATCTAGGTATGATGAAAATACATGGCGCGACGTTGTGCATCTGATGCAACACTTCCGGAGTGAAAGCGAACGTTAGATAGAGCCAAACGCTTTTGTAATTATACCAGAGAAGACAAGGAATTTGTTTAATTCAGCGGCTTCAAATAGAATTTCGGATATATTTTTAATACGCGCGATTCTTAAGAGGAAATCACTAACGTTAAAAGTGGAAATTTTAAATTGAAAAGGTTTAGTAATAAGAATATTTTAATTAAAAGGAAGGAATGGTAAATTTTATTTACCCTCACATGTATTAGCAACATTCATGAAATGATTGTTTTTTACAAATAGCATATTATACATATCAATGTACAGATTTCCATTTTTATTATTGTTTTACGATAATTTTAGCAAAAGACTCAGAAAGAATCAACTCCTAAAAACTAGAAATTTGACAGTTAATTGCTTAAAATTGAAATGAAATATAAAATTCTCATTCCAATCCTGATGAGTCAATAATTTATGATATAATATTTATAATCGCATACCATGGTATGATTAATATATATTCATAGCAATTTTAAAGTAAGAAAATATTATACCTGCAACTGCTCAAATTGCTGTTACAATGTTTTAAATTAATTTTTTTTAAGAATACCCTAATTTTTTCTCTCTCTTTCGTATATTGTTTTTTCAATTTCAGAATCTATTACATACTAGAAACTAAAATCAATTTCTTAACATAGATATTAAAATTTTCGTTTACTTATAATCATTAAAACATATTTAAAACAACATAAAATAGAAATAATCAAATTGAAGCTAATTTTTAGAACAATTTAATGCAATATATATTGTACTGAGTAACAGCAATTGTTAATCAGACTGTTAATATGTACCCTAATTAATTATTAAAGACATTTGGATTTGCATCAAAGTTGACATCAGAAAAATTCTATTTTGTTAAAGGAGGAATAAATTCTTAGAGGCAATAATAATATGGTATCTTACTCAAGATCAGTGCATCAAAAAGAAATCTATAAAAATTAAATATGTCTAATTTTCCTTTAGCCTTTCAAATTTATGTAATAACAACAATAATTAAGCATAATATAACATAATGTACTCGTGTGTTCTGACTATTTTCAAGAAAGTGAAAAATTTTATTAATATATAAATAGCAATATTCATAACTGAAAAGATAAATATTTAAGGTATTAAATATTTATCTATTAATTTCATTTGTTCCTCATAAAATATCGTACAATTTTTAATGGAATTGAAATGAAAAATATAAATATAGAAGAAGGGTTCCAAATAAAAAAAAAGTTATAATAACCACATTTTCCTCAAAGTAATCCAATACGTATTAGGAAAACTGTATTTATTTTAATTCGTTTGGTGATAATATGGTGGAAGGCAATTTTATTCTTTAATTTTATTTAAAAAGTAAAAAGTGGAATTTTTTTTTATTTAAGTGTTTCAATAATGAAGGTAGAAAAAGATACTATTGAAGTTTAAACTATTTTGTATCTGATGCTGATGCACAAAAAAATTTCAAATGCCTTTATTCGGTCTCTCTTCTTTCTCATTCTCACTCTCTCTTTCATATAGGCACACAATCGCACACGCACACACACGCACACACACATATGTATATATATATATATATATATATATATATATATATATATATTTGTGTATGTGTGCGTGTTTGTGTATGTGTCTGTTTTTGTAATTGGCATTCTAAAAGATGCAAGAATTTTTACTTTTTTTCGGATATAAAATAGTGAAATTTCCCAATACTGAATTATGCAAATTTTATTTGATTTTTAAAGGTTTTAGATACCTAACGGTTGTATAAATCTTCATATAGTCGAGAAGTAAATATTTCTTTAGATAGTAAATATTAAAATAATTTTGAGAAACATAAAATTGCTAATTTTCAAAGAATTTGTTTAGAAAATTTAAGATAAAATCTTTTGAAATAGAACAATTCTTTTCTAGTCAAAGTAAATAAAAATTCAAAAATAGTACAATCTTATAAATTACAGCTTCTTTTCGTAGTATAAATTTTAAAAATAACCATTGGTATTTATTCGTTTTTCATATATTTCAGAGTAAGTGTGACCTTTCTTTAAATATCTCAAAATTGCTTCGAATAACATTAAGAAAACCAAATAACTCACATTTTGTAAAGCTTTCATTATTATTCTATTTGCTTAAAAACATTAAAATGCATTTTGAATTTTTTTTCAAAATTATATGTATTTTGTAACCCACGTTTCATTACTTTTTCATTCTTTTCTCATAGTCCAATCTTTTTTCTTTCACAAATATTATTGAAGAGTATATTTAATCATTTTAATAAATTCATGACGATTTTTAAGCGAAACAGATGTCCTTTATAAAAGAAAATCTTAAAGGTTGAGAGAGAAAACAGAAAAAAAAGGTTTTATGCAAAGTTTTGCAATGGTCAGATTTAGCAAACCAAAGTACTCTTTTTTATATATAATTGTTACTAAGTTACTCAATAAAATATGAGAATTAAGTTAAACGATGAAATATCGAGAAATGTACAATCGTATGATTTCCCAATATTAAAATTAAAGTAAACGATAAATTATTAAATTGAATATATTTTAGCAAAATGCAATTGAAATTACAGCAAACGATAAATTATTTAATTCAATATTACATCAGCTGCATATAATTAAAATTACATCAAATGATAATTTATTAAATTCAATATATTTAAGATAAATGTAGTTAGAATTGAAGCAAATGATAAAAAAATTTAAACGTGATCTGGTATGCCAAAACTCTCCAAGTAAAACAATAGTTCCCTGAGTGGCTAACAGAAATGGTAACAACGTAAATGTGGAATAAAAATATTTGCATCGAGTGTGCTGCTATGTTGTTTCATGAATAAGTTTCCTTTATCTTATTCATTGTGAACCCTGTTTTTCAAAATATTAGAAATGCAATTATTAAACTCAATTATTCAAGCTTTTATATATATTTTGTAAGTCAACCAAGAATACTTTAGATTTAAGAAATATTTTACTTTATTATATGGTGATATTGAACTCGAGTGATTTCTGCTATTATAGGAATTGTTAATAATTTTGAACGCTTACTAAATTAAATTTTTTTTATTTGCTGCATTTCGAATGACTATTTTTAATTAGGAATATGGTTGATTACTTAACTATACAAGTTTCCCCCAATAAATAGCATGTATAATTATCTCATACTTATATTTACCAACTATTTCCCATAAAAAATTGAAAAAATAAATTTTTTTAACATTAATTCTTATTTTTTTCTGTAATAGCATTTATTAATTGGGCAAATCAATTAGACTCAAAGAGTTAGTAAGAAAATACTTTATAATTTTATGGTATTTTTGATTAATTAGGAAGATAAATTTAGATATGTTATCATATTTTTAAGCAAAATATGTTATAATTTTTAAAGAAAAAATTGTTTTCCTAGTATTTTTCATTACTGCACAAGAGTAAACAGTATACAATTATAAAATCATAATTCACAAAATCAGTAACTGTTAAAGATATTAAATTATTAGAATAAATATTTTTTCTATAATAAAACGCGTTTAAATAAGAATTAAACATTTCTAATAAAGTTTTAAGACCTCACTATCTTTTTTGAAGAAATAGTAATTAAAATGTACTTAACTCGTATAATTTTAACTGCAATTATTTCATAAAGGCATTTTTAAGCACAGTTAATCTGTAGTAAATGGAGATCAATAAAAATGCTAGTTAATTAGGTTATAAAATTAATATCACTTTTATATAGTACACTGCAAAAAAATTTATTAAACTTTTTAATTATATGGTATATCACAAAGTTATTTTTTGGAGTAATTTACATAAAATTATAATTATTATTTTCATTTCAATCAAAAAATTAATTTATATATAGATATTGATTGAAGAAGGTTAATTGAAGTGATAATTGAGAGGAAAGCATATTATATTTGCTTTAATTACAATTACCCAGTTAAGTTTTTTTTATTTACAAAACTTGTGTGTGTGTGTGCAGAACCCTGCAAAAATTGTATCCAAATATATTGAAATATAAGCATATTCTTAATTTCGAAATCCTTTATGCGACCTTTAACATCTTGAAACGGATGTCAAATTATTTGTTCTGCGTCACGACCAGAGTAATGTTGATAGCTACAGAGAAATTTGATCCTGATTATTAGAAAAGATAATTTATGTTCAGACTATAAGTACTTTTGACTAAAATTTATGAGGTGTTCAGAAATTATGAAGACACATTTATTTGTGTTTAATCATGTTTCAAAAATTTATGATTGAAATATTAGTGCGAGGAATAACGCACTTAGTTATATTGATTTCTAAATGGAAAAGGAGTGCATCTTAAGAATAGCCAAGTATTATAAAAGCAATTAAATAAATATATATGCATAATAACGAATAAAAACATTATTTTTATAGGTGTTTGAAATTAAAGTATTTACCATTTATAAAGGGAAGCTTGATATATAATATGCAGTTCTATCATTATACATTCTTTTAATACATATCTTGTATACCTAAAGGAAATCTTGAAACATAAGTAATATACTCACCTAGCTTCTTTTTTAACTACATTTTTTACAATATCTTAAATGCTTTGTAAGAAATTTTTTTTAAAAAAAAACTTTCTTTCCTTTGCAATCTTTTAATATTTTAGTACCTTATTATTCATTACATATATGTGATGCCTTATTTTATTTTTGCCTACATTTATGAAGCCTTAATCATTAATTTTAGATTAATGGCATTTTTAAGTGATCCAGGCAAACATTTTTACATCGAAATTTCTTTAAGAAAATATATTTATGTAAGAGTGTTATAAAGAACAAAATAAGAACATATGTCTAATATTTTGTATTTTTTCACTTTATTTTTATTTATTTTGTTGATTTTAGTATGATAAAATGACACTTACAATTAATTTTATGTTTATTAAGGAATGAAGCATTGCATAGTCAGTTTCAAAGCATATTTTTGTGTAATAAAGTAACTAATTTCTTTCGTGATTGAAAGTAATATTCTTTTATAGCTGAAATAACAAAATACTTGCAAAGCCAGTGATTCAAATGGCATACTAATATAATGCTGTCGGCAACCTGCTTACTAACACCATTATTTTGTAAGATAACGACTTAACTTTATAACAACGATTTTAAGAACATTAATAAAGAATAAACCAGAAATCTCTCCGTAATTCACACTAAAAAACATAATATATCTAATTTTTCTATCTTTGTATTCAAAGAATTTCCCATTTTTGCAACACTTTTTTCAAGCATGTAGTTCAGATGTCCCGAAATTTCCAAAACTATTCAGAGTTCACAAAATGTTTTCAAAAGGAAATACAAAAAAGTATAATTATCAATCTAACATTTATGTTATAATAATGAACCAATTAAATAAGAAAATAGTGTATTATAAACGCTTTTAATAAAAATGTTTTCTATAATTTGATAAGCGGTTTCCTGAGATTATATAATTTTTAAATAATCAAGCCAGGTATATAAAGAGAAAATATATTTTTAACCATATATTTATGAAACATTTTAATATATTAATTTAAAATGGGAAATTAAATTGCGAATTTTCCAAACATTGTGTACTTAAACATTAATAAAAATAAAGAAGATTGGTTTTTCTAAATTGTGTGATACCCAAATCAAATATAGAAGCAAGTTTTTTTTTAGTTATTAAGGTGTACTAACCTTTTAAAAAGTGATGCTAAATATAATTTTGAAAATGATAAGTCCACCATAAGCATCTAGGGCTTGTTAGACTATTAAAAGGACACATTTAAGAAATGAAAATGTAAAAGTGACCATTTGAAAATATGTAAATTTTTCAACAGAATCATGTTTTTTTCCAACTTAGTCAAAAGATTAATAGATTACAGTTAAAATAGTAGCTAAGTGGCCATGGTTGCGAACTTATGTCCTGGAATTCTGTACGTGATGTACAGAAAAACTGTGATTCAGAAGGTCTTATGCAATATTCTGAGTTAAATGAACCATGAATTTTATTTTACATGAACCATTACGAAGTAACGTTTTGAAAGTCACCCGAGAAGTACAAAATTTGAAGAGGATTGTTACTGTCATTTATATTGCACGATTCTATAAGAATTAAAGTATATTTTTCATTTAGTGTGTAGTACCTTAAAGTAATCTCTCAGAATCTCATTGCAGCTTTTAGAACTGATATTTTCAAATCCTAAGAAAACAGACAACTGAGATAGAAGGCGCTATAGTCCAACAAACATAGGTAGGATTCCTGACATCTCATCGTAGATGTGTTGGTAGGGATCTATACCAATTTTTTCCGGTTGCCATTCTAGGATATGTCAAGAGTGATATCATATATTTCTTACTGATGAATTGATATCTTATGCACAAAAGGATTTTCGAATCTTTCCATCAGGTGAGAGACCGTTACTGTATCATGAACATATCGAAAGCGATTACTTTGATATTAGCATTGAGGTGTTTAGAAGTATCATTTTGAATGACCGCACTTAGTGCTTTTGTAGTACAGTTGTTATGACCACAATAGGACTATTGGTATAATTTTCTCAACTCATGAGATGCTTTTTCAGGGATCCAGGATAATAATAAAGCTAAATATTTTTAGTTTTCTCAAAAAATTTCTGGAGGGAATTGATGTTTGCCGAATAGTGATTGCCATTGAGATATTTGTACCTAATTCCCGTAACGCACATATTTCGCGTACTTTAAGAAACACTCATGGCGCCATTTCCTTCTTATAACCCTCAACGCTTTAAATTGTTCGCTGTTAGAGTATTAATATTAGTAGTTATAAAGTGTACTCTCCTACATCATTTTCTCATTTGCATATAGACGGTCGGGATGGAAACGCCCCACCTCTCTCCCCCGCCCCCCCCTGTACATCTTGTTGACTGAGTGATTCTGAAACTATTAGATGTCATATTGTAGTCATTTGTAAGCTCATTTGTATACATATCTATTCTATTCTTATGTAACTCATTATACTATACTATATTGCTTTTCTCATATTATTAGCCTTTGCAGTTAAACAGTTGATATTCTATATAACACTGGCCTCCTTAACCAACGACACATTAATTAATGATCTTAATCAACTTAATTGAATCTTTATGAAACGATATCTCCTTCTATTTTTTTTTTAAAGAAGTAGAAACTTTATACAGCAGTCGGAGAAATCCCACTTTTCAACTTGTGTGAAATTTGTTTGTACTTTTTAGTCATCAATTTTTAGTTTGATTTATTTGCTATATCTGAGAAATATTGTTTACGCTACTTCCTGAAATAGTGGTTAATGAAATGGACAGAAATGAGGCTGTCATATGCTAATGCTGCTAAATGTCCTAATTTGTAAGGTACTATGGCCTAAAGAGTTTAGGATGCATATGGATCCCAGAAATCAGTATCTGGACAACAATGATATTGTATTTATTTCATTCTTGAAACTTTTATTTCTGAATTTAGCAGTTTACTTATTATATTACCTCTTAATAATACTCGTAACGATTGCTAGGTATTCAAAACACTAAGGGTCTTGACAAATCCAACTTAAACCCTTGTTTAAGAAATGAGAACATTTTTCATACATTTAGAAAAACTACTAAATACAACATTTGAGAAACGTGTAATAAAATTCGAAACCCATATAATTTACATACATCTGCATATATTATTTCTTGTGAAAATGACAGGAATGATGAATGCAGTAAAATTTATAAAATTCACCCATGGACAAAAAAATTAGCGCACCAAGAAGGAGTCGTCAAAATGAAACGAAATTTTTCATACGTAATGACTACTTTTATATAAGTAAATGATTAGAAAATCAAATCGAATGGAAAAAAATCTGGGGATCAAACAGGCCAAGAATGGGTAGTAACAGTGCGGAGACAATCTTGTGACACCCTTGCCGTGTGAAAAATGACTCCTGGTAGCCGTTGCAAGAGTGGCAACACATGTGGTTGCAGGATGTAATGGACATACCCCTGGGAAGTCATGGTGCCACGGATCAATACTAGGGTTGACCGTGTATTGTAGGCAATGGCACCCCATACATCACACCAGCTGTGGGAGCGGTGTGTCGCTGTAACGCAAAGACAAGATTGAGGCGTTCACCACGGGGTCTTCACTCACGAACACGATTGTCATCACTGCTGAGATTGAATCTGGATTCGTAGCTAAAGACTACCTGGTTCCATTCCGCTGCAGTCCAGTTTCCTCGTGCGTGGCACCACTCCAAACGGAGGCGTCGATAAGTGGGCGTCAAAGGCAGCACACGTAATGAGCGCCACGATCTCAAATGCCCTTCAGCCAGGCGTCCTCGTATGGTTTGAGAAGACACATGGGGCCCTAGTGAAGGTGCTACCCGTGCCTGGATGGCGGTCGATTAAGGAATTGGCTGTACGCGAACATTTCTTACGATGTGGCGGACTTCTCGACGACTGATCTGTCGAGGGTGTCCTTAGACTGGTCTTCGTATAAATGACAGCTCTCGGATCCACTGGTCTCAACACCTCCTCATAACACAATTAGATCAGCCTAATTGACGAGCTACTCGCCCATCAGACTACCCATCTTCCATCATGCTGATGATTCTCCCGCTCTCCAACTGCGACAGCTGCTCATATTGTCTTCGAAAACGGCGTAATGGCATGTCTACCTCAGCTCTTGCTTGGTAAATGATTCAGCACACTCAAACAAGCTGTGGTTATCTGTTTTATACTTCTCGGAGAACGAAGTTAAACGCCCTCTACTGGATATATTTAATACGCAATCACGCTGCATTTCTAATCATTTGCATATCTCCCCAACGTGTACCTTCATTTCAAGTTTCGTTATGATCCCGCAATTATTTCTTGGTGCGCTAATTTTTTTGTCCATGAGTGAAACAGTAATAAAAACCTTATGTAGACGAAAAAGCATTTTAATTCCATTTCATATGTATAGGTTAATTTACAGTGCAACAATGATTTTTAAATTTGCATTAGAATGTTAAAGTTATTTCTCAATGGAAACAAATCATATAAAAATTAAACCTTTAAAGAGCAGTTTTGAAATAGGTATAGGTAACATAAAAAAAAATTTACGAATTCTGAAACAGGTAAAAACAAATAAACGCTAAGAAGAAAGAGAAAAAATCAAATTGTCATGTAAGTTAAACATCTGAAAACAAAAGAGTAAATTTAAGCCATGTAAAATAAATGTTCAAATGGCTTTCACCGAGAGCTTAAATTTTTCTTTTATATAAAAAAAAACCTTCCATAATTTCCAAGAATTACTTATTTAATCACAATCAAGATGCGACGCTACAAACAAAAAAGGGGCATTCCAAAATATAAGGTAGAAAAAAAAAGAAAAACTTTTCTAATAATATTGTCGGGAATTTGCGCTTTTAAATGTTATCTTAGTTTAATCTTCGAATGAAAGCAGTGAACATCCGGCAGTTTTTTAAACATTTCAATTGGAGATTGAACTCTCTTTTAATTATGGTATTTTTAACTTAAATAATTTAATATAATCAGTGTTTATTTCTATACTTAACTATTCATCAGTTTAATTATCTCTTTAGTGATGTAATTAAGGAATGTTTTCTCTCCAAAGACAGTAGGGTAATTGAATTTATCCCGTTTCTCTACCGTTGCATTCATTATAATTGTAAAAAAAAAATTTAAAAAATATTCAGAGTACAGACAATTATTTGAATTCAATAGCAATCCTAATTGAATGGCATCAAGAGAAATTCTAATTTACGAAAGGTACTGGCTTTTGTATGTTTTCTTCCTAACTACCATTGTTTATGTTCTTTTCTTTTATTTTCAATTTTATAATGATTCCTTTTCTGAAAGTTAAGATAATTATTAAACTCCTTACCGTTTGGGGAAATATAATAAAAAATACAATTAACGCAAATTATAATTTAAATCAGTAGGTTGAAATGTTTTTTACCTGGTACAAATTATGATACGTATATATATATATATATGTGTGTGTGTGTGTGTGTATACACTACTGGCCAATAAGATTGCTATACGTGAAGTTTACAAGACATGAAATAGATGTTGTGTTATGCAAATGATTAGCTTATCAAAGCATTAATGCAGAGTAGTTGCCGATAGCAGCAATAATAATGTGTTTAAATAATGAAATTGTATAGCAGGTTTCGCAAACCAAATTGCATTTGAATGTTGTTGCCTGACGAGTTGTAACAATACCTCATGTAAGAATAATTGCTTACCGATCCGTTTTGAACCTCGGAAGAGATCGAATTTTAGCTTACATGTATTAAAGTCTATCATATCGCAGTACTGTTTAAAGCGTCGATTAAGATCTGTCTGCAGAACACAAAATCAATGGAATCAGGATGGTCATACGAAACGCCTTGATGGAGATTATACGTATGAACCAAATGGACTGCTTAGCCACGTCACAGGCCCATATTGAAGAAATTGGATCGTTTCCAAGACAACAAGTATCTGCTCGAACTGTTCGACGACATTTGTGGGAGCATGGTCAACCAACCTGGCAATCGTGGCTTTATCTACCTTTGACGTTATATCACATACAAGGGGGCATTCAATGGAGTCAACAACAAAAAAACATATTCATAGCAAAGGCGCAACGTTGTCTTTTCGACAAATCCAGATTTTGATTACATCAACGAGAGGCTTTCATCCACGTTTGGTGGCATCATGGAGAATGTAGATTCCCAGCATGCATTCGACATCGTCATACTTGCCCATCATTTGGAGGGATGGTAAGAGGTACAATTCGATACATCTCTCGGTCAACGCTTGCTTGCAATAACCGCTCTTTGAACCATGGTCATTGCACTTCTGTTCTATTAAGCCTTTTCTTTTGAATCCTACGAAATGCAACGTTCTAGAAGGGTAACGCAATACTGCATGTTGCCGGTATTGTATGGACCTTCCTTGACACAGAAAATGTTCGGCTCCAGCCCTGGAGAGTACACTCTTCAAATCCCTAACCAATAGGAAACGTATAATTAATGGTTGCCGAGTGACATACGCTAGTCACTACTGTAGAACAATTGTGTCATCTTCATTCTTACTAAATGTGATTATTATGGTTACTAATTTCTTAGTATTTAACCTTCCAAATTTCATGAAAATTTAATCACTTCTTATTTTTAGAGTATTACTATTCTAATATTCTTTATCATTATCTTTTATATATTGGATTAATCAAATAGAATGATATTAATAGTAATTTATATATTTATTTAGACCCCTTTACTGTGATGAGAAAATAGCTCGAATTTTTAAATAAATTTATTGTTGCTTTTAAACAATTGTTTTGACTAAATAAAATTTGTCTGCGGATTTGAATTTATCTATTTACTCATATTCATATTTCTGTTGTCTTGCTCCTTCAGCGGGATTACAGTTTAATCAGTTTTTTAATGCTAAGACTTTATGAATATAATATATATTTGTATTCGCGTGTTTAATCTTTTTAAAATCACTTCATAATATTTTATGCAATGCTTTTCAATTGCTTATATATTCATATTACTTTTGTATATTTATAGACAAATACATGTATTTACCCAGTATTATAATCAATGCTGAAAGAAAATTCTCAAATGACTGGTTTAAATTCTTAATTTGATTCTAAGACTGAATTTAATATTTGAAATGGTGGCTATGCATTTTAAATTTCCCATTTAATCTGTTTAAAAGAAGGAGGTTCAAAAATATTTCTGTTGCTAATTAGAAAACATGCTGAGGAAGCTCACTGTAATATTGTAAAGAGAAAGTTTTCATTTTCTAAGAAATCCAGAATACGATGAACTTCGTATACCAAAATATCGTCACCCAAACTTCTGTGGCCGAGGTGACCATTTTATCTTTCTGTAACCATTTCATTACCGGAGCGGAGAAAAAAGAAGTGCTTCCCTGGACCAGTGCGAGAAGAATCAGTGCTCAGAATAAAGCAAGAATCGTTACTGAACATCACATTGGCCCACTGTCCCAAAATCTAATTTAAACAAGCATTTTATGCATAGTGGAATGCAGACTGTTAGTCATCCGGTATAGCGACCAACATGTTAGAGTTTCCTGTAAACAATTTGTATGAAACTCATTCTCATGTAGCCTGTATGAACAAGGCCAATCCAAGCTGGTTCGGAGCAGGAAGAAAACCCAGCAATGGCCCCCCCCCAAGCCTTAAAGAAACTAAAATTTAACCCTTTCACTACCGGAGGTAGAAAAAAGAACTGCTTCCCTTGGCCCCCGGCTTCTTTAGTTATGCCCCCGGCAGTTTTAGTTATTAAGCCTAATTCGTACAAAAAAATTTCTCTAAAATCTGCTACTCATTAAAATACTTTGAATTTTATATATATTATTTAAAATGCATTAAAATTAATACATATGGGGAAACAATAACTAAAATTATACGTTTTTTACAAAAATTACATAAAAGCACATCCTTTTTAAGAAAATACAATATATACTTCATTCGTTACATAAATTTCATGGTATAATGATATACAATTACGTGGAATATTAAATAATAATATCCCAAGGAATAAAATATTCAATCTTTTATCTTGTGCTGTATTTTACAAAACATTCTTCAATGCATACTCCAACTTCACGTCTTACACAGTATTTTCTGCTTTTTTTCAAAAAGAAAAAAAAAAACATTATTTGATGTTCCAGGCTCATTATCTAAAACACTAAACAGTGCAGACAGTGATATAAGTGAAAATTCTGATAAATCTGCACAGTTTATCAGAATTTTCCCTTATATCATTGTCAGAAGAGGATCGCTTTTATGTTAAATACTTTATTTTCGCTATGACTGTCGCTATACAAAAGAAATACCCTATCGGATGAAATAAACAGCATGTACAAATAAAGACTGTACCTCTCATGAACGTCCATAAGTTCCTATTTGAACTTTTATCAAGCAAAAAAGAAATAAAAACAAATGAAAAGTAATCGAGCCTTTTAAATCATGTCATTACATCATCAAGAGCTACTCCTCAACACTTGCTTTTTGATTATATAAACAATTTGCCCCCTCCTGAAAACAGTCGTGAATTCCAAGCCCAAACCTTCAAGGCCAAAATTCAAAATTTCCTATTTATAAAGATTTCATGGTATTGTAACGCCATCTAGTAACACTAAAAATTCAAATACAGCGTCCTTCGAGCGTATCTGTATTGATACGTTGGTCTGCAGCAGACTCTCTCCAAGCGTATCAAATGTAATTCGCTGGGCACAGTACAGGAAACGCGATCGTATCTCGTGTGATAAGATTAGAAGAAGAAAGGGATAAAGCAGATTCAATTGAAGTAACCAATTGTTTTGACAGTTGCTTGATTTCCGATGCCTGATGATGAATCTTGATCTGGTTGAAAAAGTTAACTATCGAAAGTGTCAAGTAATAAAATTTGATTTTCATGCAAATGGCCTTCAAATGAAAAACAACTCGTAAAGAAATGTAAAATTTATTTTAGATTCATTTCTCAGATGACAGTTCACATAATGGTAGCACCAACTTACCTTGGAAGAATACCATCAGTCGTCAAGAGAACGTACTTTTTGAGTAATTATAGTATATGCAGCATGCACCGTGTATTAAAGAAGCTTAAAGATTTGCTACAGATTTCAGGCTACAGTTGTAATATATGTATTATCACGCTTGTGTGATAAACCTTGATAGTTAATTGGCGCATTACTGAAAGTTATGTACACTTTTACAATTAACTCAAACGATACAGTCATTAATTCCAGAAACACAATATATTCATGTTGAAATGTTGAGATCCATCAAAGATTAATAGTTAAAATTAATGAAAAGTTTTGAATAAAAGAACTCAGTAACATATTCTAATTTTTAACAAATTTACGGTAATTAGATTAAAGGCTACTCTCTGGAGCAAGTGTGATTTTTGTACTGAAGACAGAAGTTAGATGATAAACATCGAGGATAACCTAGATTATCTAACATTTCCCAGATCACTGAAAAAATACTTGATTTATCGGCAAACAATCAATATCCGTTACTAAAAATAATGAAGGAATCCTGGAACAGCAAACAAAAAATTAGTCATCCCATTCTGCAAGAAGATTTGGGTAAAATAAAAGTATATGCTAAATTTGTTCAGCCGATTAAAACCAATGAAAGAAAAAGTGCAGATTACAAAAACACCATTTCAGCCAATGAAAATGATCCAAACTTTTTGAAATTAAAGTTATGGGCAATGAAACATAAGGAATGTAATGTAATTTTAAGCCAAAGAGACAGAGTGCAGAAAAGGAACAAAGATACATTACCACAAGTGAAAAGAAAGCAAGAAATGTTTCATTGAATATAAAAACAAACTATAAGACATTACATTTTCTATAGTAACTGTATTATACCCAAAGGATTTGTTCCGGTTGAACTGCCCATTTCTGGAGAAATGTTTTCTAATATTTTGAAGCGTTTTATGACCAGAATTCTTCGCATGCGATATTATCGACAATTAAGCGATTGGAGTATGTTCAATGAGTCAAACTAAACTTATTGTTCGTAGAATTTTCTTAAAATATGAGGTCAATGTGCTAAATAATCCATTGTGTTCGTCTAATTAAGCGACGTAATATTTCTCTTTATTTCCAAAACTTTAAAATGAAATTGAAGTGATATTATTTTGACAATAATTATACTTTACAAAACCAATTAGACTAGTGCTTCGGAGGCAATTTCTCAAAGAGGACTTGAACAGATTTTCGTTGAACCAGTTCTACTGAAGCCGGAAGGAGCTTACTTATAAGCAACCTAAACCATAATACTAATTTATAAATATTCTATATACTTAACTTTACAGAATATTTAAAAATATTACTTTTAAATATTCTGTACCATTAATACTTACTCATAAAAATAATTTATAATCTACTAGATTTATATTTTTATTATATAACAAATTTTTTGGTCACTTTCAATATAATATGGCGCAGCAACCCTACGCTAAAAGTGCCAAAACTAGTGATTTATTGAATGACTACTAATCTATTTACATGAATAAATATTTAAGAAAAATAGATAAGAAACCATTATATTAAAGAATTATATCAAATATAATTTAAGAACTATATTTTTTTATACATAAATTTACAAAATTTAGGAATAAGAAGATATAATCCTAAGAAAAGAAACTATAATACCCTTATAAACTATGATCAATTTTCGGCTCAGTTTAAAATGAAAGAAAAAATTAAATTAAAAAGTTATAGTATATGAATGCATCATAAAAGATAGGGAATAAAACCATCATAAACTTTAAGCAGATTATGGAAACGTAAAAACACTTAGACCTATAAATACCCAAACACATATTTCGAGAGTATATACACATCCATATACATATATGCTATTACACATTTATACATATATTACATTATATAGAAAGAAGATATACATGGAGCACATATAAAGATATATTTCATATATATACATATACTATATACATATATGTTATATTATATATGTAGTATATGTACATTATCATTGAATATGTTACATATATAGTTATACATATCATTTACTATATATTGTCATATATATATATTCATATATTATTAATATTAGTTAATATGATATTAATATATTACCATCATTATCAATATTTATATTATATATATATATACATATACACATCCTCCATATACATATACATCCTCTCTATATATGTATATAATAATATCATATATACCTCTCTATATATATATACATCTATATATATATATATATGTATATATATACATCTCTCTCTCTATATATATGTATATATACACATTTAAATATATATATATATATATATATATGGAATTAAAAAAATATTACTCAACAAAATATCAAATTATTTTTATTTTAAGAAATTTTGAAAAGAATAAAAATTGAGAAACTTTAAGCAATGAATGCAATTTTCAGTCAGTAAAAATATCTGCAAAAATAATTTCAAAACTAATCTATTTACAATTTTTATATTTTAAATTTCTTCTAGGAATTATTATGATAAATAGCATATTTACAAGCAATAAACGAATAACAAAAAAGGAGAATTTTAAGTCTTTCTAACGAATTTTATATTTGTAAGTAAATAGTTAAAATATATATATTCCCATATATGTTTATGCTATAAGTGTTGTAAAACATTTAACTTAATTTTTTGGATATAGCAATTTCCTTTTTTGATCAATATATTATTAATTATACTTTATTTAACCATCAATAAGTTGATATTTGAAAACACTGTTGCCTATTAATTTAAATTAGTTTTAATTCACATTTAAATATGATGCTTTAAAAAATAAATCTGTTTCAGATTGAAGTTAATTTGAAAAAATATGAGATCGACAATATATCTAATTAACTTGAAATTATTATTTTTCATAAGATTGTGTTCAAGAAATAGAAATGTATACTAGCAAATCTATTACTATTAGGATCACCGATAGGTATGCCTTTATTTTGGTTGTAGCTCTTTTCCTTTTAAATTCATATAATTTTATCTTAAGGGAATTAAGAAACATTAAGAAGAGATGAATAAAAAAATTAAAATTCGCATCAGAAATAGAAAAATAGAACTATTAATTTGTAATTTTTTTTTTTTAATTTGCCATAATGATCAATAATAATGAGCGATTTTTTTTCCGCCTAAGATAAGACTAAAAAGTGAAAGACTTTATCACAAAATGAAATTTCATCAATTTAAATAGCTGTGCGGATAAATTTCGCCTTCAAAAAAACTAAACACAAATATCTTAATTCAATACTTTTAATACTTACATAGTATAAAGAATTATATTACTGAAAATACTACTAAAACCATGTGGAGTATTTTTTTTTTTTTGAGATATAAGCATTTCTCTCTTATAAGATCCCTAAGACGTTCTAAATTTATTTCTCTTCAATTGTTAATAAAATGCTTAATAATCAATGATATTTCCATAATTTGGAGGAAACATTAATTGTAGTTCATATCGTGGGACATATATTTTAGAAGAAGTCCATTTTCATCCCTTAGAAATATATATGTTTATTGTTTGCAAGTAAATATATGAAAATTAGTTATGAAGCTTTAACTCAAGAAATAGGAAGTACATAGCTTTACAAAATCTGATAAGGGAAGAAAATAATATTGCTTTTTATTGAAAGAAGTTTCGTTATTTAGCTAGAGAGGATTTATTTGATAAGTTTGCCACATTGACTTCTAATTTAATCAAGCGTATGTAAATTACATATTCTAACAGTAATGAAATGAATGCTGAAACTAAATGAAGTAAGACCGAAGGAATACAAAGCGAGTTGTACAAAGA
>BMAW01027054.1:0-13131 GCA_019974015.1 Nephila pilipes | reverse complement strand
GGGTGTTCAAATGAAAAGGTACAAAACGACACTGTGAGAATAAATGAGGACTTAATACAAAATATACAACATAGGCCTGAGCACAGTGATCCCATTGATTAACGTGCCGAAGGATCCCTTGTTCCTAGAATTCCTGCGGCCGTTACGAGACCCAGTCCTTTAGAGCATCCTTGAGTTCGTCGTCTGAGTTGAAGCGCTTCCATTTTAGATGGGTTTTTTTTCAGGGAACCAAAACAATGAAATCGCAGGGTGGCATGTCCGGGTTGTAAGGTGGTTTGTCAAGCTGCTCCCACTTAAACTTGGCCAGTTCCAAGTGTGGACCCTGGAGATGTGTGGATGAGCATTATCATGGAGCAGAACCACACTTCATGAGTAGCCCCGGTATTTTGTTCTTGATGGACCTGAGTGGTTTCAGAGTGCCTCACAGAACACATCGAAGTTAATGGTTCTTCTGTGCTCGTGGAATTCAACAAGTAGAGGAACTCGGACATTGAAAAAGACGGTGAGTAACACCTTCTCTGCTGAAGCCAAGACTTTAAATTGTTTTGGGGGAGGTGACGAAGCATACTTCCTCTGCATGATATCTCGCTTTGTCTCTTGCTCGTTGTGATGACAAAAGCTCTCATCAACTGTGACGATCCATTCCAGGAAAGTGAGGTCATTATGATACCGAAACAGATGTTCAAGTGCTACCCCAAGCTTATCTGCTTTTGCTGGTTGGTGAGTTGCTACCGAATCCCTTCCCACAAACCTTCCGATAGCGTAACCTGTTATAAACAATTGTCCATACTGTTCCAACGCTGACATTCACTTTCACTGCCAACATTCGCAATGCGACACATCGATCACTTCTCACTAGGTCGTACACCTTGTTGATAAGATCAGCCATGATGACTGTGCTTGCCTGGCCTGGTCTCGGGTCATCAACCAAACTCTCACGGCCTGCACGAAAACGGGCACTCCATTTTCTCACTGACTTTTTGGGCTCTCAATTTTTCCCGTATACGATCATCATCCGGTGATGAATAGCGGCCAGATTAGCATATTCCGCTGTCAGAAATCAGATAATGCCTCACTGATCCTAAGTCGTCGAATTTTGCAATGTGAGCGTCATCATGTCCTCTCACGAACTGCCGCGTCAGTTTGACAGCACTCTTTATAAGAGAATCTGCTCTCTCTTGCACATGCGGCCGCCCTTGCATGTTCCGATCCACGCTGGAGACTCCATTCCAATCCCTAGATATCTCGCTACGTTCTCCCATAGCGGCTTAGGCGAATATGTTAACGGTTACGTTATTACGACGTTTCGTGCCTTTTCATCTGATCAGCCCTTGCATTATTTTATTATTATAATCGAGACTAAGTACAAAATACAAAAAAGAAAAAATAGTGAGTAAAGTAATGACAGAAAAGGGTCCGAAAAAATTGGAGAAATCATAAGATCACACTAAGGTATCTGTCGTTCGAGTTTACCAAAAAAATAAGAAGCAATGAGCTTTTGTATATCTGGGGTACTTACTCAGACTTACCAACATAAGTCAAGTCCATGAGAGGTATATATAGTTAGAACATATCTTATTAAATGAAGTAAAAATAAAAACCACTTATGTTAACATCAGTAATCTAAAATAAACCAACAAAAATGTTTAACATTTCAGCTACTTAAAAAAAATCCCACTTTTTTCCAGCTGATCGGAATATGTCGGAATATTTCCTATGTGTATATGCATTCTTGTTTTCTTCCTGTATATCCCTTAATCGGCTTGGACGTCTCTCGTACGAGCAGTCAATTCGAATAAATTTTGTCAGATCCGTTTCTCGCACGGTCTACTCTTTTGCGATAAAATGCATCGAAAATTCCAATTTTTAATGCTCCATCAAGATGCTTATTAATTTATTTTTTGGAATTACTACAAACTACCAAGCTAAAAAAACCTGACAAAGAATGTAAAGTGTGTTCATTTAAAAAGAATGTAAACGGAAAAACAAGTAGAAGCGAAACAAGGTATTATAAAGATTGCAATATCAGGCTATGCATACCATGTTTCAAACTTTATCTCATACACACACACAAATTATTCAGTTTTTGATAAAAAAAAAATTATGGAGCTATTATTGATGTAGAATAAAAGCATAACAGTTTGTATATAATAGTGTATTTTATTTAAGTACATAATGATTCTCATTTAAAAAGGTTACTGATATTTTAATGCCTGTACTAAAACATTTCTGCCTAGCTTTCATGCTCGGAGGAAAATCAAACATTAGAGGCAAGTTACCCAATGGGTTACTAAAATTCCTCCATACTCGACCCTATATATTTAATGTTTAATTTTAAGAAAATTATGGCAAAAATTCTAAATTCCTCATCATTACTTACAGTGTTCCATTTTTACTACTGCGTACGTGGAGAAATCACCAAAACCAATCTCTTTTAACTCGCGATCTGTTGATATATAAATCGAATGTGTTATATACCATTCAAAGGTTCTATTTCATACCTTTTCAATGCTCTAAGACATGTCGCCATCTGTTGATGAAATGAATGAAACATCAGGAAGTTGCATCTCCTCCTTCCATCTCACAGACGGTTATGTAATAATAGACTTGAAATGTGCGGCTGGCTGCCAGTCAGTAGTGTAAACCAAAGGGTTGGTGGATAATTTTATATCTTTAAAAAGCTGTTAAATTTTAAGAAAATGGGATGCTTTTATATTATTTGGCGTAGGATTTTATAAACATTAAAGAAAAAACCACAAGAAAATTAGAGAACATTGAAATAATTTCGTCAAAATTTTGCAACTGATAAAAGGTTGTATGTACATATGCTTTGTAGTTAATTTCTTATTTTTGCTTCTTTGTATATAAAGACATTGATATGATCCCATTTAAATATGTTCTCTTTGCTTATATATTTCATCAAGTTTCATTTAAAATCGTTATTTTTTGACTAAGCATTTATTTTATATATTGTTCTTCTGAGTCTGGTATAGAGTTATATATCCCTGGCATGTTTTACTCTTAAACAATTTCTTTGCTTTATTCGCTGATTTATTCTTCAAAAACTAGAAGTTAAAAATTAAAATTTGTAATTTAATTTTTCATTGTAAAAAACTTCATCTTCATCATATAAAAACATATTTCTGTATTTTTTTATTTTTGATAATCAGTAAAATATAAGAAAGAAGTGATCATATTTTCCATACTTTAAAAAACTATGAACTCCTTGAGTAAAATAACTGTACATTTTTATGCATTCTTTTTTTAAAGTATAAAATTTAATATTTTTCTTTCGAAACACTAAATGAGAAACAATATCGCCAAACACGTGTAAAGTTTAAAATCCAGTTTTATTTCGTAGGGGGGGGGGGTAAAGAAGGAATATCCGAAATTATGTACTTCATGCTCAAAAGAAAATAGACGTACAATATGATTTAATGTTTTTAACTGCGATATTTTACCTAAAAAAAAAAAGACGAAAAAACAAATTGTTATTAATAAGTCCATTTCTCAGGAAAGAAGTTTCGAAAGGCATAACGGATTTCAGCATTAAAAACGAAATAATTAAATTTACTTCATTTCTACAGCTATCGCATGTCAATGAAACCGGCAAGGTTCGAAGATCTCCTGCAAGTGAAAAATATTTACAATTTATTTTTAGATAATAATTTATTTGATTTTTCAGATTGTTTGCAGCAAGAATTTAATATGTTTAGTGTATATTATATTCAGACTTAGTTAACTGAAGATTCATTAACTCGTGTGATAGTTTTACCTCGTGTTTTTACCATGGCTTTCTTTTATGAGATTCAAATTAATCTTTTTTCCAGATGACTTCAAGTCTCTCTGATAAGAACAGACGTTAATATTTTTTTCATTCCATTTTATATATCGTGGAATAAATATGTTAAGTAGTTCTAATTTGCAATAGCAAACTTATATTTAGAGTAAGAGTGTGATGTGATGTGATTGTTTATTAACCTCGCCCTGCCTTAAAGTTATAGAAATTTGAAATACGAAAAAGAAGTAAATCAAATGGTGTTCGCTTACGTAAATGCACACAGAAAGGAAGCGAAGGCGCAAAGAATGAATGTTTTATGAAACCAGAACCCGCAAGTTCCCTAATCGCAAAGTTCGAAAGGTGACTTCGTTACAAGAATGAGAAAAAAAGAATTCCGACTAAGCGGAAACGAACAAAAACCTGTTTTTTAGACAGCTGGTTTTTTGCCCGAACTATGAACGATATTCAACATAATTAACTTTTTTATAATTTGTCTCGTTTTTACAAAATCGCACTTAGTTCATCTGCATAAACAATTTTAGGAAATGAACATTGATTCATCTGAAAGGCTAGAATCAGTAGAACGGAATGAATTTATTTTTCTAAATGATACAAAAAGAATCTCAAAGAGTTAAACTCATAGTGTCATCCTTTTACTTACAGGCAAAAGAGCGTGTCCAGGAAAATCGTTAGCAGAAATCGAAGTGTTTCTGTATTTAGTTGCCATTTTACAAAAATTCGAAATTTCGGTGCCATCAGGAAAAGAATTGGATTTAGAAGGTGAATTAGGAATCAGTCTTCAACCTAAGAAGCAAGACCTTTGCTTGAAACTACGTCATTAATAAATTTCAAAGAATCAGAATATTATGAACTTCGAAAGTGTTCTTCACTCTCCTCTTGTTTGCTCATAAAGAAGTCATAGAATAGATCTCTGTAACTGTATTTTGTAATTCATTTTCTATTTGTTACGCCAATAAAATAAATAAGATGCAGTTTGTTTATTCCATTCGGTGGTTAATTTATTAGATCCATAGAGGAAAATATCAATGGTTTGTTTATTATGTAAATGTTGTTAAATAATTCATGTTGATGAATAGAAAATGAATGCTTGAAAAATATTAAAACATTTTAGCATATTTGAAACCTTTTAATTGCTCACATTTATTATAAAGCTTTATTGTATAATGTGGTGTATTTTTTTTTAATAAGTTTCCAACTTTATTTGTTATAATTTTTTTTCTGTTTCATTGTTTTCTTTGGAACAAAGTTGTTCAGTCTTCACAACAGATGGCGCTACGAAACACTGTACCAAGAGATAAAAAAGTTAGTTGTGACAAAATTCAAAGTAATAAGAGGTGAAATGATTTGTCATGAATAAAATAACTTCTATTAAGGGGCTATCAAATTTCAATTAAAAATAAATTCACAAATTTTTTTTATATAAAATACACAGTTTATTCACAAATATAAATTATGAAAATCAAAATATCATACTTATAAAATATAAACTACTCAATGAAATCATTAATTACAATTTCATCATCAACTGCAGGTATATTACATCACCTTCATTCATTATAGAACCTCTGAGCAACTTTCGGAGAAGAAATGAAAATTTTCATCAAACACTATGCAACGCAGTGAATATTCTGCGATACTTACAAATGTTTTTTTTTTTTTTTTTTTTTTTTTAAAAGTGTGAAAAAAGAATTAATGTTGATAACAAAAGTTATATCGTGCTATTCTGAGCACAGTTTAAAGCAATTAAAATATACATTTTTCTGCAAATTAGTATTTCATAATAATAAATGCACATTTTATGAGTAAAAAATAATAAATACAACACAAATTAAACGCTATGCATTTTGCCTTGATAGCTTATCATAAGTCCACCAGATCTATAAAGCACACAAAAATGTTTCACCCTTTCATTCGATCTCTAAATCCAAGTATTGTTCCAAAGTCTTTGGAAGACTTAACTGGGATATTCCATGAGGGAGATTCCAAGACTCCTTTAAACTTTTTCGAATAGCACACCTACTGAGATGCTTCAAGGATCTGGGCGCTTTGGTTATCCAGGCCGAGTTTCTGACACAGTTTTTGTACATTTTGCAAAACTCCGTGTTTTCATTGAAGCGCTTGGGTCTCAGTACACCATTTTGAGCCAGAAGGGAATTTTCTAATTCGATACTTGATTCCAATTCTTCACACTGAATGAATGATTGTGGAATAGCTCTCCAAATGAGTCTGAAACATTCCTTTTGATTGCTGGCTGCGGTGCAAAGACCATTGTTGTACATAGGTAAAGATCTCAAGACCATGAGATTCACTGAACGGATGCTTGACATCATCCGTATGTTTTCGTTCGATGTGTTCGAGGAATAACTTCTTCTCTAAATACATATAAGAATAAGAGATGAAAATTAGAACAAAATTACTATAAGAAAGGCAGAAAATTGTCCTAAATTTAAACAAATTGTTATTCAGGGCTATGTAAACAATATAACAAAGAAACAGAATTTTATATTCATTACTGGGCATATTTCAATATTAATTATCCAGTGCACAAGTTGGAAAACTCGTCATCCAAAAGAGCCAAATATAAAAAATACAAAATCAAGTTTTTTCAAGAAGCCATTTTTTTTAGACTTAAGCTTTGCTTTAGTAAAGACATTTTTATGGAAATAATTAGGATTGAAAGTACACTCTCGAGTTTGCCTTTGTTAAAGATTTCTCAGTTTAACTCATGTTGTATTAAATGAAACTTGTTATCATGCATATATAAAAAAGATAATATTTATTCCCCCCCCCCGTCATTGTCGCTCGAACGACCTAATAATGTTTAAACAATAAATTTAAAAGAAAAAAAACATTTTGTACCTATGCTGGTTTGTTTGTCGATTTGCTGTCCACCAAAAAGTAATTTATCTACAAGTAGTTAAAATACATTTCTGATTGCAGCAATTAGAGTAAGATAATGATACACATGTTTGCGAGTGACAACCCGTGCTACTGTTGCTTTCTAAAAAAGGGACCCCTTCTCTGTAGGCTGGCGTTTCAAAAATGTTTATTTTTCTCTTACAAGACAAGTTAATAAATAATATTCCGTGCCTGCACTAAGCATTTCATAGAAGAGCCGCAACAAAAGAGTCAAAGAGCCACGTTTTGCCAACCACTGACTTAGAACACACACACACACACACACACATATATATATATATATATATATAAGTAAATGAGTATTATTTTTATTAACTACTTTGAAACATAGTATACACTGCGAAAAACGTGTATTCAAAATCGAGTACAAAGTACTCACTTTTAAATACTTCACATACTCAAAATAGCTCCGATCCCAACGTATTCAAATTTAAGACTCACATGTACTCATTTTTAGTAAGAGGTACGTACTCAAAATGGAAACTTCGCGTACTCATTTTTGAAGATATTTGTATATCAAATATGAATGTGGAATAGAAAAATGAGTTTATGGTTTTCGAATCTTTTACTGTATCGAATACAAGAATGAAACAACAAAATGAGTATGTAATGTATACATTTTTGAAGCTTTTACTGCATCAAATATGTGTATGAAACAATAAACAAAGTATGTATTGTATTCATTTTCAATGCTTTTTATCGAACGTGAGTATGAAACAATAAAATTAGTATACATTGCATTCCTTTTCGATACTGTTGTTGTACCGAATACGAATTTTAAACAGAAACATATATGTCAACTTAAATTTTAAGGGACATAAATAAGTGCTCCTTTAGTTATAAATTTCATTTCCTTCATCTTACATATTATTTTTAAAAACTATACACTTTATTAAATTCTTACCACAAAACTTCGAATCATAATTCTTGCATTTACTGTGTGTGACAGAACTGTTACTTTTAGAAACAAAAATTCAACTGTTATGTTATCATAAACTGTATTTTGAACTTATACTTCAAATTTCAATCAATTCGAGTTTTTAATAAATCTTTAAAAATAACGAAAATAGATTCGATTGAAGAGATAAATTCTTTTCAAAACAAATGGGTAAAAAATTTATGCTATTAATTCCAGATCAATATGGTTGATTAAATATTATATTTATGTTTCTAGAAGCAATATATAGTTTTGTTAAAATCCTGTACATGCAGAAAATTGAATTTTATCTAAAGTTCAGTCTTTTAATTATAAGTTACTGCAAATATCTTGGAAACATTGTGACGAATATTAGATTTTCCATAGTAAAAACTTAGTGTACAGCATTTTTTAATGTCCTCTTTTTTTTATCTAACATACATTTCCTTCTGAATTAACGTCATAACAAAGCTAATACCTATAATTAATGATTCATTGTAAACAGAAAATATAAAACAAACCCAATCATATTTTTGAAACATTTATTCTGAATATCACAAACATATATATCAGACATATGAAAAATATAAAACAAACAAGAATATTTAAAAAAAAAAGTGTAAACAATAATATTAAAAAAAGTGTAAGTTTAACTTTTACAGATAAAGGCATGTCGTTTTAAAAATCACTAATAAACACTGCTATATAAGCCATACTATATACCTACTCCACACACACACCCATTCGTACAACATAGGTTACGTTTTTATGTAATGTACAATGAGGTATCATTTAAAATATAGGAAGTTCTAAAATGTAAATGTATATAATTTAACAGATTTTTTTTACTTCTTTCAAATCAACAACACATCTCGTGAAGTTACTAAATATGAGTGAAAATTGCTTTTCAAACAGTGCTGTTTCAAGTAAATATGTTAAATATACATTGATATTATGTAGACAAATCTTTAATTTTTCGAATGAGAGGCAAGTCATCTACGCAACCAATTAATACGACTGTATTTTTAGAATATACTGTAACATTATAGTATAAACTATTACATGTAAGAATTCTGCTTGGTCTGTGAAACCATCCATTCTACATAACAGTTTTTGCTGCATTAAATTACGAACTTGGACACAATTAGAACATAAAAAATTTGTTATACAAGGAATTCTAAAAATTTTCTTACTAAACACGTGCCATGTTTTATTGGTGTTAGTGAATTAAAATTTACTGAGGCAGAGTTTGTTTTCTTTTGATAATAAAATAATATCAATTTAAAAAGAATTATTTTTAGAAATATCACAGGTAATTTCAATTAAAGCAAAGCAGTATGGTCATATGAAAGCATAGCTTTTCTGTATTACGTATTATACAATAACATACGAATAAATCTAATTTTAACAAAGAGGATAAGTTCATAATTAAGACAAAGTATCCGTTATGCATTAGTTTTCAAGTACATTTAATTTTTATACATACTGTCGCATATTACAGAGAAATTTTGGAATATAGAATAACAAAAAGTCTTGAAAGTGATTATCGTGTTTCATTTTGTAAATTAATTCTACTCATTTCGTAATTTCTGATCTAAAAACAATATTATAAAATTTACAAGAAATTACTCTCTTAGAAAGGTTAATTGCCCACAAAAGTACTTTGTAATCTTTCCTATTTAAAGACATACAAGCTATTCTAAAATTGAATATAAAAATAAAACTAAAATTATTCCCAAATGAAAAACATTGCCTTTAATATTTGTTTATAAAAAGTGCTTTTGGGGCAAATATATATTTCATGGAAAAATTACGGTTACTAATTAGTCACCTTTAAAAGCAGAATTTTAAGTTATGTGATTTTAGTATTTAGATATGCTCACGATACACATAAACTTTTTCAATTTTGTTATGTCCTATAATATGTTCTACTGCAACAGCCGCTGCCATAATGTTTTGGTGTTTTTAGTGCTTGCACACATTGCTAAAAATTGAGTTCATTTTTGACTTGAATGAATCAAATAGTATGATTTATTAGGTATCTAAGTAAATTGCGTAAAACTTATAACACTATATTTTTAAATAATCTGCCCAAATAAGGTAAGCAATTATCACATTCACCATATCATTAACTTGATCGTAAATCATATATAGTGAAAAATTAATAATTTTACCAATAAACTTATGTTATAATGAAAACTTAGCACTTGATTTCGAAGTTTGAAGACTATCTTCTAGCTTTCACAATTTTAACTTTTTTCTTAAAAATCCATATCAACCACGTGGAAAAATCACGCACTGAATAATGGACTAAATTCACAAACAACTGGCGCCACGTCAAAATCACGCAATGTCTAAAAAAAAAAAAAACAGGTGTGGGTGGAGTTAACATCGGATTTCTCTAAGAGCTAGTTGTTTACATCTTGTACATCCATTTTATTAATATAATTAATATTATCCTATTTCTTACATTATTTAATTATTTACATTCGGTAGGAAATAATTTGAGTATATTTTTATATATCTATAGTCTCATTCTCGTTTAATTGTGTTGTTAAAATGTCGCTTGGTAAGCCTATTTAAACTTGCTTCAGGTGCCTGTTTGTATACTTCCGATTTATGCTTTAAATTATTTTTTGCTTTAAACAGGTGCATTTTTGAGCTTTTAACGGTCATTTCAGATTTTTCTTTTGATTAAGCTTATTTTGTATTTCAAATTATTTCATGTATGAATATTGTTACGTATGATTAAATCATAGTTTGAGTTTACGTATGATTAAATCAATATTTATTCTAGTATTGTAATTATTTTAAATCCTCTGAAAAATAAATGTGAATAGTTAAAGTGTAACTAAGCTCTTCTGAATTATAGTATCTTTTATACATAAACACTTTATATTTATCAGGCTCTGTTTAAAAAATAAAGCAACATTGGATTAAACTATTTTCTCTTCCAATTAAGATACATAATTAAGCTGTAACAGTTATATAATGATTTAAGATTTAAAGAGGCGCAATTTTGTTCTTTGAATTAAAGTTTTTTTGAAGTGTGTTTTGCAAACAAAATTAGTAATTTAATCAGATGTTGATTATAATGTTTCAAAAAGGAATCTACAGTATTTAAGAAAAACATATGTGAATATGTAAATTCTATATACAATTTCAAATTTAATAATAGCTAGCATTAATTGTTTCTTTTTCTCAAAGTAATATATATATTAATCAAATACAATTTTTACTTATATGATTTAATATAAAATGAAGTGCAGAAAAATTCTGACTATTGTGAATAACAAGACACATACCAAAACTTATATTAGTGATAATCTAGTTTTTAAAAATACGTATAAAATGTTAATTTTTAAAATTATGTTTGAATAGAAATGATACAGTCGAGCGTAAAAAACAGAATTTTGAGGAAATAGAAAATTTTACATTCTATAAATCTTGAATACAGCTTAACAATCTGTTACGTTGCCTTGTCGTGCAAATGTGATTCTTATTTCTTCCAGCCGACACTAGAACCTTGGTTTTACTTTGTAATTCATCTCGGCACAAGCATATTTTTTTTAAAATATTAACTTTAAGAAGTGCATGAATAAAGTGGTTAAATTGTGTAAATAAACATACAAATATAAACAAATAAAAGGGCTAGATAATATACTCGGCCTTATTCTATGGTGAACATTATTTATAAGCGTTTTTACTATTTAATGAATTATATATAACTATAGCGTTTGTGTCATGTATCGAATACAAAAGAAATTGTTTTATTTATTCTGTTTGAATGAAAGTTGAAGTTCATGCATAGAATAAAATCTGAATATACTGCACCAAATATTTATTTAAATTTTTGTAACATTTTTGGGCCACATAATAAAAAAAAACCCAAGATATGAAATGTCTATGTTAAAACCTTAATTATATAAAAATTAAATTTTGAAGTACAGCATAAACAAGTAGTGGCTCCTCACCACAGGTCATATGAGTTTAAAACAGATAACTTAAAAAATATGAGATAATAGTGATGAAACACACAAAACTTATAACATGATGAACCGTATTTGGGATATAACAGGAAGGATGTCTGATTTGACTGTGAAAATTTGGTTACAAAATACATATTAAATTTGTGTTTAAATTAAAACCATGTTCTTTAAAAAAATATATTCAGAAATTCCTGTCATAAAGCATCTGAAATTTACTTCAATTCATTAAAGAATAATCTGGGATAAAAGTTATTTTTGTCAATATTTTATTCTGTGTGTTTAATTTCTTACTTTTTAGTACCAAAATGTTATTCTATAAAATATTCTCAGCGTCATACACAAATATTCCCATGTATGAAAATAATTTTCAACACCAACACAAATGATTTTCAGATGTGAATTTTTTTTACATTCACGATTGATTTGAACACGGATTACTTGGAAAGTAAGTAAATATTTGTGATTTTTACTTATTTTATTACAACTACATAATACAATACGATATTTAATAAAACATAAGGTGGATAGTCTAAAATTTTAAAAGGTTATTATTCTTTTTATTTAAGAAATCTGATGTCACAGATGAAACTTTTACATTCATAACTGGGAGAATATATTCGAATATTAAATATTTAAAAAACAATAACTTTCAAGTGTAGAAGTATAATTTAACAATATTTGAAGTTATTCTGTCATAACCGTTTGTGTCTTAAAAGTTTTTATGAGTAAATATTTCTACAAGTAATTGAATTAGTTGAATAAATACAATAATTCAAATAAATAAAAATTTCATTTCACCACATCTCTTTCAAATGGATAGTACGTACAATAACTTTTAGCAAAATATTTAGATGTTCGGAACAGAAGTAACATTTTATGAAAAAACAAAATTTATACAAAATTAAGAAAATATGAAAAGGATCTAAATTATTTGTAATTAATGTGATTTCATGATTGTGAACTTTTCCTGAATTCAAATAAAATTCTTTCGCTAAAATATCTTTGTATAGTTGTTAAGTCAAAAAAAAATTCCCCCATATATTTCAAATGTCTAGAATGAAATATTTAAACATTACTCCAAAATGTTAGGTATTACGCTTCTGATTTTAATCTCCTCAAAAAAATTTAAGAGCATTACACTGTTGCCACTTCATTAATTTTATCGATTGAATTTAACAGTGAAATCATTCATCTAATTCAAGCAAATCAGGTTACATCATTCAATGTTATTAAAAAAATAATGTTGACAATGTTAAAAATTATACTTTCTCAAATATTATATTTCAATCATCACCTGTGGTTTCATATGTTATAAATTAGAAACGTAGTTGCCTTAAATTTCAATTCAGAAAAGAAAATTCATCTCTTGGATAATCTCGATTTTGAAAAAAAAAAAGGGGGGGGGAGTTAAAATATAAAGCTCAGTGTGTTATCCTAACGATAAGTAGCAAGAGTCTGTTAGTGATGAGATAATTGTAATGCGTATGTAATCGCTTTAAGCATGT
>BMAW01027053.1:21664-44672 GCA_019974015.1 Nephila pilipes | reverse complement strand
TTTCTTATCGGTCTAAAAACGTGATCTCAACATAACAAAATTTGCATAGCAGTTAGAGCTTTGCCAAGGAACTTTGTTTGCTTTTAGGAAGCAAAACCAACAACTTTGTTGTTAGAGCTTTGCCAACTTGCTCGTTTTTGACATGCAAATTTACGTTATTGTTATATATTTTGTGTAAAATGCATATTAAAATGATAGTTTCATTAGATTTGTATTTTTTATTACCTTCTGTATTCGTTACGTCCAGCTAAAATTGTCAAGCATTTCTTTTGTTAGCTAATATGATCAATTATAGACAATTGCCAATACTTTTTTACTCACTGTATATAATTCCGTAAATTATGTACATAACTACAATACACTTTTATGTACAGTCTATAGATGATTAATTATATTGAATGAAGTCTTAGGAATAATAAATAAAAATTAAATTTCTATCTCGATTGTTTTTAGTAATAATTAAAACTGTGCGATACCGCTGGATAGTAATTAAAACTTTACAATTCTGCGGGTTTCTTCTATCTATGACTTCCGGAACCCGAACAAATTCATGTGATTAGCCGTTATTTACAAAATTCTGTACTTAAGGGTAAAATAATATGCAGAAAATTTTTTATCCAGATATCTCTGTTATATCTTAGTAGTAGTTAAAACAACGATTATCCTTCATTTGTCAGAATTTTACTGATATATTTTCCCAAATGCATAATGAGAGAGATGAGAACCTCTTTGAAGAAGAGGAATTTCCCGCTGCGAATCCTGAAATAAACATATCACATTGAATGACCGCAAAAAGAACTTCTTCTTTTAGTATTCTGGGCGAGTCTCCATTGCATTTAGCGACACGGAATCTGCATCGGAAATTGCGTCTCACGAACACTCTCACTCTTGTCGTTTTAGAACTCGAGGCACGAATGACGGTTTCTCTTCAAGAAAAGTGATGAGACATAAATACGTATAGTTATCTCTCGAGTAATAAATTGTCTGGAAGGTTTTTGTAAAAAAAAAATAATTTACGGAAGCGGAATAGGATGTTTGCGTGCAAGTGAAAAGGTTTTGAACTTGAAGAAAAGAACTTATTAGACTCAATGAGACATTGGTTAAAATATTCAAAATTATTAAGTAAATGATCAAAGGAAAAATACATCTGCTTTTGATCAAAAGAAATAACTTCGTACCGTTTGAACCTCGTGGACACAAGGTGAAATACTTGAAAAATATCGAAGTCTAAATACTGGTAGTTTGCGTTGCTACACAAATATCAGCATATAAATGAGTAAATCGTCCAACACCTAAAAAACATTTCCTGTCGTAATCAGTGCCTGCTTTCAACAGTTATGAATTTAATTTTCAGAAATAATATAAGTTTAAAAAATTTATAGTTCTGATTGGATTTAAGTAAGCAATATATAAAAAATTAAAAAGTTCTATGTAAAATTTTACAAGGAACAGATTTAGCCATCCAAAGTTTATTTTATTTTATAATTATTATTAAATTACTTAATTAAATAAAATATAAGAATTAAAGCAAACGATAAATTATTAAATTGAATATATTTAAGCTATAATTATTAAATTGAAATCATTTAAGCTAAATGAATATATTTAAACTAGTATATTAAGCTATATTCAGCTAAAGCAAACAATAAACTATTAAATTGAATATATTTAAGTTAAATACAATTAAAATTGAAGCATGCAATAAAAAATTGAAAAGCGATCTGGTAAGCCAAAACGCCTCACCTAAAATAATAGCCCCTTGGGTAGCTAAAAAAATGGCTGCTTCACAGATGTCTTAAAATTCTGAATAATGTTGTTTGTTTTCAATCATATCTTTATTCCACTTTACATATGATTTGAAGTAATACATAAATTGAAAATAATATGAAATATTTAATTCTTATATTTGTTTCACATCTATCCAATAAAAAAATCGGTGGAAATTTATTACGACATATTTTTGAAAATTGAGTTCATTAGTGATGAAAGCAGGTATCAGACATATATTACATATAGTTTATTTCGATCCAGTAAGAAATTCAGGAGAAATTTATTTTAATGTATTCTTAAAAATTAAGTTCGTTACAGGTGAAAGCAGACATAAAAAATATACGCAAAACCAAGATAAATTTTTAAAAAGTAGTCAGGTACGACATTTTTGTTCTAATGAAACCTATAGCCCCCTTGGTAGCTAAAAAGAATTTTTTTTATCATCCTTTAGTTTGTCGTCTTAATTCATACATTTTAGAAAGCAATTCAAATTATAATTAAAAATATTGTTACGTAAAAAGCTTGGACGTTGTTGTCTTCCTTGCAGAACGACTATTGCCACAGGAAAGAATAATTTACTGAAGATATAACAGTATGCCTAGAAGTAATGCTGAATAGTCAGGGGTGACATTGGCGACAAAATTGGACGCATCTAGCTGAAAGGAGAAGGTTCTAGAAGTAAATAGAAGCATGAAAGATATTTTCTGAAGAGTTTATTATCCCTGTGTGTAAGTTAATATGAGGAATATATTAACTTACACACAGAGATGATGCGATATTATGATTACGTGATTTGAATTGCTTTGTTTAGTTATTGTGTGAATTGGTTGCTATCGTGTATTTTTCTATGTTTGTTAATTTTTTTCCGTCAAAAGGGAATTAAATGCATTTGCCAGAGCTTCTCGGAATAAATTTAGATATACTTGGAAAGAGTATTATTATTAATTACAAGAAACGTTCTTAAGTAGTGAAAGCCGTTTTACCATGTAACAATATGGTCAAATTATTTAGAATTTCATGACATTTATGAGAAATCATGTTTTCTCTGAAGACCTACAAACTGATTTTTTTTTTCATAATTTTGCTTCATTCTGTGCATGTGTTGGGTTCAAAAGACTGACAAAGAATTATGATTGTTTTATATTTCTTTAATTATTCTCGCATCTAATTTAATTTATTATTATTTATTAATTTATTTTTTCATATTTTAATAACTGATAATACAGAAGAATACAAATTTAAAACTTTTACAACACAAGGAAAAATTATGTAATTTTTCATTAGTAACATTAATGTTTTTTAAAGGAAATATCACAAACCCTTGCAGCATAGTGATCAATATCACCAGTTGCTACCATTTTCCAACGCGTTTTATTGAAATTCTTAACTTTTTAATTTTGTACGACTTCGCCCATATTAAAGATCTTTCCTTAAACATTTCTAGAATGGGTACGCGTTAGCAATTGCGGTAACTCGTTTTAACTTTTAAAATATTTACTCTATTTTAAATTCTCTCTTCTGTCGACGTCTTCTTCTCCAAAATTTGTAAAATTAACGATAAAACGAGAGTTTTTATGTGGTGATGAGCTCGGCCGTTCTGTTCTATTTAATTAAATCCTTCTAGATTAAATTCTCTGATTTTACTCAACGGAATTTCGCGTCGCTAGATATGCTCGTGTTTATCCCATACTTTCATTACTGCCTTAAGTGGCGCTGACCAATTATTACAAGGCACAACCGGTTTCTCTGTTTATTTTGAATTCTCTGAAGTTCCACACATGTTATCAAACTCCCGGATGTTCAATTGCTCTGATCACTTTAAAAAATTTTACCGTTTGCTTCATTTTTAATTGTATCTTGCTTAAATATATTCAATTTAATAATTTATCGTTTCCTTTAATATCAATAACATGTAACTGATATAATATTCAATTTAATAATTGATCGGTTGCTTTAATTTTAATTGTATTTAGCTTAAATATATTCAATTTAATACTTTATCGTTTCCTTCAATTTTAATTACGTGTAGCTGATATAATATTCAATTTAATAATTTATCGTTTGCTTTAATTTTATCATCGGAAAATTTTACTATTGTCCATTTCTCGATATTTCCTCGTTTACTTTAATTCTTCTATATTAAATTGAGTAATTTAATAATAGTTATAAAAAAAAGCGTACATTGGGAGGCTAAATCTGTTCTTTGCAACACTTTGCACAGAACTTTTTCATTTATTATTTAGCTTGATTTGTTTTTGAAAATTAACAACGGAAAAACATTTTAATTATTAACTTTAATTATCCAAATTGAGATGAAAAGATAAATAATTTTCAAATGAATAGGAATCTCTTAATTTAGGCAGTTACCGTTAATAATAAGAAACTTGCATGATGTAATGTGATTGTTTATTAACATAGTATTGAAAAGCAACTAGAGGGCTATTGGCGACGGACCTTGCAATTTTTAACTTCAGTCAAATGACGAAGAAAATACCTGAGCTGGCACCTATTGAGATCTTCAAGGAGTTTGATGTTATTGTCAGTGGTTCAGAATATACCACTAGCAAACAGTATGTAGGATACTTCCAATGATTTTGGAATAGTTGCCTTGAAGCCACGCCGAGGGCTACCTAAGGCAGCCCTTTGCGGGCAGTTTACACGAAGAATTGGAGTTGGAGAATTTGATCCGAACAAGACGCTGATAAGGAAAACTTTGGATCCACTTTAATATGTTGCCATTCTTCCTAGTTGTTTTAATTTGTATTTGAGCATCTGACGCCATATTTAGTCACAAGCAGCTGCAAAATCAACAAGAAAGACTATAGTCGATTGATTGTAATAAAAACCTTCTCTAACTGCCTGTATGAATTTCACATTTTCATCAATGGTTGACTTATGTTTGCCAAAATAAGCCTAGCAATCACCCATTGCTCTTATTGACTCAAGAAATTGCTTGAGTCTACGTTCAACCAGTTTTTCAGCAACTTTACAGTATACACCTTTAAGGGAGATGGGTCGACAACTACTTAGGCTGTTGGATGGTTCCCCTAAATTTACTGAAGTTATTTCAGCTTTTCTCTATTGATGGGATACCCTTGTCTTCAAAGTTTGGTTTTATAAATTTAAGAAGACTACCACCAGCCACAGGATAAAGGAGTATGATAAATTCCAGCTAGAGACCATCGAGTCCGGAGGATTTCCCACTACACAGAGAACCAATGGCATTATTAAGAGAATGATGGCATGATGTGACATGGCAGAAGAAAACTGTTATTGAAAAGATAGATATTCCTGCTCAATTTGGCACGAGGTTGGCTATTCTTACAACGATTCACTCTCTGACCTCCGAAGTAACATGAAATGTAAAGACAGCTGCATAATATTTGTATAAGACGTTAGCCACTTTATGAGATCTAAGTAGTTATTTGCGTTCACAATTATTGGTTAATATTGTCGGTTGGAGGTTTCGTTGTTTAGCTACAAATGATCAGTAGGGTGTTCGTTTTAATTGATTTATTGCACGTTTCTTGATTAGCTTGGGCTTTTATTAATTGAATACAGTTTTCAATGCTATGGGTGCGTTCCGCTTTGCGTCTAGCTGTATTCCTAACTTACTTGAAGGGCATTTAAGCTTTTGTTCCAAAAAGGCCTATATCTTTTGACTTTCTCTTTAGGAAAGCTTTCTTTAACTACTTGTAGCACTCTTTTAACAAAGTGATCGGCTAATAAGTCACAGTGTTCATCATCCACTAATTCTTCAATATACTTATCACTTAATATGGGAAATTTTTCCAGCAGGTCTATCTGAAGTTCCAATGAGTAAACTTTTGCCTTGGATATTGTATTTTTTTGCTAAGAATGCACATGCTCATATGGCGGTATCCTGAGCTAATTGTTGTTGTCGTTATGAAGGCTAGCTTAAGTCTGTAGCCGAGTTGACGTTCCACAGGATGCATCGCATGCAGGCCTGGTACTTTATACGAATGAAATACCAAAACCTGATGCGAAGTTATGCAGTTACATTATTTAATTTTTTCGAGTCCAACTATGCTTGCGAAAAAGGGTTCTACATTGCAAAAAAAATTGAGAAATAAATTATTTACAGAATACTCTTAATAAGTAGACAGATGAATATGCATTACTGGACACTCATTATGCAATACCAGGAAGGAAACATCCAAAACATACGAATTTTTTACTGCGTGTTTATCGCTATAGGATATGCAAATGATTAGCATTTCAGCGCAGACGAACATGATGGGCTCTTGTAGCATTACCAACAAGCGCTAAGAGAAAATATAATGCTATTTCGAAGTAATATAATTCCTTTTTTTGTGTGTGGTTGTTTTGAGTGTACACCTGTATGTCTTGAAGAAGAATATGAGGATCGTTCGAATATATTTATGTGTTTGACCAGGGAAGAATCGTTCTCTATAGTGTGAATATGAATTATTTTCCCTAGAAATCGGTGATCATGTTGGACATAATGAAGCAACAAGGCTGATGGATGCCAGTTGGTTGGTTTGTTGATTTTATTAACTTCGAACTAAAAGTAACACGAGGGACATTGGCGACTAACCTCATAATTTCGAACCTCGGTCAAGTGACGAGGGTGACACCTGAACTGGTCCCTTCCTCTCCTCACTTCCACACCACGGCAGTGGGAGGACTTTGAGCCACAACAAATTTAAGGTGCATCAGCCCCGGCTACACGGCGAGTCTTTAATGACATCAAGACTAGAACCTACGACTCGACGAAAACTGCCGGACACTAGTCCGTTGCCATAACCGCTAGGCTACCGCAGATATGATGGATGCCGGAAGGAAAGATTTAAGACGGCATCGATTGCCTCCACTTCGTCACACCACTACAAATGATAGCATGATAATGAAGGATCGCGTTGCCACATCAGGAATCTCATCCCTAACAAATATGGTCGGTTGCGCAACAATCTGTTTCCGCACATACCATTCGACGTCGAATATCTGTAAGGCGTCCATTGTTCCGATTACCTTTGTCTAGAAACCACAGACATTTGCGTCTGCAATGACGCATTGAAAAATTGACTCGAACAACCGAATGGCACGAAATTGTCTTCACTGATGAATCTCTTTCCTGCTTGCAACACAACGATAGTCGAATTAGAACCTGGAGGCATAATGAATAGAGATTGCTTAACTCTTGCCTTATGCATCGCTGTACTATTCCTTCACTCATATTAATTGGAGTGGAGTTGGATTCATTTCCCACATCCCCCTAGTACGCATTTCCGGTATAATGGCTGACCAGCTAGAGCTATATCTCCAAGATTTTGGAGCCTGTTGTTTTATCTCACCTCCAGAACTTGGTTGTTGTCACATTTCAACATTACAATGCCCGACCACATATGATAAACAATGTTAAAGTCTCCTTCGCCCACCAAATTGAATTGCTGCTTTGGCCTGCTTGTTCTCCCGATCCGTCGTCTATCGGACACGTATGGTCGAAGATCGGAGAACAATTGGCTCGGCGTACACCACCCATTTCCCCCCTAGATCAACTTTAGCAACATATGGAGACAGTATGGGCTACTATACCGCAGCAAGACATTCGAAGCTTCTTTCAATAAATGCCTAGGCATGTAGCAGCGGTAGATGCCAGTCATGTCAACAATTCTCAATACCGACTTCGTCATCTTCCTCACCTCGTATAAAAGGTTGTATTTTCAATAATTTCGCTTTTGTGTTATTTCTCTAATAAATTTATCTTTGATATCTCTTGTCCTACATAATTGCAGGTGTCATTACCTTTACAGCCGGCCGGAGTGACCAGAGACCAGTAGTTAAATTAATAATTTTAGCTATCCAAACGAAGGAAAAGATTTCATCCTGTGGTTTAGTAGAGGCATGACAAATTTCCTTACACATAAAAATTCAAAATTTGACTGAAAAACAAAAATCTCCTAATGCTTAACAGAACGAACGTATTCACGGATATAACTATTACAACTGTTAATACTTATTTCTAATGATTATTAACAATTCGTATATAATTATTTACATTAATAAATGTGTGATTTTCTCTTTGCTTCAAAATATACATAAATGTACAGTTATCTCATTGGTAAAATGGGACTTATGTTGCTTAAAAGAGAGGATTATTTGAACTTGGCATATTAAATAAGTTCATTTCTCCTTGTCCTAAATATCTTAGTTAAAGAAAGAAAGAAATTTTTACTCAAAATAAACTGATAAAAAATTTCATCATAACCAACTCAGGGAGGAGAAAACTACTTTACTCCTTCACAGCAGAAGTGATAATGATATCTTGCAAAAGGAGGAGGGTAAAAAGAACATTAATGGATCTAGACGCATAAGCAGAATCTGTCTCTACGCGGAGGCAATCTCTATTCAAAATTTATTTTAACTTCAAATAGTAATGAAAACAATAAATGTTAGTGAATACATCGTCCAACGCTTTACAAAGAATTTAAACTATTATTTTAAATAAAATCACAATTTGGAATTGCAGGTGTAGGACGCGAACAAATGTATTCATTGAGGGTGAAACTTTTCACCCTCAATGAATACATTCGTTCGTGTAAGGTGAAATCTAAAAATTTGATTGAGAGAATTTGAGCAGTATTAATCAATCCCACGAGAAGACTTTTGGCTCTTTTTCCATATAAAAGGACATCAGACTTTTCATTTATTACGTTTTCGGGAAGCATGGAATAACGTATTGATTTAAAAAGTTGCCACGTACCCACTGCGAAGTGTGTTTTTTAACCTTATTAATACCATAAAAATGAACATAGCCATTCATATTCGTGTAACAAATAAATAAAAATTTATATCAATTATATAAGTCATAAACTGGTTTTTCTTCTTTTTCCCTGACATGAAATGAACTCATTTATCGAGAAGGCGGAGAATCAGGGTCTTCTCGTGTTGACTCAAAAAGAACATGTTTTTGACAACAGATAGCGCTGCTAAGGTAAGTTGGTGTTAACACTGTCTGTTAAACTGCGCTAAAACAAACGTGACACTGATACATGACTTAGTTTTGATTGCTGCCACATTTAGTTGTTTTTGTCATCATTAATAGAGTTATCCCCCTTGATGAGACCTGAATTCATCCTTATAAACCAGAATCCAAGCGACAATAAAAGAAAAAGGTTACTTCCAGTGAATATAATCCAAAGACAGCCGGAAATGTGATGATGACGATTTTTCGAGATGCGAAGGACATTATGACAATGGATTTCTTATAAAAAGGGAAAACGATCAAAGGATAGTACTGCAGTTAGTTATCCCATTTCCCATTCTAACACGATTACGTTTGGTTTTAGTTTAGTTTTTATTAGCGTCGCACTAGAAGCAACACAAGGGCTATTGGCGGCGGACCTCGTAATTTTGAACCACGGTCAAGTGACGAGGACGACACCTGAGCTGGCAACCCCCTCTCCTAACATCCACACCACGCCAACGGGAGAACTTAGGGCCCCGAACAGATTTAACGTGCATCAGCCCCGGCTACACGGCGGGTCTTTGGCGGCCAAGGATCGAACCCGCGACTGAACGAAAACCACCGGCCGCTAGTCCACGACCTTGACCACTAGGCTACCGCGGCCAGACTATTACGTTTGGAATTGTCTTCATAAGTAATGTATTTATATAATGAACGAAAAAGAGTTAAAGTATTTATCAAATAACGCCTTTATCATAAATTACAAATAATCTAATGTGATTTTCCTGCTGTTAGTATGGTTCCTCAGCTCTACTATCTCCCTATATAATTGAGTTTCAAAAATGACAAAAGCCGCAAATTTTCAAAACTCAATTCGAAGTTATACAGTGCATGACTTAAATGAATCTCACGCTCCATGACGCAAGCTCCTTTCTTCGAAATAAATCTGCAGGATTGCCGCCCTTGGGTTTACGATTCAGAAATGAAGACTTCAAGAAGATGAAAAGCCATTTGAAAACTTTCCAAGAGAGAAACGACATCATCGGAATTTAGATACTTCGATAAGAATCCGACTTCAACTTTATGACAGTTAGATGAGATATAAAAACTTTTGTACTCCATTACGATCCAGAATTCTTTATTTCGAACTCCTTAATTTCTTTTCTCGTGCTCATTCCCTTTTAGCGCGAAGCTTTCATTTGTTTTTAGCTTTAAAACGTTCGACAGCTTTTGATTTTAAGTCTGGATATTGATTTTCATGCACCATTTGTTCTAAATATTGTTTTAGGATATTCTGTTATTTCAACACTCTAGACTTAATGTTTTCCGTTCTGAATTCGTATGTTATTTAAAGTAATGGGATGGTTTAAAGTATTCTGCAGTCAAAATCTTATTTTTTTTGTTTCGTTTAAACTAATAATTATAGTTAAGTAATTCCACTAAAGATAATTTAATTGTCATCCGGGTATGATACAATTATATGCATCATTTTGTTATTGTTTATCATTGCAGTATTCTTCATAAGTAAAATATTCTGTTTTGGTAATTTTAATTAGCCACCAAAGCCATAGTTTTCGCCAATATGTAAATTGGTGTAGTTGATCACTTTTCAAAATTTTATAGTAAAAGTTTTTGCATATATGTTTAATGACTGATTTCACCAGTAATGAACTTAATTTTCAAAAATATGTAATACATTTCCCCTAAATGATTTATATAAAAACATATATTAAAATATATATAAAAATTAAGTAATTTATTTACCTGTCGTGGTTAATGTAGTACTTTAAACAAAAAATGACTGAAAATGAATAAAACTGTTCGGAATTTGAAGCCATCCATTTTTGTTTCAAGACTTTAGAACTACTCCTTTTCTATTTAGTTTCCTTCTTGGAATGTTTGTGGGGTCAAATAATTTTAATATTGTTTTGCAATTATAAGCCAATAGAGGTTTTTGTAAAGATCACATAATATACTAAAATGGAACAAACTCTATTTAAGGGTACCAGGGCATGCAAAGATTCCTTATTTTTGTAATATATATATATATATATATATTGCATTGTCTTACATTTGAGGAGTAAAATAATTTTAATATTTATTACATTTAGGGATTACTATTTTTAAAAATGGTACCTAAATCCAAATATATCAGAAAAGTCATCTCCGTATTCAACTCAAAGGCAAATAAACACTTTTTTTGTCAAAAATAATGCTTAAATAGTAAAATAAAATGATTAAAATAGTATTATTAAGCACACAAAAAAAATCTAAGCTCTATGAATAATTTTAAAGCATAACTGTGGCAAAAAAAGTACGAGTCTTGAATTCGGTATTTTCCCCCTGCATGCACTGGTACCCTTAATATGTTGCAAAGAAAATAGTTCCTTTGGAGGAGAAATCTGTTGTTTGCAAAGCATTGCATAGATCCTTTCTTCAGAATGGAATTTTTTTAAAAAAATAACGTTTTCCTATTATTCGTTTGCCGACTAAATAATCATGAAGTTTCAGTACAAAAATAATTACAGTCAAATGAAGAGAAAATAGATGATTATACATTTTAGTTTATTTAAATTGCTTCAATTATATAGCAATGCTTTTCTCTGTTCACTAATCCTTAAAGCACCAGCTATCTATCACTTGTAATAATAATCAGATAAATATCTTACCCATTTGACCGAATCCGAGAGAATTTAATCCTAAACACTGGTGGTTCGAGCTGGGATACAACGTCTGGTACCACTGTAAATTCTTTTAAACAGCCAGCTCGTTATTGATATAATCACAACTAACTGCACTACTCGATCATTACTCAATTATTGTTAACTCTATATACAGTTCTTAGTCGCATTTTTATATATATATATATATATATATATATATATATATCCTTAATTCCGTTCACTGTGCTTTTTATCAGTAAATTGGCATAATCACGTTTCATTTGGTTGGAAAAGGAGTGGGAGATGTAAATATAAAAGTATAAAGTAAACCTTGATGTTAGTACAAGGAAAATTCGGCATTCCCCAATATTGCAAAATATAACTTTTTTTCTCGTGAAAATTGTAAAAACTAGAGGAAGCAAGAGAAATTCAAAAACATTTTCATTTATTTAATCTCTTATATTATATATACAATTCAGCACATTTATAAATATGACAATATTAGAAACGCAAAATCGATAACAGACTGCAACTGTTTTAACGCATAACATAGTTTTACAAACTTGAAAGATAATGATTTAAGCCAGCGATAAACATAAGCTCACCAATTCTGTTGGAAAGTATTTTTCCTTGGGAAAAAGAAAAGCCAGATTTAACATTTGAACGAGAGAATATGAATTAAGATCTTTGTTCGTCTGTTACAATATTTTTGGATATTTTTTTCTTTTTCTTTCAATACCAGTAAGTGTATAACATGATTTGAAATGCAATATATTAGTAGTGATTAGATCAAATGTTAGATAAAACTTTGTTTGAGTAAAATATGAAAGAAAAAAAAATAATATCATTTTAACTTACATATTTAAATCACAAAAACAATGTTTTGTTTCAGGAATGCTCATATTTTTTGGAGAATGAAATTAAAATTAAGATGGAAATGGGAAAAAAAAATGGAAATATTTCTCTGCGTATCCCTAAACATGCAATAGTTTTAATAAACAACTGAAAATTTATATATTTATCTAAAATGTGTTAAAAACATTTGTGTGTGAGGGTGGGGGTGATAAAACATTTCTCATTCACATTTTTTTCTGATGAGGAGAAAATAAACTTACAAAGGAATTTAAAATATCTGGCTGCCATATAAACTGGAAAACAGTAATCCATCATGGCAAATTCAAAACTAGCAGTGTAAAATGAGAAATTTCAAAGATGGGTTATATTATTATTTTGTGAACGAAGTATACATTTTATAAAATACTTGGGAAGTACTATTGAAGGTTTAAAAAATATATGGTTGAAGTTCGGGGAAACAAAATAAGCATAGTGACAAAAATATTTTCAAAAAAATGTTTTGAAAATATGGGAAAACATGACAGATGTATTAAAATGAATACAATTATGAGCTTTAAATCAAAATGTATAAACGAATACTAGAAATGTTTTTAAAAAAATATCAGAAAACAGTAATAAAAATTTAACATAACATAAATAATTTTTAAAAAAATTTGCCATAAATAAACATATAAATTATAACAGAAATATGTTTGCTTATAATTGTTTTAGACCTTTTTATTCCAGTACCTCTTCTTGGAACTATATAATCATTTTTCATGCATCATTTACAAGCGCATTTGAAAGGTTTCACGGCATTTAAGCTTTTTCTTGCAAGTTTTACTAAGTAATATCGTCTCTTGCATCGCCGTTTTCAGATCAAATCCTCAAGCCGGGAATCTTGATCAATTCGATTTTGACACAAAATATTCCATGCCACATTGAAGTAGCACGTACTTTGGAGAATTAAGAGCACTTGGTAACATTCGAATCCATTCTAATATTTACACAGTGTGGATATATAGGGCGGACCTAAGGTCCCTGACATAATTTAAGAACTAATATAAATTTTACATTGGCTTACGAGAGTGCGGTTTGAACCAAAATGCTTCTCGCGTTGAAAAGCTTTGTCGCGTAAATAATAAGCACATACATAGTTTCGAATTTCGCCCATGAATGGCTCTGCTCGAATTTGAATTCAATTGATTTACGCGCTTCATTTAAAAAGAATAGTTTTGACAGCGTAAATCAGAAATGGCTATTCAAGGTTTCAGTTGCAAGGGGCGCACACACTGGAATATGGTTGTTGGGGTTGCACATATAAATGATGTGTATCCACATAAATGTTGTGCATTTTCTTGTACGAAATAAACATGCTGAATTTTTGGTTGCGTGTTTTTTATTTTGTTGTTTTTACAATATGACGCCATCTATGGGCGAAATTCGAATCAAGTTTTTTTTTTTATTTAAACAAATCAAATTTTCATCGTGGGACAAGCATTTTGGTCTACCCTTTTTAATGATTCGCTAAACAGCATGTTATCAATAAAAAATATCATCGTCAAAAATAATGTTGGAAGTATACCAAAGTAATTGTTTTTGCATCATAAAAATAAAGAATGTTGGAAGTATACCAATGTAACTGTTTTTGCATCATAAAAGCCACAATACATACCAGGAAATAAAAATCACTTTTAGCTTAGGAGTATAATTTTGTGCAAATAATATATTTCTAAGAGAATTATTACAACAAAATTACTGAACAGGAAGAATTTTTAAAAGGAAAATTAATGACGATGTTTTTGTGTGATATGTTTCGTGATTCAATTCTAAAACTAACATTTGATAATGATTTGAGAGGAAATAAACGATGTTTAACATCAATGGAAACACATGCTTTGAAATTGAATGATGTACTAAACTAACATCAAAATTTGACATTATCAATTATTTCTTATGAACACAATTCCTATTTCATGTGTTTCATCAGTGCGACTCTAAAATTTAAATATTAATAATTGTGTTGCATTACTGTGACGAGAATTAATCTAAATATTTTTACCTCATTTACTACATCAATGGCTGTAGATGTCATATTCTCATATTGCCATACGATACCCGATGCAATGCACTATAATTCATTAAAAAATTGCGTTGAGTAATTTTTTTTCATACACAGAATAAAACACTTCTATATATGATATTCAAATACATGTAAGAACAGATATTAAAATTCTTCTTTTCTGTCAAAAATATTTTTGAAGTAAGTACGTATAGGTTATTCGGCACTTTTCGTTTTGTCTCTCATAAAGAGTTCTCAGCGAGGAAAATGTTTGAATACATTCTCTTTTCGATTCTTGAAAAAGTTTAAGAATCTTCCGCAACGCAGAAAATAATGTTCTATTCAAACAAATTGAATGCAGGACTTGAAACGTACGAATTTAATTAAACAGCTCTCGCGTCTTCCTGTCGAAGAATTATTATTTTGGATAAAGAAGGAAATTTTAAGCATGTTTTCCATTTCCGAAACTCGTTTAGGCGTGGGATCACAGATTCATTTGAAAGAAGAGCTATTTCAGGCACGACCGAGAAAACACATCACATGTTTCGCTGCAGACTTGTCGAGGTTTGGTCCCAACACTCATTTAAGGCATCAGTTATAAGGAAATTTTCAAGGATTACAGTATGGTATATATCAAGTAATGGATACGCCAGATTAGTTTGTTTCAATTCAATCAACACCGTTATATATTCCGTCAATTAAATAGTTCATTCTGTAGTAGTCCCTTCTCAACCAACCGTCGTATACACGTTTGGCAACAACTCCCAGAACGGCGAACAGAACCAACAGCCCAAAGACGAGTGACAGGACTAAATGAATGGAAGACTTGTATTTCCTGTCGTTCTCGGCTTCTTCGTCACTAGTGCTAAGTTCTTCAGAAAATCTGAGTTCTTCAGTTACCCTGTCTTCTTTCTCCTCTTCTTTCGTGTCTTCAACAACTAAGGGTTGCTGCATAGCTGGTGGTTGGCGAGTTTTAGCGATGGTCAAAAAGTACGTTGTCGACGAAGATACTGTGGTCGACACGGTAAACTCCGCGGGAGGGTTGAAATCTGGTTTAGGAAAGAAAGATGTTTCCATAGTGGGGGTCTTCGATGAGCTAGTCTCCTGAGAGTTCTGGCTCGAATCGAGGCTGGTCTGCGAATTGTATGAAGAGTACAGGGTAGTTTCTGGTTTAATGGTGTAGCGACCAATGGTAGTAGAATGAATGCTACTGTGAGAATGTGTAGCCGTGACTTCAGGCGAAATTCTTGTGGAAGTCGGCGAAATTTTTGAGGAAGTCGTCGATTCGGTGGTGGTGGTATCATCTTCGAAAACTTTTTGCAGGGCTGACAATAAATCATCGGATGTAAGGTCGTCCGTAGAATTGTGGTTAATTATTGACGAAACAGTGGTATGGTGGATAATTGAAAACAGACTGCTCGCACCTTTTGTCTCGACATGCTCTGTGGTAGATGGTGAAGTTGAGGCAGTGCCACTAGAATACGGTTCAACACCTTTTCTTGGTTTCACATTAGATTTGTTGGAACTTGTCAAGAGGAACTTTGAGTGAGGTACATCATCTAAGGTAACCCCCTTTCTTGGTTTGATACCAGACTTGGCGACAAAATCCTCTTGTGTGAGGTCGTGCACACCTTTCCTGGGTTTCACAGATGTGTTGTCGTTCTTAAGAGCAAACTGCTCGTTGGAGAAAGTGGCGATCTCTTCTTTCGTGTGAGATGGCTGTATGATTTTGGCTTGGGATGCGTGTTTTGGTAATGACGTCGTCGAGGTTTGGTTTGAAGAAACTGACAGGGCAGGAAGGGGGTTGGAGGAAAATGAGAAGGAATCGGTGGAAAGGGAAGACAGGAATTTGCACTTAGTCAGGGGACGACAGTAGAAATGCAAGCAGTTTTCTTTCGTGGTGTTCTTCTTGAAGCTAGCCACGGAGCAGGACCCTAAAAAAGCACAAGAAAAATTTACTTCAGGAAAAAAGTATTTTTGATTAAGGGGGGGGGGGAATTGACAAAATATTTAAAAAGAAAATGAAGGATACAATTATTTAAAAAGATTCTATCCGAAAGACGAGATTTTCTATTCTAATTATTTTAAAAAAATCTAAATTTTTGGTAATAAAGTAACATTAAAAATAAAATTATTTAAGTATTACAAAACAATTAATATAAATTACAAATAAAATTAAAATTGTATTTTTAAACATTCATATATTGTATTCTAAAAAGTAATTGCACATTCTAGCTGTTACGCAAAGATAAATGATATAAAAATCGCAAATGATTTCTTTCATAAGTGTAAAGTACTACAGTAATTGTTCCAAAAGGCTTTTAAAATATTTCTTCAACATTTACAGGACCAAAACCATATTTTTTTTCATTAAATTTATCTTTCTACAAGAAAAATATACAACTTAAAAGAATCGAACGTTACATGGACTGTGCTTTCAAATTACCTTCATTGTGCATTAAAAAATGTGTACTGTATCTATATTTTTTCATATTAATTATTTTTATTTTCTTTTTTTAAATCAGCTTATTAATTAATAAATTGTATTTTAAACATTCCTGAGAAATTTGAACGAAAATTTCACACCGTTATAATTTTGAAATAACCATAGTTACAGATAAAACCAAACATTTCATTGAATAATGGTGATTTTTTTTTTCATTAAATTTTTGACTCGACATATCACTAAACACGCCAATACTTTTAACTATTTTTGCATTTAATGCTTTCTTCATTTTAAAATATTTCTAAATTTTACGACTTTTTATACGAGAAGGATTAGAATCATTTAAAAATAATATTGATGATCTCGTCAATAAATACCACGAAAACATGATCGAAAGCAAGTGGCTCCGTATTAAAAATTCTTTATCGGATTTCAACAGGCAAAATGATTTTAGGTTTTATTTAGACAAGGTTCTATTTCGGGGAAATTACATAGATTGTTTAAAAATAGTTTTAGAATTAGTAAGGGAAAATGATAGCTAACAATTTAAATATGTAGAATTAAGTTTTGTCTCTTATTCTTTTAAACTTTAAAATTTCCATTTTTTTTTCTCGTATGAGATATACGATGAAAAATTTGACAATGTAATTTTGTTCATAACATTCTCTCTGAACCACTTATTTTATGCAGTTTCATACGTGTCTCGTTCTTTTGCAGTTCTGTAATTTCAGTTTTAAGGATTTTTTAAAAATTATATTTTTATATCTTTTTTTAATACTTTTCATTCATTACACAGCTTCCGATCGAATACAATATTATGTAAGAGATTAAGAATATTTACGCATTTAAATTGTAACAATTTCAAATCACACAGTTTAAAACTTTATTCTTTGTATTCTCCTTAACTGCACATCGTTGCCACACATTTGATTCACAATAATAATCAAACTAAATACGTTCTACTTTATAAGAGTATGAAAGGCAATCCTTTGATTTGGCCACAAAAAAAGTTACGATATTATTGATACAAATAAATAACTTTTAATATACAACTAAAACGGATCCAACTCACTATATAACGTTCAATATGAAAATAAATTTTTAAAAACTTCGCTACACATAATTCTTTTAATACAATTTTCAATTTTGTGCAATGTCATTCTTAATACCAAGAGAGAAATCTTCATATTGAAAGGGAAAAAAAAATCAAAATTTTCTTTCTATGCATGAAGTTTTTGATTTGACATTGTTAACGACTGATTGTTTTGTTAATGTCGCAGCTAGACTTCATTTCTTTATTTTTTTTTGAATTAAAAATAGTTCTGCATGAGGTATTTATGCGTAACATGGATAATGGCATGCGTGAAATCTTATTTTGTGCATTTTTATATATTTTATTTTTAAACCGTTTTAAAAATTTAATTTTTATGTCCTTAAAATATTTTTGATTTTGTGTACGTTCTTAATAAGTGTGGCATTTAGGCTTAACACAGCGATTGGCATACTCGAAATGGGTTATCAAAATCTTTATCGCCAAACAAAAAATAGCTCCACAAACTCAAACCGCATAATAATAATGCAAATATTTCATAACATCGCATTCATTTTGCAATCTACATAATGGCGTTGCAATCTCTTTTCGACATGATCCACATTTGTACCGTATATTTCCGTGTTTTAGTCGAGAAGTTTTGGAACTTTTCTATACTAAATTATGGGTATCGGTTTACATACGAATTCGTTAGTTTGCTCCAAAAAGCTAGCACTTTTCCGTTAGCCCCAAGAAAGCAATAAATCGCCAAATATAGCTCGTTTTTATCTCTTTAAGTTTAAAAATATTTTATGTTTAGAATAAAAATAATTCCAAATGGAATGATCATCTTTTTACGAAAATGATTTTTTTTTAAATTTAAAAGTATTTATATTACTGGTTTGCTGAATCCTCGCAAAAGCGAAAAATCTGATGTAGGCGAAATTTACATCCGGCAAAAGGAAAAGTACCTAAACGTTCACTAGAAATAATAATTAAATACCGTAGATAACGAGCGCTTAAAAATAAAAATGGAAGAGGAATATATTACTTTCATTCTTCTAACTGACTTTTTGGGTGTTTTGAATGCCAACTTTGTGAGAAAAAAAAGTCACATCCGTGTCAGAATCTAAGGATCAGAATCATTTCATCAAATTCATTTACCTTCATTGAAATGTCTGGATACATATAATCACTTTCAATGCTTTCCTCAATTAAGAGGCACATATATTATAAATGTAGTGAAATAAGAGTGGTGCGATTATTATTGTATGCAATATCTTATACGCTGCCAAAATAACGATTGGGCCGTCTGTTGAACTCACCATACTTTCCGGAGCAGCATTCCTCCATGCATGTCTTCACTGTGGGAGCTACGAAGGACTTGAGGAGTGCAACGTCTGCATTGGCCATCAGGGATCTCTGGACACTAAGGATACTGTCCACAAATGCCACTCCCGTCTCGCATTCATGGGAATAGCTGACCAGCGAGGACCAAGAGAAGAGGAGGATTAGGAGGAGGTACCTGGTCATCTTTCAGATTCCTGAAACAGGCAGGAATAAATGGTTAAAAACAGCGAAGCAAAAAATACGTTAATGAATATTTAAAGAATACGTTAATGAAAGAGAATACGGAGGAGAAAAAAATGCAGTCATTTTTGACTGATTGGTTATTAACGTCACACTTATACGAACAAGAGGGCTTTTAGAGATGGGAATCTTAATTTTGAGTCTCGATCAAGTGACGAGGACGATATTTGAGCTGACCCCCACTCCAAGCCAGAGGATGGCATGGAGCCTCGACAGATTTATCATACAACAGTTTCGCTGATTTTTGGTGAAATCATAACTCCAATGGGATAGTGAGTGATAGTGAAGTTTAATGGCGTAAGTGCCAGATGTGGCAATGCTGCGCCCAACAAGATGCAACTTTGATCCAGACATTTGAAGGAAAAAACAACGGAAAAGATTGAAAAGCAGAAGGGTCGCTAAGGTATACCGGGGACGCGTTACCCTTTCTTCCCAAAGACAGTAAACCCCATGGCAAAGGAAAAGATCCCTAAGGCGCCTCAGGTGAGTGTGGCCCTTACTCGCCTGAAGAAGGAAAGCCCTGAGAGCGAAATCATTACCCAAAACCATGACTCGACGAAAAGAACGCCGGTCGCGAGTACGTGACCATGACCAACTGACTGGAGCGGCCGCTAATATGCATTCGAAGTAGTAATGTAATACTACAGATGTCTATTACAAATTCTATCTATAATATTTTTATGGTGTTAAACAATACTTTACCAAGATTTGTTTCCTTACCGTAAATTACTTGATCTAATTGATGAGAACTCGTAAAAACTATTGCTTCTCTACAGATGAGATGAAAAACTTTTAAATGTATGAATTTTGAGTGCCAAGTAAACACTTTTCTTCAAAGAAATAATAATAGGTTATGTAAACATTATATTAAAAAACATACAAATTTCAGGAAATAATAAAACATCGCATTTGTGTATCCTGCACAAACATCCTCTTTGAATAATATTTTTTTGAGAAAAAGACATATATTATGCAGAAAGGAATCGAATTATAAAATCATTAAAGAATGTAACGAAGTTATGTCTATAGGGCATTATTGTTCGTTCTGAGATTGAGATGAGAAACATACATTTACATGTTGTACAGATAATGTGTTCATAAATAAATGATTTTAGTGAGTAATTGAAATAACCTAGATATGTAACAATATTTGACAGCTATATACATAAAAAAAGACAGTTACCTTTTTATCAAATCTCTATATTTGTTGATTAGCTTTTGATAATGTTAAATTTTATACAAAATTAATCGAAATATACATAACCCTTTTAGAAAAATGGGGCAATGCTACACATATATTAGAGATTTTCCTAGTATTAAATCGCTAAAAGAATGTGTCTCGGAGAAATATATATTCATTTTTTTACTGATTGATCACATAATTCATAACACTAAATGCACACCACGCAAACTTTCCATCAATAGTCATCTTTTTTTTTAAAAAAAAAAAACAAAACATAATTTTACCCATATTTTGAAGGGCAAAAACAGTTTTGTAAAAAGTTTACGAAGATGGATGTGTATCCCCAAGAACCTGTTCAATTTTATAGGATATCAAGCCCGCCATAGGTTAAAGCGTTAGTTTATTATGTCAGGAAATAATTATATTAAAACTTTAAAGCTGTTTCTCATGCATAAAAAATCAACAAAGGTCTGAATATATATATATTACAAAGTTGTAGAGCATTATCGATTTAGTATGAGAATTCATCTTGTAGATATGGTAAAAACAGAACGCTTAAAACGCAAAAGTGTTGTTCGTGATTTCCAAAACGGTGACGTCACGAAACTTGAACGAAAGGAGAGTTTAGTCTGTTTAGTTTAGTTTTTATTAACGTAGCACTAGAAGCAACACGAGGTCTAGTGGCGACGGACCTCGTAATTTTGAACCTCGGTCAAGTGACGATGATAACACCTGAGCTGGCACCCCCTCTCCTAACTTCCACACCAAACCAACGGGAGGACTTTGGGCCCCGACAGATTTAATGTGCATCACGAGCCCGCATCGTGCCGACACGGCGGGTCTTTAGTGGCCAAGGATCGAACTCGCAACTGAACGAAAACCGCCGGCTACGAATCCGAAACTATGACCACTAGGCTACCGCGACCACTGAACGAAAGGTGAAAACAGGATCTTTTGGACGAAAACGAGCCCGCATCGTGGTACAGTGGTAGCGAATGTAATTCTTAATAGAGAGCATTACGGTTCAAACCACGCGGGGTGCATCCTTGAACTGACAATCTTTACAGAGTAGAAAATATGCAGATTGTACAGAATCGTATTGCAAAACGCATCAATTCATCCCAACTTGCGGCTGAAGAGCAAAATTCGTGCGTTATACAAATACGTATAAAATGTCACACCTATTCACCTGAGACAGCTAAATAAGAGATATCTCCTCGGAGTTGTATGTTGAATTTCATGGAATGATTTTACAAAAATGAATGTTGTAAGGTGTGGGCGTAGGGCAAGATAGGCATCGCGGATGTATCGGCAATGTTTCTCTGATGACTAGCATTTTTAACGGAAAACCATTCTAAAGATTGAGGAATGTTTAAGGGAGGCAGGCTGCGTGGGCAGCCGATGTTGATGAGGCACACCAACTAAAGTAAGGCGACAGATACAACTGGAAGATGTATTATCATTCATCTTCACACATCCGAACAGCAGCGCATGAAGTGAGAGATAAGTGAAAATTGTGGACTTCAGGAGTCGTGTTTGAGAAATCCTAAACAACTTAGGTGTTCATTCATACCGACCAACATCTCATCGGGCATTACTGGAAGGGGATGATGCGAGACGTTACGCATATATAAACTTTGTTATGAACCAAGTAGAGGTCTAATCAAAATTCTTAGCAGATACTGTATGGACAGATGAGACATGCCTTTCGCGAAAGGAAATGTGTGTACAATAGACACAACACCCATTACTAGGAACTGAAAAATTCTGCATGTTCTGTCGAGGTATGACATCAAATGCGCTTTTTGGATTTAATGTTTGGTTACAGAATTTACAATAACAGGCTGATAGGTCCAGTATTTTAACGGGCGCACAATATTCAGACATTCTGCAGGATGTAATAGTCGATTTTTTTGAGAACTAGCCATTGCTTCAACTCTGGAATGTATAGTTCCAATATGACGGCGTGGCTTCACGCAAGGCATCACTAGTGAAGCAGTACGTGGTGAAGACATACTCGGGGTACAAATATTCGGATATGGTAGTTTCGAAGAGTGGCCTCCTGACCTGACTCCAAAGTATTTTTTCAAAGAATGTACTTCAAAATAGCAGGTATGTGTGATTAGTGCGAAGAACGAGTGTGCCATTTTTATTTTATTATAAATACATTATTAGTCACAATAGAGTTTCCTGAACCATAAAACTTTATTATTCTGTACTCAAATTAACAAGGTAAGAAAAAAGAAACTGACTGAGCAGCAATTATAATTCAGAATCAATTATATAATTACAGGCAGACCAAAAATACACGAGTATAATATAACGATAATATGTTGTTATTTTTAAAAGAACTTTTTTGAAATACTATTTGCCAAAATTATAAACATGTTGTTCTTTTATATATATATATATATATATATATATATATATATATATATATATATATATGTGTGTGTGTGTGTGTGTGTGTGTGTAATTATA
>BMAW01027053.1:0-21564 GCA_019974015.1 Nephila pilipes | reverse complement strand
TGTGTGTGTGTGTGTGTAATTATACACACATTTTGATACGTATATATCTTCTTTTAAGAGTTTCTCATTTTTTACAACGCATTAGGAGTTATTATTAATAATTTTTTTTTTTGAATTCAAGTATGATAAATAGGAGTCGGATGTGTACGGCGACAACTACGCACAAATTCCTCTACTTCTTCATTTCATGAAAATCTTCTTGCTCCTAATGCTTCAACGAGGGTGTGCAAATAACTAATAGTCCGAAGATGCTAAGTTCAGACTATAAGGAGGATGTTACATGGTTGTCCAGTGAAGTTTTTTTAATTTTTGTTGCGTTATACTAGCTGTGTGGAGTCTCGAAAACGGTCCAGGTAGCTAATTGGTCATGGCCGCAAACTAACGTACAATACTTTTTCCATCGAGTCGTGAGTTCGAACTCTAATGCCACTAAAGATCCGCCCAGCAGTAGGCTTGATGCACGTTGATTCTGTTGAGGCTACAAGTCCTCAATTGATTTGCTGTGGAAGTTTGGATAGGACCTTCCCAGCTCAGAGGTATTATTCTCGTCATTTGAACAAGGTTCAAAATTACAAAGTGTCGCGTACAAAGTATCGCCAAAAGTCTGCAAGAACCAATGAGTGCGCCAACAGAGCGAAGACCACATTAAGATGGAGGATGTGGCTAGAGTAATATTTGATTACATCTTTTTTGGTTATATTTAAAGCCAATTCAGTAATAGGAGCTCTTGGAGAATACAGATGTATTCCCGTCACACACATTAATAGCCCTGGTGTTGCTTTTAAATCTTCTTGAGTCTAAGTATGATGTTAATAAAAAGTCATTCAAAAAAGGTGGAGTCTTGCATTGTCCCGGAGAAGGAAAAATTTCAGATCACAATGGAACGTCATTTGGATCGATATATTAATATTTTTTCTCCAAACTTTCACAGTAGTGTAATGCAACCATTGTACGTCGGTCATGAAAAAAATCAGCGTACACAATACCCTGCGATTCTATAAAACTGTCGCAAGAACTTTTCCAGTATATTACCGACTTTATGCTATCAGAAGAGCAGTTTCTCATTTCACTTTTTTTGTGTGCCGTGCAATGCTGACCTGCTTTGTTTCTAGTGACTAAATAATTGAACTTATGAGGAATAAAACGATGCCTGACAACAATTTATACTCTAAATAACTGAGTTTCTGAGAAAATGGTATATAAAAATCGTTTACCGTTGTTAAAAAGCTTCGTTTGTATTTTATCCTTCTAAATATAATCAATTATTGACGATTAAAGTTGGATATTTTTCCAATGTGATCTCATAATACGTATCACTGAAAATTAAAGATTGAATTTTTCCACGGTGAATAAATACATAAATATATTCTCTCTTTGAATTTTATATTCTGAACTAAATCATCGAAAAATCTGTGGAGCTATTGAAGTGCGGTCACCGCTGGTTGACCTTGAAGTGGCTAATCAGTGGACACAAGGGCGCGACCACACCCTTTACTTTGTCAATCGACTCAATCGTTCTTTCGCAGCATCTTTTTTATCTTCCATTCGCTGGGATTTTCAGATATAGACCCCGCCCCGCTTTCCCTTTCCTCACTGTAGAGTAGCCCCGGCCGAGACTATTCTGGGATCTATTCCGTCCCGTCCAACACTAAATTAAGAATTGCCGCAGCAACGAGATGGAATTCTGAGCGTTCCACGTCTGCGATTAAATTTTCTTTTTCTTTTTTTTTCTTCTTCACCTTTTAAATAAGATATCAGTTCTAATTTTAGTTTTCTGGAACCAGTTGCTCGCTGTAAACAGGAATTCCTCGGGAAAGGGACGCCACTTATTTTTTTTTTTAACTACAATGTTTATAGATACTTTAATAAATGGAACGTGTGATAGTTTATGAAACATTATTGTTGCAAATAAAAAAAGATCGACTAAATTTTTTTTAAAATTTTCCTTTTCTCTCTCTCTCTCTCTCTCTCTTTTTTTTAAATTGAGCTCTCACATATAAAAAACACATCTTTTAAAAATTGATATATCTTAATTCAACTACCACCTGGAGGGAACCTAAATATAATTACAATAATTCGAATTTTTTAAATAACTTAAAAGTAGAAATTTTTATAACGTAATTTCTCTTATCACTTCATATATCTTGTCTGTTAAAAGAAAATCGTGATACTAAGTTTTGATAAAGTTATGGATCGAAATTTTGTGAGACATATTGAATGAAAAGTTTAATAAACTTAACATAATATTTAACATGTACTATTTGTGCGATATTTATATAAAACTTATACTTGTAAATCTCTATTAAGCACGAGTTCATACAACAATAATATGGTGTACAATGCTTTACATTTCATTTTAGATACGTAAAAAAAAGTTTAAGAAATGATAAATTTAATTTGTATTTTCCGGTACATTATCAACTAATTGGTGACGCATTTAGAAAGGAACACATTTTGTAATAAACTTATCACGCCAATTCTCCCGATATAAAATGAAGATGGTTGAATTCTTAACTACAAAGATAAATTTCTTGTATATTTTTCATACAATTGTTATTAATTACATTTGTTTAAATAAAATCGTTTATTGCATATTTGAAAGAAAATGTTGAAAATTGTAATTCGATACTTCGAATTCCAACTTGTAGTTTGTTGTATTATTTTCCGAGATTCGGCATCTTATAGTAAATAAATTTTAATTCTATTAATATCGCCGTAATTATTTGATCATCTTGATCTCTATATTCAAAAACTTCTTAGACCTGGTATTGACTGAATGCAACTCCTGCAACAACTAGGAATAGTCGATACATGACTCATCTCTTGGAGAGGGGGTGTCAGCTCAGGTGTCGTCCTCGTCACTTGACCGAGGTTCAAAATTAGCCGCCAGCAGCTCTCTCAGTACGATGTTAACAAAAAATCAAAATTGAAATTATCACGATTGGTGTGTTTTGGTATTTGTTACGATATTTTACACCAATAGTAATTATCTACCTGGTTAAGATTTCCGTCTACCAGGTATTTGGCTTCCTCATAAACGTAATATTAATCCTGTAAAATTTCTACATTCCTTCTCAAATGTAGACTTCTATCTACAAAAAAGTGCAACCGAAAGAGATAAAAATAATGAAGGTTTCTGTGGAATTACAATTTCCTCAGATTTCTAAAGATATTTTAATGGCTCATTTTTGGGTTTAACCATCTTTAAAAAATATTTTCAAAAATCAAGAAATGAATGTAATTCAGCAGAAATCTGCATTATTTTTTTACTCTTTTGGATAAAAACAAATATAGTATTCTAGATTTGGAAGAAAGTAGAAACTCAGAAGGATTATATTCACGAAATCAAAATGGCCGGTAGACGGTAGCCTAAATTGAATCTCAATCAACTGTGTTAAAGTCTCACAGACCATTTGAATCATTTTGCAACAGTCAAATTAACATTTGACCCACGACAGGCAACGAATTTTATAAAATATAATTCAATTCATAAGATGTTAATATATCATCAGGGTAATTAATTTTAATTATCTGTAAATAAAGCAAACCTCGCTAAAATATATTGCACATAAACTAAATTCATTTGCTGAAGTGTACCACTTTTTCTCTTGTTTTCAAAATAAAATGATATCTTACATCGGAATTTTCAAAAAAAAGTTGCATGTTTATATTCTAATGACAATTTCAAAAACAAAAAGGAAAAAAAAAATTCCTTTACTTTATCAATAGAAATGTTTTTTATGAATGCATATCAGATATAAAGTTGAATACATTTATCAATATCCCAAACAAATTATTTTACATATTAAATTTAACTGAAATGTAATCGAGCAATTGTCAGTGAAACATCAGTTCTTAAATTTCATGCGTTTATTTTTGGGATTAAACTCTTCAGAGAGAAAATTTAGAAATATTTTAATTCCAGCGTAAAAGGGGCATTTTTATATTTTTATATACTCTTCCGAAGCCAACTGTATTTAAAATTATTTTAAATGCAATACATTTTTTTAAAAAATCAAACAAGAAAAAATAACACTTAGAAAGAAACTGTTTTTTTTTTTTAAAAAATGTCCAAAGATATGTAAATGCAGAATAAAGGCATACGTATAGAAAAAGTCTTTTTACCACTTTTTCGCAATTCAGTAAACTTCGAAGTGTAAGAATACTTTTATTGAAAAGTCGGAACTTTTATAAAGAACACATTTTTTCAAACCTCCAATAAGCGGCCATCCAGTTCAAAGAAGAAAAAGTTCTTGATTAAAAACGAAAAATCTTTATAGAAAAGAAAGCGCATTTTTTATAAGCACGAAATTCCGCTAAATGAAAGAAACCAATACGAAAAGAACTTAGAAAAGAAAAATACGGAAATTCCGAGAAATACGAGTCTCTTTGGCTTACATGAAAATAACTGCTACGTAAATAAAAATGAGTCTGAATATTTTCACGTGATTCATAGGCACGTAATATCTCGAGGCAAAATAATATTTTTCATAAATTAGAGACTTTGCACTTTCTTCCCCGCAATATTTCTTTTTTATGAGTTTTAGTAGTGACAACATGGTCCATCAACCCGTTCTGTTTCCATAGCATTTCGGATCAAAACATATAATACACATTTAGGCTTATTTTAACCAGCCTTTCAGGTGTGAGATATGTCAAGATTACTATCAATAGTTACGTCGGGTTTGTTCGCCGCAAGCGTTTCGGATTGCGAATAGGGAAATGTGATTGTTGTACATGCTACTGCACATCAAGGTTTTCATTAAAGAACTTTTATGAGGCTGGTGTAAAAATAAGCCATGTCAGAAATGGAAAATGGGAATGGGATAACTCATTGTAATAGTCTCCGGTGATTGTTTTTTCTTTTTCTTAGAATTCCCCGAGTAAAATGCTCTTCCGAAAAAATAGCCCCTTAACTTTTCGGGCCGTCTTCGCTTTCTTAAAAGCAGATTCATCAGAAGAAAATCATTGTCTCTTGGTTACTAGTGAGTAATGATGAATCCAGGTCTCATCGACGATGACAACTCGACACAAAATGACGACAATGTTTTGAGGCAACAATCATATTTTGATTCGGCATCAAATTATTGCCACGTCAAAACTAATTTAGTTAATGTGGTCAAATTTGTTTGTACCGTTTAACAGATGGCAGCACATATTGGTAACACCGTCCTGTCTTAGCAACGCCATCGGTAGATAAAAAAAACGTGTTTTTAAACCACCATCGTATTTCTATCTATTTGCATTAATACATGTTTTATTCATTTAAAAAAAAAAGGTGAAAAAAACCCGCCATCTCCAACACTGTTTGGTTCGAATTGTAATTTTGTATAACAGTTAAGCGACGAGTACGACTCTGAGGAGAAATATCATCTCTTCACTTCCGCTCCATACCAAAACGAGGATTCTGAATCCCAGTCAACATGCCGCAGCCCCATGGAATAGGTGAAAAATTCGATATAAAAACCAACGTTTTTATATGGTGACAAAGTTTATTAGGGAAAATTATTGAAATATTAGTTAAAACTGTTAGTTATTTTTAACTTTAAAATTTACTTAAAAAGAGACATTTGTGAGTGTATTAAAAAATTCATAATACTCATAAAATCAAAACATGCATTTGAAAGTTTGTAAGTCATTCTATTAAAAAAAATGGGAACCAGAATTCAGAAAAAATTATTGTGATAAGACATGGCGCCAAATATAAATACTTTCTTTCTTGCGAATGATTACTGATTAAAAGTCAGCAACCCATACTATCTCAGAGATAGTAAAGGGGAGATAGTATCTCCCCTTTGTGAGTACAAAAGTTTTACGATACCTCATGCGGCGTGGGAAGTGCCCGGTATTCCCAGAGGGGGAAATTTTTTTCCCCTCAATCCTAAAAGCGCCGAGAGGAAAGAATATTTTGACTTATTAAAATTATTGAAATATTAGTTAAAACTTGTCGCAAACGTCTAAATATTGCATTGTTAGGCGAGTACGATCAATTCCCAAAATTTCAAAACTCTAGCTTGATGGGAAGTTGGTTAAATTAACGATCGAAAATTTGATGACACACACTCACACAGACACACTCTCACACACACCAAGTGAAATTTAGAAAAACGTTTTAAAAAGAGCTCGAATTCAATTTCGCCACTCGCAAATTTCATGCCCTTAGCCAGTAGGAGGTCTGAAGTAAATCTTCCACATAAAATAAAATCTTACGAATTTAAAAAATTATGCAGTTCCCAGTACACATTTCGTAAGCATAACGTTTCAGTTAGCAATGCAAATTTAAATTAATTAAAAATAATCAAAAATGAAGTTCTAAGGTAATGATTTTAAACTGTTTCGTTAACGTCGTAATAAGAAACAACACGAGATGTGTTGAAAACTCAGAATTGAAATTTTGAGAAACGGTCAAGAAACGAGGACGGTACTCGAGTGTCTTGTGAATCACTAAGAATTTATTGTCTATTTTTTGAGATTTGTTAGTGAAATAAAACATTATTTAGATGTCAATTAATTTTCGTGAGATTAAATAATTTCTTTTTTGAAATTATCGCAAAAAGGAAATTTTAATACGATCAAATTATTAAAAAGAAGTGTGAAGCTCGTGCACTAAAAATTCATTTTCCATAATAATGTTTCTATATATATATATATATATATATATATATATATATATATATATATATATATATTCAGGAAAATCGGGTAAAAATTCCGGCTTCACACTTATGAAAAACAAAAGAGCATGTTACAAAAGGCATATGAAATTCTACACCTTTTTCTCCTGAAACTGGCACTGTCGATTACACGACAGTCATAACTTTTTCAATGGTATTATCTCATATAACTACATGTTTGAGTGATAATTCCAAACACAGTTCAGTTACAAATACAGCATCTGAATCCGGCAATTCTACTTAAATGTAAAAGGATTATTTAAAACTTTTTTGTCACTATTGATCGTGAGAAAACATTCCTTAAAATTGATCTCTGGGTCTAGCGAATGTTTCTTGATAGCAGCTAAAATCTCATCCGACAATGAACTCGCATTATGCTCCATTTTGCAATTCGGTTAGCTTTATAAAAATTTTGTAAATACCATTTTCGCACTCACATGTTGAATTTTTCGTAGTAGCTACAAATAATATTGTTATTGTGTAAGACCAAATTTAAATCTTTCAAAAGATAAAAAATATCACAAAGATATTCCGCATCGCTTTACGAGTTATATCATGAATGGAAGACGGGGAGACCCGGTAATTGTTTTTTGGGATCCGATACCGGTTCGCGACACACAATTTGAGAAACCCTGTATTAGTGTAAAACATTTTTTTTTTTTTGTAAAAGAAGTGTTTTTACAAACTTCTACTTAATTTGCTATGTTCGTATGTATATAAAAATATTTCTTTTCAGTTCAAAATTTGTACTCGAATTTTTTACTTACTTCCTATCATCCGATCGAGATGAAATTCTGTATATACATATAACTCCGATGCCAATACAGTAGTATACAATGGTAGGCTAAAGTAATGATGGATAGGGACTGGGGACGCGGGTCTTGTACTTAATGTCCAATTGAGCTGAAATTTTGCGCTCTCGTAATTGCTTATTAGTCTTTGATTTCCAGACTAAAAAAATTATATAAATATAAAAACATTTTTAAATCATGATTTAACTTAAAGATGGACTAAATAGTATAAAAATAAGTTTTTAACTATAAAATAGTATATAATTTATAAATAAATGGAGCGTTAATATTTTCATCTCATATATATGTAAGTAGCTATGATAGTTAATTTATTGGTTATTTATAGCATTTATAAGCTTTGTAATAATATGGATTAAAAATTATTTTTATACTATTTAGTCCATCTTTTAAAAAAGGTTTTTTTTTTTTTTTAAAAAAAAAATTCTATGTGTAATTTAATGATTAGTGTACTATATAATTATCACTTAAAGTTTGATTCTGATCTTAGTAATATCCAATTATACGAAAAGTATATAATTTAAAACCCATCAAAAACATAGTTAAATATTAAAGAAAAAAAAAACAATTCCCCTTCATACAATGTCAGAAATTATCGCCCAAAAGGGGAAGTTCTGTCAACCTCTAGTTTAAAAATAAAAACGAAAAAAAAAAAAAAAAAATCCCGTTAAGTGATTAAATGGTTAGAACTGGACTCATTCCAGAGTCCAATTAACTGATATTTGCAGGAGTGATACTTAACTAAAAACCCACCGCCTGTGCAGAGAGAGAGTGTAGCGCGCCAAGGTTTCCCGGGAATGGGCACGACCCTGATTAGAAGTAATTACACAAGACAAGAAACTCGTTGATAATTGATGCTGGGTGCCCTGTGATTAAAGACTCGTGTGGCTAATAACTCTCTAAACGGGAGGCGAATTATGTATTTTTTCCCAGAAAGGAGTTTAGAAAAAGAGAGAAATCAGACGTTTGTTTTGTGAGTTTCTGTAGATATAAAAACATGAATGTTTTTTCACCGATTAGGAATAATTGTCGGAAATGAATGGAATTAATGAAAATGATTATTTCTATATGAAAAAAATCGTCAAAGGAAAGGATAAAAATTAGTTTCGTCGAGGGTTTGGTTTAGCTACATATAATTAAAGCTACTACATTCCGATGCACGCAACATCCCTTAATTTACTACTCGCATATTTACCAACGGGTATAATAAGAAACTGTAAGAAATATTCAGTTAAAAAAAATAAGTTGATAATATAGGATGATTACAAAATGTTCATCGGCCTTTATATAGTGATATAACTGCGAAAATAACATTTGCAATCAATACTAATAAGAGAAAGAAGCTGCAATCAGATTTTTATTTCCATTCTTTCACTTCTCCGTATGAACCACTAGATGAGCGCGAAGTCATTTGTTTCTACGTTCAAAGTCAAAGTTTATTTTAGGCGTAGCATCCATCAAAATGGCGATGAACAACCGGAAAGTGTTTTGTGTTTTAGAATCAACAACCGGAAACAGAGTTTTTTTTTTAATTTTTATTATTATCATTATTACTTTGCTCTTCAGTGTAGCGATCATTCAGAATAAAAAACAGATCTCATACGCTGGGGCAAAAGAACATTTTGCTCTGGTTTCACCAGTTCAAGAATGCCGACCACATAAAGAACGATCAAGTAATAGATCAAGCTCACGATGTATTGAATAGAATTTTAGACCGTTTTGCACTTTGCCTGCAGAAATCAATACATCTCGCAAGTGAATTGGATATTCCACAACCATCTGTCTGGAAGGTTTTGTGCGGGATATTACACCAGAAACCGCTGCGTTAAATATCATTGATTATTCTAAAAAAATGATTATTTTTAATGGAAAATAAACATTTTCTTAATTTTTGGGCTTAAGGTCTCTCATGTTGGAAGGAAAAATAAATACTGGTAAACGATAAGTATCTTATATCTTAATGTAGCCGTAGTAACCGAGTAGTCATGATCGCGAGCTCGGGATCGGCGTTGTTTCCCGTCCAGTCACAGGTTCGAGTCTGGATTCAATAAAAGATCTGTGTAAAAGGGCTGATGCACTTAAAATCTGTCGAGACTGAAAGCTCATAAGTTGAAATGATATGAAGTATTTGAACACGAATGCCTGCTCACGTGACGCCCCGGCATTTGATTGTTGCTAATTACTATGAGGTCTATTGCCAACAGCCCTCGTGCTGTTTCTTAGTGGACGTTAATGAATAATCAATCCATGAAATTGAATGAAAGTATAGAACGTAAATATTTAAAAGTATACAGTAACATTTTGAAAGTTTTAAAATTCATAAAAAAATTTATATATTTAAAAAATATTTTTAAAAACTGTTAGCTTTCATGTAAATATAATTCAAAAATTTTGAGAATATATTTTTTTTCGAAATTTCAAGAAAATGACTAATTTTATTAACATGTGCTGTTAAATTAATGTACAAAACAATATTTTATATTTATTCAATTAAAATTTTCTCCCAATTTTTAATTTTAATTATTAATCAATATCTTCGAATGGTATTCAAAATAATAGGTAAGTAACAATAAATTCAGCAAACTTTCTAATTCGTAAAGATTGCTCAATTCGAAAAAACGAAGGAGTCTTTTTTTTTTCAAAAAATTATGAGACCTATGTATCGTGAAAAAAAAAATATTCTTTAATAAATTAAATATAGTTTCTCAAATTTAGAACAAATAATTCTCATTAAAATTTTCGACGAAATATTTCTTTTAGAAACGTTAAAGAAATATTAAAAACAAGAAGGAATTAGTCATAAAAATTAACGGAAATAAACACTTTAAAAATTTTATTGCATGTTTCCTAGAACTAAAAAATTGCAAATGGTATATGAATGTTTAAAAACAGAGAGGGATGAAGCGGGTATTTTCATAAAAAAATTTAGAAATTAACTAATTTAACTTCAATAGGAAATTGCACATTGCCAATAAAAGTTGCCCATTGCAAATTTCCTTTGTGATCTAAGATTACAAAATTTCTTTTTTAACCTATATTGTAGTTTTAAAAATGAAAATTTGGTTTAGATGGTAATTATTGCAAAGGAATAGAACATTTTTGGAATGTTATTCTTTTGTATTAGGTCTACCGCAATATTGTGTCCACTTGGGAAGTGAAAAGAAATAATTAATTTGTCACACATTTAATAAAATTTATTGAATTATATCATTTTCATCATTGCTTATGACCTCTCGCCGGAGTGATGGTTATTTGTAAACACCATTTTTGAATAATACCTCGTCTTTAGAGGCGAACAACTCAGGTAATGCTTGATTGATACTGACTTCAGTTTTGAATTTTTTTTTTCCTTTCAAAAATTTTACGGGGAGAGAAGCAGGTGATAATTGGGAGGGTATTAGGTTTGGAGATGTGGTGGTTGCATCAGAATTTCCCAGACAAATTCAGCAATTTTCTGACGAATCACCAAAGCAGCGTGTGGTCTGACATTATCATGATGTGGTATGATGTGCTTTCTTATGAACATAGCCTCCTTCATTTCTCTGAAATCCTGACAAAAATGTTTAAATCGTTCATTTGCCGACAATATTTTCCGAATTGAACTTTTCGTTAAGTTTCAAAAGATTGTTAAAAATGATCCTCAGATTGAAGCTCAAATTAGAGATAAAGGGAACAGCTTGTCCGGGTTCATAGTATGCTTTTTTTCTTAAGATATGATTTCGCATATAATTACTTTTTCATTCACCAGTTAAAATTTATTCCGAAAAAAGGTTCATTTTTGTTCCGAGCAAGCAGAAATGTGCATATGATGACTCGATTACGCAAATTTTTTAATATGGCACTCATTTGAAATATTTATAAGCCAATCCTAGTTATACAACAAAGAAAATTATACCGTATAATGAATATTAAATGCATGAAAAATGTATTATTAGAAACATATTTGTGTCACATGCATTTGCCTAAATGTTTCATAAATATAAATCATATAAAACTCTGGTATTCTCTACCGTAAATTTAATTTGAAAAAAACCTACTTAATTAATAACTACTTATTGGACTATTTATTAAAATATTTGTTAGAATTTTCTCTTCTCTTTTTTTTTTGTACAGGTAAGAATATTTTTAAAGGTGCATTAAAGTTTTCCATGCTATGTGTATGAAAATAAGAACACTTTTAGTAACGCATTACAAAAGACGAACGCTTTACCAAAAGTTATAAACCTGCATAATAACACAATGAACATTATTTTAAAAATATTTTGAGCCATAATAAAAACGTCACAAATTTTATCTTAGCTTGTAGATTTTAATAAATGAATAGCTTTAAAAGTATCGATCTCAGTTATAAATAATTTAAGTTTTACCACATTAGAAATAATTTTCATAATCAAAACCCAGCATTTGATAGATAAATACCACATTTTATAATTTTCTCAGTTTTTAAGGTGCAGGAATAAAATGTTTTTATTTGTTACTCTCATTTACGGTTTAACTTTCACAAGTTATGTACTTAATCTACTAGATTAATTTAAGACTGAAAATATGATTAATGACCTTGCAAAAAATACATTCTATTTATAAATCATCATCAAGTCTTCTTAAAACGCGTTATTTTTTATTGCTAATTACGCAAAAACACGCTTTACCTTTTTGTGAAAATATTTCATGTGCTTAGAAAGCATTTTTAGAATATATTATGAGATTTAAAAAATGTAAGCATTCAATCATCTACGAACCCTAAGTCGAGGTAAACGAGAGAGAGAAAAAAAATTAGAAAATAAAATTTGCCTTCTGCAGGAAAGAAAAATTCTGACATTTCAAGCGTAAAAGTGCTTCGCGAATGTTGTTAACAGCCAGGAACTTAATCGAAATTTTTCGCATCAAAATAATTCGAAATAAATTAGAGTTTTATTCTGGACCATAATTACTCCACAGTTATAAAATATGTAAAAAAGTCTTTATAGAAGTCACATTAAAAAGTTCGCAAAAGCTAATCTTGAGTAGAAATAAGGTTCTATTGAATAACATTAATGTATTTTTAGTAAATGAGCTTCTAATGGAATCAAATGCTTCTTTTTTTTTAATAGCGAAGTACTTAATGAAAATCCTATTTACAGTAATAAGCATGATGGAATATTTAATAACTTCTCCACTGTAATAAATATCGACAAAAGTTACAAAGACATTGTAACAGGATTTTTTTGATTTCATTTGGGATATTTTTATCTGTTTTCCCGATGATTCCCAAAAATATGTCCTATCTTTTTAAACTTATAACTGAGAAACTTCCCCTTCACTCTAAATAATAAGTTTCTTTACGTATTTTCTGTTTGCATACAGTTCGATCCTGACAAGAACCCTCTTCAGTAAACGAGTATATTTCGTCAAAATGAGAAGAGAAAGCTAATTTAATTAACTTTTATTTATGAGATATTAAAATGCTAGGGTAATGCACAAAGTATCGGTTTATGACGATAGATAGCGTTGCTAAGGCAAGTTGCGTAATGACTAAGTGCTGCCATATATTTGGCAACCATTTGGTGTTATATCAAAATTTGATTGATGCAGCGTTTAAGTATCACCGTTTGCTTTCGGTGAATCTGCTACAAAGAATGCAAAGACAATAGAAATGAAGGCGACGGTTACTTTGAGATGCGAAGTGCGTCATAGTCAGACTTAGATCAATGGAGAATACTACAGTAAAATGCTACACTACCTACTACAGTGAATTATCCCATTCCTATTTCTCATTCCTAGCAAAGGCTACTTGAGCCAAGCTCGTCACCTCATCTTCTTTAGCGTAGGGGCATCCCGTGGTGGCCTAGATATCTTTTCCCTCCATATTGAATCCTTATTGAATTTCGTAAATACGGGTGACGCTTCCCTGGGATACCTTAACAATCCTCTATTATCGACTCCAGCCAATTTTTACCCCCCCCCTTCTATTTTTCTTTAGTCTAGTTCACAGTTACACAAAGTTTGGCGCAGTATAGCTACATCTCTACATCTGACACCATTGAACAATGATTGGTTTATTCCGATTTCAGTGCTTTTAAATAAGCGGGTATAACGCAGCAATCTTCCAAAACAACTACTTGTTCTATGTTTACTGTTAGTTTGTCGAGTTAAAATGAGATGAGTCGGAAATCGCGTGACATTGGTGGAACCGAAGCTCATTCAGTTGTGACTAAGACCACGATGAATTTGCCATTAATATCTCCACTACACGTCTTTTTCTAAATTTAAGAGATTTTTGAAGTTGTAAAAACATATATTATTGGGTTACCTTTTGATAATAAATTTCGGTAATGTAATCAGTAACGAGTCTTCCATTTTACTTCTCAACTAGAACTCACCTACCCATTATTTTTCATCAAGCACAGATGTTTGAAATAACAAACAATTAAACTTAGAACAAATTTTTAATACATATATATATAAATTGATCACGACGAGATGTGCCCTGGCTCTGCCCCCTCGATATACGTGTTCATTGCTTCTCAGAACAAAATAGAGAACACTTTTTTCACGTTACTTTAATTTCTGTATCATTTGATCCTACCTTTTAGAGTTTATTTTACGAAAATTTGTTGAAGAGAGAGAGTGAGCGAGTGAGTGAGTGAGTGACAGTTAAGGTTTATGGACGTGACGTGGCTACGCTGCGCTAAAAATGTGTATCTGTAATCCCGTCATTAGGGAAAACGGATAAAAGTAAAAACTGATTGACAAAAAAATGGTCGGAAATAGAGCAGGAACGATAGGGTATCTTGTGTGGGGCACGTCATCCGTATTTTCCAAAGATTGTAGACACCATGGGAAAGCAAAAGTCCTCTAGGGTACCTCGGAATCCTGATTCCCATCCTATCCCTAAGAAGGTAAGCTCGGGTTTGTTGAAGAGACTAATAGATTACATTTTAGTATGGATAAAAAGCGTGCTTAATAGTGCAATATGGCTATCTACGAAACCAACATGTCATTCCACTCTTAACGAGAATGAAATAGTAGAATCATTGGATACCACGTGACATGGGAGGAGCTATAAATTTCTCGTCGTGAGCGATATGTAATATACTGATATAATTAAATGATTTGAATCCACAGTTTATTACATTAGATCACTGAAACGATTCTTACAGGATGTTGAAAATGTTGCCTTACTTTTTAGTATCCTATTGTTAAACTAGTTTCTTGATTGATTCATTGATTGTTAAATTAACGTCGAACTGAGAAACAACACGAGGCTATAAACCACGGACCTAGTTATTTTGAGTCATGTTTCTGTAACACCCGAGCTGGCATCCCACTTTCATACATTCCAACGCTCCACACCATTGTGAGACCTCACATATTTAATATACATCAGCATTATTAAATGACGATGGTTTTTTTGGTGCAGCAAGACTGAAACCAACGACTTGATGCAAACAATGCCGGGCATGAGCTCGTGAACATAAGCATTCAGCGGTAGCGGCTGTAGCAATCCTTGGAAGATTTTGTCTATCTTTTATCAACAGAAGCGATGTTGAATTTATTGTTAACAACTAAAGAAGTTTACAATTTTTAAAAGAACAATTCTATCATGTGTTTTGAAATAAAAAATGCAAACACAACATTTAGTAGTGTAATTCATTATCGTAAAAAGAAGCTACACGTGACTCAGTATTAGTTAAAATGAGTCATTATTTGGTATTCAGGTTACAAGGAAGACAAATATATCTCGGTTGTATTTCATAAAAGAGATAAATTAGTTCAACCGTTAAATGAATTGATTCTCGGTCGAGCAGCAGCTGCATAGAAATTTGTTTATAAACATATATTTAGAATTTCAGTAATTACTATTCAAAGTTTTTCCTCTCGGTTTAAGTGTCGGTGCGTTAAGCAGTCATTCCGTCGTTAAAAATTTAAAATGTCTTGCTAATGGTCACTGAGAGCTTTTTCGAGTAAATAAAAACATTTAAAATTTATTTAATACAGAATCTAACGAAGCATACTTTCTTTGATGGTTTTTATGCCATAATTTTTTTTTCTTCAATCAACGAAAATCAACCGATCAATAAAATGTAGTTTATTCTTTTAAATTTAGCATCAACCACTGGTTTGGCATATCATTACTTCTGTCAACCCTTATGAGAAAATTGTTAAAATACTCTAGGGTGCAAAATTCACTTTTTTTCCGCCTGTTCAACATCTTTAGTATTTAGGGCGAATATGACGACTGGCATGAAAAGTGAGTGAATGAGTGAGTGAGTGAAAGATAGGGGTTTATGGGACAAGAGCCAAATATGGTTTATGCTGCGCCAAACCCTGTGTAATTGTGATTTAGACGGAAGAAAGATTAAAAAAATTTTAAAAAAAAAGAAACCAAGAAGGATTGAAAGTAGATAAGAATTGGGGTATCCCGGGGGAGCGTCATCCCTGTTTACTAAAGACAGTAAATCCCTTGGGGAAGGAAAAATATCCCTAGGGAACCTCGAAATCATGACATCTTCAGAAGATAAGCTCTTGAGGGGAATGACATGAAAAGTTAAATGGTGAAAAAATGTGATGCCAAAACGGGCGTGTACTGCATCTCTTCCGAAAAAACTTCATATGTCATTGCAAAGGAGGGAGGGAAATACCGCCAAATTGTGCGCGCAGCATCCGATTTCTGTTTACTTACTCTAATCGCAGTCTACAGACACTATCAAAAAGTAAATTACGTACACTTTTAATTAACATCCCCAGGCTTTGTTTCCGTTTTGAAAAAAAAAATGAAATATGTTCTATAAAAATATTTCATTATTTCTATAGATTACGCATATTCATGCAAAAGGCGGAAAACTTTTGTCTGTTACTCTACATCGAGTTTTTCTTTGCCACGATCCCGGAATTTCCAACGAGCAATACAATGGGTGCTTAAGTCAGCAACATGATGCTGTCTTTATAATCAATTACGTCCCATCTTTGGTCTGAAAAGAAAGAGAGACGCCCAAGGCAATATTTCAAGCCGAGAGAGAAGACAAAAAAAAAAGCATCCCGTCAAATATAATATATTAATTGATGCACACAAAATTATTTCGTTTACTTTTTTATTGTGCTTATTATCTTAAAGGCATTCATTCTCTGAAAACTTTTCTTGTTTTTGTCTTCGGTTAGGCAGAGATGAATTGAGTTGTAATCAAGAAAAGAATAAGGCAGATTTCAGTTATAGAATAGTGAAGAGTCGAGGAAATATTCGCTGACAAAACTTCAATTTCGTATTTTTTCAGGTTCATACTTAAAACAAAACTCCCACTTATTAATACTTTCGTTTGTCGTGCAGATGTTGTTTTATTTTTAATACCAGACAAAGCAAAAATTAATCTTGAGAGCCTATTGCGACAAAGATAATAAATTTTAAATGCTTAGTCCTTAGGAATGTACTATAGGTCCGTGTAAGTGATGGCATCAGTACCCCTGACTTGCTTGCCTTTTACACAGAATTCAATCCTACATGTTTCATTAAAATTATTTTTTTAAGTTAATAGATTCCCCCCCCCATATTATAGTACGATATGCCCACGTTAGTAATGCGGTAACCACTAAAAAATTGTTTTTTAATCTTTTTCTCCTGTTTTTTACCTTGTATTTTACACAATATGTCCCGGAAGGACTCAGTGCAAGAAATTTTATTCAATTTAATTTTTACTTACTTTTGAAACGTAATAAACTAACGTTTAAATTTTAATTTCCACATTCTTCAATAAAAAGCACAAACAGAAGTGTCTTTAATCAAAATATATATCCCTTCTTTGTAATTCACATAAAACCCCCCAAAAAGATCATCTAATTATTCCACTCAACTCATCTTTACATGGCGACAAGTATGGTCCTTCTTTAACGCTTAAACAAACTCTTTAACAAAAATTCCATCTATATACAAGGATTTACATGAATCTCGGCAATTTTACGGAAGTTATTTTCAGGTAGCTCTCTCGTTGCTGCTGAAGTGCTCGTGAAAATCTAGCCTCTTAACTGTTTTCTTCGGTGGCGTCGACCAATTACAGTGAGGCGCAGCTGAAGATTATCTTTTAATTATACACCGACGGCTCTCATACGTCCCGGCCGTTTGTTGTTGATTCCTGAATCTTTGAAACTAAATTTTATTTACGGAAGAATTTTTTTTTAATTATTAAGATTTTATGTATTTTATTTTTGATGAGAAGGTAAAGTAATTTAATTTATAAAGAGCTTCGTAAACATAACCGTTACCCTTTTAAACGATAAATACATATAGAACTTTGAAAGGTATATGAACTTTTTTTAAAAAACAACACGAGAGTATCTGAACTCCGAAATGACTAAGAAAATATTAGAGCTGGCACCTTTTCCATCCACGCTACGCCAACATGAGCACTTTCGAGTCTAACACATTTGATGTGCATTAGCCTTACTAAACAACGAAGTACATGGTCCGAGCTAGCTATCCATCGGTTACGAGCCCGTTACTTTTCTAATCAGATTATCACGGTCCTAAAATATGTTTAGTTTTGCTGACCAAATTGAATTTATACCATTGCCTTTACAAAACCTTCAATATTAAAATTGTTTTGAATGGTCTGAATATGAATTCAACGTGGCACAAAAATTGGCATTGTTTATTTCCGGATGGCATCAGACATGTAAAAATCAATGAACTGAAACAGAGCTGTCTGATTTCATGCAAAATCTTAATTCCTCACCGATGATCCTTCACCTATCACTTCCCAGACGTTTAAGCGTCCCAATCCCATTAAAATTTAGATTTCTATGTCATTTAATTATGGAACTTTTCTCAAGTTAATGATTTAATTTCTATTAATTATGATGAGAAGGATAAAATTTAATATTATAATTAGACACCTCGTAATTTTACGCCGTTGTCATTGATAAATCGGTAAAAATAATTAGAGACTTTTCTGATATTATTTTATTCTTAAGCGAAGAAATTAAATTTTGAAGAAATGTTATGTTGTTCCACCTCCTTCGCCGACTTTTTTTTTTATTTGTCGAGTTTTGATTGGAATGATTCATTTTTCTAGAGACTTTCAACGTTAAAGAGACAAAAACAGGAACTTCATTCCCTCAAGTGATTGAGCGCTTGATGAGGAAGATTTCGGCACCTTTTTTGGGCCAATAAAAAAAAATCGCTCATGTGGGAAATACTGTCACATTCCTTAATTACTAAATTTGGGAATTTATTAACATATCCCTTAAAGTTAATGCGATAAATAGTTTTAAAAATAAGTTTCTCTTCGACACAGAAGAGATACGAAATTGGAATTTACACATTATAGCGATTTTTGCGGAAGTAATGAGCTATAGACGTCTATTTGGTAATCCTAATTCGCAAAAATAATCCTATTCGCTTGCCATATGTAATGGGAAGCCAATAAAATTGCGATTGTTTCGCATATGAAAGACATTGTTTTAACGGTTATTGCAAATCATTTTTTATTCGTCAATAAACTAAAATAATCATATTTCAAAGAACGTTTCCCAGATATTTTTATTAATCTTGTCGCATTAGCTAGTTTCGATAATTTTTCTTTGTAACTTTACTATTTGGCGCTATTTTTTGCTCTGGCATGTTTAACGAACTGTTTCATTCGGCTTTTTCTTACCGATACTATTGCAAATTTCTAGTTATGTACTCATTGGTTAAAAAATTCGAGAATTTTTTAAAAGAAAATGGAATGCAAAAAACAATGTTCAGTATTGGATCAAAGGTGTTACGAAAGAAATCTGCTCAAATGTTCCAATTTGGCATCGAAATGAATGGCATGGATTTAAAGTTAAAATAAAGTACCATTCTTTTTTTTATTGAATTCCTTTGATATTAAAATATTTAAACTCTTATTTTCATTCCAAATGATTGCGTTATTAATGGTAAAATCGTGAATTACTTTTTCATTTTTGGATTCACTTAATCAATTCAATAATCAAGAAACATGAATGAAAAGTAAGCAATTCTTTATTTCACGAGATTGTGTTACATTTTTAAGCCCTTATTGGAAATGTCAAATACATATTTAATTATCTATCTAATAAGTGAAATTAAGTATATATACGGTGTCTGAAATTAAATTCTTCAACTATTAGGAATGCGAAGTTTTAGTGAATTACAAATTCGATTTTATTCTGATATGTATAAATCTCCTGTATTCTCGTGATAATTGCATTTCATCAGAAAGAAAAAAAAGAATTTGCATTTTTATTTTAATTAGTCTCTTGTTATTTCTAATAAATAAATATATTCATTAATAAGACAATATAAGATAAATCAAATTCTTGTTAATAGTTTTCTGGTGGAGAAAGGGATATCGTTACTTCTGGAAATCCTTAACGCATTCATGGATAGTTTTAAAACGTTCGTTCTTTGAATTCACTTCTCAGCACTGACATGTATCCTGATAGAACAGTTTATTTTTACTGTCTTATATTTAAACATAATACTGTGATTGGTCAAGCCGTCGTTTATATAGTAAGTGAAATAATTATGAAGGTCGGACCTACGGACGGAATAAATATTTGATCCATATAACCATAATTTCCGTGAATGTGTCAAGATTTATAATTTCATTACAAAAAAAGCCAATCCAGATATATACTGCACTTGTTCCATTTTTCACATCCTGTGACTAAGAACTGTATATTACTACATGAAGATAGTTTTTAGACAAATATGTATTTAAACTAGGATTTTCTAGGATTATTTTGATTTATATAAAGAGTAGGAAGTTATTTAAAAAAAAAATAACAATGCGAAAGCAAGGACCTACCAGAGCTTTTCCAAATGGAAGAAATGAGTATGACTCCACGCACTGATAATCCTCTGAACATTGACGACCTTGTAGGAGACATATACATCAGTTACGCTGTTGAAATAGAGTTAACTCATATCATAACATCGATTTAGTAACGAGGACGAGGATGTCACCGGAACTAGCATCCCATTCTCCAAACGTCCACACTACATTCAGGTGAAGACTTTGAGTCTCGACATATTTAACAAGCATCAGTCTCTCTTCACAGGTTTTTTTTTAGTAAAATATAGGATCTAACCCACAATTCGATTCAACAAACTCGCGACCGTGATCATTTGGTAACAGTGTTTGTGTCCACTTGTAAAGGGAAAGGAGGCGTACTTTTAGAATATTACAGTGTGTAGTTATATGAGAACGATTTAAAAAACACCAATGTTTGGAATGGGAATAGGGTAACTCAGCGTAGTACTGTACAGTGATCAACCCATCTCCATTTTTTCCCCAAAGAAATCCAAAAACAGTACACCCTCCGCATCCTCCCCAAAAAAGTCGCCATAATTTTTCTTCCGATTTCATCTTCTTTGGCGCATGTTCACCGGAAGCAACACATTGTTCCTGGGTTTTCAGTATATACCGATGCAATCTCATTGCAGAAGTAATACTATTTTGATATGGCTGCAAATTACTGCCGAATCAAACTAGCCTTGTATCAGTGTCACATTTGGTCTTAAGCTGTTTAACAAATGGAATTACACAATGGAAACAACAACGCTGCTTGTCGTCAAGAACAGGCATATTTGTAACCTCTTTTGTATAATACTTGAGTTCCTCGACACTTGATATATTTGTTTCAAAATGTGTGTCACATAAACCTACATATTATAAAAGATGCAAACAAACTTGTAAGAAAAACAAAAATTAAAAAGATAAAAACAAAGAATCGTAAATGTGATCCTGACTTCAAATAGTTATTTTATTTTTTGTCCTATAAAATCTCTCTGGAAACAAAAGCACTTTATGTTACTTTCACCGCTACACGCTAAGCGATTTTGAATTCTAAATAAAAACCACCGTTAAAAACAGCAGCTAATTAAGATTCCAGTTCTCAAAAATGACGAAACACAGATTTCCTTAACATATTAATCAAAACTCCAAAATCAAAGAAATTTGTTTTTGTGAGCCACTTCCTTAAAATACATCAACAACGAAAACTTGGTAAATAATGTAAAAATAAAATAATGAGCCAACATCAAAAGCCCGCAGCACTTCAAAAACTTCAGAAGCCAAGATATACACACTCTTCCGTTGAATGCT
>BMAW01027052.1:0-16269 GCA_019974015.1 Nephila pilipes | reverse complement strand
TTTAAATCTTTTTTCAATTTATATGGTGATGATGTGTTATATTTTTTTCATTTTGAGTATGTGATATACATCTTGAAGCTTAAAGAAAATTCCGTCTTACTACTCACATATTTGAATCTTCATTTCTTTGAATTTTTGTAAGTAATTTTTATATTTTGATTTGTTGATAATTTTTAGAATTATAGATTTTATTTTTGTAGATTTTATCGCTGAACTTTTTTGCATTTTTTAAACATTGAACTCTTTTGTAATTTGGATTTCCCAATTCAGCCTACCAAGAATTATAGATTTTATTTTTGTAGATTTTATCGCTGAATTGTTTTGCATCTATTAATCATGAACTCTTTTGTAATTTGGAATTCCTAATTCAGCCTACCAAGTCGCAAAGGGGGAAGGTTGGTACCATTAAGCTAGTTTAACCCCGCTTATTCGGTCCTCAGCCCGATATTGCTCTTTGACTTGCTGAGTTCCATATTTTCATTTATTTTTCTTTCATTTTTACATTTCTTTCTGGTTTTTTGTTTTTTTTAAAATATTTTAAATTATTCTTTTATAAATTTTCAGTATATATATATTTATATATATATAAATTATAAATAAAAATATATTAAAAACTTTGCCACCAGATTACGATTTGCTTTTAATACATTTCCTATTACAAATTTTTTAATTTTAATTATATTTAAGAATGCTGATTTATTACTGTAAAGAATTATAAATATATTTTTTGTAATTATTTTTTTTTTCGTATTAATGGGTTTTTTTTAAAATTAATTTAAAAATTATAACTTTAAAATTAGCAGGATAAGTAATTTTATGTAAATATTATTTTAGTTTCGCGTATTCAATCAATCAGTCCTATGCAGTTCGGCGGTTAAGACATTTTTAATAAAAAGTATTTTCATGCCATATTGGTAGGAAGATTTCAGAACATCACTTGTGTGTTTGCTTTTAGAGGAAAACGTTTTATAACTCTTTAAGTTAAAATTATTTAATAATGTATATAAATATATATATTTTACTTTTAATTGATTACGCTTATTTACTTTGGTTTAAATGAATTTGATTTCTTTGTGTTTACACTACTTGTTTCCTTTGAAGGAACTAGTGTTTTGAATTGGGAGCTTATTTTTGACTTTATACCATCTTGTAGAAATGAAATTCACTGAAGTGTGATGATCGGATCCGTGATACCAGTATTAACACTTTTTCTCAGTCCCAAATTTATGAGGGTATTAGAATTACTTTAAAACCATTTTTGAATTAAATTTCTAAATTCAGTGCTCTTGAGATATGTTTTGTAGATCTTGGTAACGTTTTGATATATTAGATTTTGGTGCAATTTTTAAAATTAATGGTTTTATTTTTAATAAATTGAATTATTTATATGTTAAATATGTATTCTTGAATATTTGTTAAATATGTATTATACTTTCTACAATTTAATGACTTTTTTGTATTACAATACTTTTAACAGTAATGTTTTTTTGTTCTTTAAATTTTATTTTGCAACATATTCAATTTAATTTTGTAACATTTGAAATTTAATAGTTTCAATATTTATTGATTTTAATTTTGGTTTTTATCAGCTATAATTTGTAATTTATCATGAATTTATATACATGGTGAAAATTATGTGTATTTAACATTAATAATTATATAAGTACTTAAATACATGCTATAAGATTAATAAACATAAACAGAGCTATAACTCTTATTATATATATATATATATATATATATATATATATATATATTTTTATATATATGTGTGTGTGTGTAATGATTTCTCTTAAATTTAATTAATTTCTTAATTTAGTTTATATTTTAACTACCACAGTACCGCATTTATCGTTATTTAGAGATCCCATTCCTATTAATTTTTTAATTTATCCGATCCCATGATTTTCAAAGCACCAACATTTCCCACTCTTTGAGCTAATAGGGATATTCCCTATAAAAGTCTTAATTTAACTTCTCTGGAGGAACAAACAGGGAAAATTCTCTGGCACTTGGTTTTTAATTTCAGAGTTAGTGGACGTGTATTGCGTTCGACACTAATCCCGACGCATATATCATGGTATATAAGAAAATATTACTCAAAAGTTTACTCTAATGATATCTTTCTTTACTGTGTTACTATTTTTGTTTTTTACATTTAATTTTTCTAAAATTATTTCTGCATATTTTTTCTACGCGTGTAGTATTTTTTAAATTTTAATACTTTTTGTTCTTAAGTTTGAATTCATATAGAGTCTCTTCTTGATTTAATTATTTAATTTTTTCGAATGATTTTGATTTAATTTATTTCTGATTTGTTTTATTGTTTCATTATAACTAAGGTTATTTTAATTTTTACTTCACATAAAATACATATATTATGTCTAAACGCTTGTGTAGTAGTAAAATTAAAATATTTTCTTATTAATAAATTCCATTTTGTAAATTTTTCCTGCTTTCTATCAAATTCAAATTTCCTAACTTCAAACTGCATTAATAATGGTGCATTGATAAACAAACAACTTTTCTGTGTTTGCCACAAAATGATTCAAAGGAACGAAGTAAATTTTGAAAAAATATGTTTATGAAATATAACTAATGTTGTCATAATGTAAAAATAAAATAAGTCTATATAATAATCTATTCACCTCAATACATATTTTTAAGATTATATATTTTTCAGAAATTTGGGCTTCTTTTAAAAACTCGTTTTGATGCTGATAATATTTTTTTTTTTTGAATTAAGTTTTATTTTTAACATCGAATACTAATTTTGAATTCACAACAGAAATTTTCTAAAAGTGTAATACTTATAAGAATTATATATATATATATATATATATATATATATATATATATAGTCCCCTTGACCCTTTTTATAATATTTACAATTTTAATTTCTGAAAATACAGGGTATCCGAATCAAATATCCTTAACTTGAACATTCGATTTAAAACAATCTATTAGTGATACAATGACAATGTTAGGCAAAATTGGCTGTTGAATTTTTAGGTTTGACTGAGAATTTTATTTTTTTATTTTTCGCCTATGAAGCACGTGCTCTTTTGTGAGCCGGCAATCGCTAAAATGGCTCCATTTCAAGAGAAGCTACAAATTACCACCTGCTATTCGGAACACAAATCCACAATAACAGTGTAAATAATGTTTCGAACAATTTGTAAAGGAAATCCATCCTATCCTAAGAGCATTGATAAGTGGTAGAAACTGTTTTTCAAAATTGGAAGAGTACAGAAAAGTCCGGAGGTAATCGACGATCGTTTTCTGATGCACGTGGGGAAGATGTTCGATGAACTTTCTTTCGGAGGCGGCGTCTCTCAGGAATGCAGCTTCTAAATTATCTCTGCCACAATCAACAATTCGTAATATGCTTTACCGAAAACTGAGGCTGTATACGTACAAAATGCAGACTGTTCAGAAATTGCAATCAAATGCCTGGTCATCAAAATCTCCAGACACTCCGCCAATGGATTTTTTCTTTTGAGGCTAAGTCAAAGCCTAAGTGAACTCAAGGGAGATCCGGGATGCTGAAAACCTTCATGCCTCAATAATAGCTTCTACTGCTACTGTGATTATAGAAATGCTGAAGCAGACATGGCTGGAACTGAACCACCGGCTGGATATCCTCAGGGTTACTAAGGGAGCCCACATGGTAGTGCACTGATTTTTAATAGAAAATTTGTAAGTTCTGTTATTGAATTTTGCATTTTTCTCGGGCTTTTTAACTTCTATTAAGTATGCCGACATTTCCAAATTAGGGATGTTTGTGTAATTCGGATACTCTGTATTTCCCCAACATCAAATAATCAATCTTATTTCATGTAGTTCAGAGAGAAAACAAAAGATGAAAGAGTTTATCACGATAAAAAAGAATTAAAACTACACATTCAGTAAATTTATTTCAGTTTCTGACTCTTGTCATTAACACAGCTCCAAAAATACAGCTTCTTAGAAAAATGAATATATCCAAACGCGAGTCAGTTCATATCATTGTCTGTTACCTAAATCATCAAATATGGCAACTGAACAGGAGAAGCAAAACTGTCTATAGTTTCATATTTATTGGAAAGCAAAACAAAAGAAAAGAAAGTTAAAGCAAGAAAATATATTGTCTTCTTTTTTAAAAACGACTTCGTCAGCAACTGGACTTATGCTTGCTGCTCGTACATAGCCGACATCAGCGTCTTGAAACTTCCTGATTGGTGAATGACTTCTTTAGGAACTCCAAAAGAATTTATTTGTTCTTGGAAGGACTTGGGACCCGGAGCAGGTCCTGGGGCCCTTCTCGGAAGGGTGGGGGTCCTCTGCTCCGGAAGGGGGCTTCCTGATCTGTTTTCAACCTCCTGAATCATCTGGAAGGTTGGAGATAGGGTGATGTCAACTATGTTGGTGAGTTTCGTTCCGGCTCTGGCTGGAGCTAAGTTTCCTGGTGTACCAGGGGACAGTGGGCCAGCTTGGTTGGATGGTAAGGGATTTCCTACATTTAGCGTTGGCTTCCTAAGAAAGAAAGATTTGAATGTTTATTTAGTGAGAATTGAGAATCACGCATATTAGACATTTTGTGTTAAAAAATTAAAACTTTTTTATATATTGTTACCTATTTTTAGGATTATTTGGACTTAGGCAGGAACATTTTTTTATTTGTACATTTAACAAATATGTTTCAGCATGTTATATAGGGTTTCTATTCAACATAATGATTTCAGACGAAAATTTGGATACATTATTGATGCAATTTTAAAATTTTAAATTCATTAAAAATTTGTAAAATTTTAAAACTTTACTTCTCCTGTATTTATGAATATTTTAATACGAAAACTTTTTAAATACTCTTCAGGATATCTTAAATAAATTTCGGGATAGATTTTAATATGATTTATTTAAGTTTGGAGACAAAAACAAAATATTCGTATTCATGCTGAAATTCAAAAAAAAATATCGATATCCTCCTACATTAAAATTCTTTTAAGAAAAATATTAATCTTATAGCAAATAAAAAATCCCTAATTTTTTACATGCAATAAATATGACACACATAAGAAAATTCAAGTGATTGTTAATAGTTATGGAAGGATTAGCATTTTAAATGTGAACTAAAATAGCATTAAAACTGGAAAAACATAAACTGATAAAAAGCATTTTAAAGTTTATAACTCTGAAAAATAAATATTGTATGCTTCAATTAACTGAAAACTACCATTTTAAAACATTACTTATATGAGCTATTTAGAAGTATTTGGATTTTTATATAGTTGTAATATGTATTTTTAAAATATGTGGTCACTTTTTTCAAAATATAAATTATTAATAATGCCTGACCAAACAAAAAAGTAAATAGAAATGATATATTAATGGAGACCCGCAATATCAAAATCAATGATATGTATATATCATTTCCTTTTCTTTTAGTCTTTTTCTTTCTTTCTCTTTTTCGACACTCTATTTTTAACACAGAATTAAATCCTACTAACCATCTTTCTTGTGCTTTTTAACTGCAATTATTACCTTCGCTTTGCAAAATCGCCCATTGGACGCTAGTATCCCCTACGTACGAGGTTTTTGAGCCAAAGAAGATGGTGAGAGATATACCATACAAATAATGAAACTATGAACAAGCTTTCGAGATTTTTCGGCGATTGACTCATCTACAGGAATCTTTGGTCTTCTCATTTTCATTATCTGAGCATTCCTTGATTTTAAAGAACAAGGTTAATGATGATAATTCCCAAGCGTTAGATGATTTGAAAATTTTCAGTTTTCAAAGGATACAAAAAATCACTCCTTGTATCTTGAAATACGTGTCTCAAAATATGCCCAAACGGTTCATCTGTGCCTCCAAGAAAGGGGCGGACATAATTAGCATTAATTGTAAATGTAAGTTCAAAATTTTTTCCACGTAGCATTAGAAAGGCCTTCTACTATTAGCATAAAAATAGTTATTTAAAATTTTGTTGTTTTTGTATAATAAACTCGCAAAAGAGCTTTTATGATATTTGGTATACTATACTTTTTTTAAAACATTTTTGCTGTATTGTTGCAGCACTGAACTGCAGATGTTATATAAATGAGTTTATGCTCACAATTGTTCATTGCATTATTCATGAAAAAGAAGCATAATTTTAACAGTCAAAACAAGAACAGAAACATAACATGAGAATCTGGCTTTGGCACAGAAAGATATTTATAAAATTGTTAAAAAAGATCTGGAATATTTTCCACTGGAAATATAAGATGGATATATATATTCAAACACAGCTACTATTTATTAATAATTGTTAAACCAACATTTATGGAACTTTAAAGAGCTTTGTCACAGCCCTCCTCAAATCCTTTGCAACCTTCTGACCTTGCCATGAGGCACTTTTGAACTATCTATTTCTGCATGCGCGCAGATAGTTATGCTAATTGCGAGTGGGAGTGAATTTGCGGTATTGGTATTCCTACACATGCAGCCATCAGACGAACACAACAGAAGAGGATAAGAATTAATTTGCTTTGGAGATCCCTTCGCCAACTATCAAACTTGATTTCCTCCCTGACCCCTGTCCGGATTTCCTTCTCTCTGTTGAAGCCGGGACCTGCTGAGTTCTTCTTAGCTGATTAGAAGACATCTTACGAACGATGAGCCTTCGGATTCATTGTTTGCAACGCAATTGTAACATCTGTATCCATAAGTTCGCTTTTCTCCTACTTCTACAAATTTCCAACTTCAAAAATTAAGCTCAAGCTCTGGTTCTGCGACCGTGTGATATCTGCTTCCATACTCGAGCATTGCATACCTATTACTTTTTATTTATTTCTGATCTATCACCTTATTTTCTTATCCACTAACTACTGGAGAGTTGAGTAGTGCTCATATGGGTATAAGGACAACCTCGTCTATTCAACAATAATAAATAAAATACATTTATTCTTCTTCTGGGGGTTCGGTTTCCCCCTACCTTTTATAATGTAGAGGTTACTACAATTTTTTTCACGTCAACAAGCGTCTCATATAGTACAGTAATTAATCAGAAATCCCTATGATCGTTTGCTGAATGCTCTAATCTTGTTTGTTCTGATATATACGAGGTCATTCGATAGTTGTTCTTTATCTTGTGTGATAACTTTCTATCCGAGCTGAATCCCTTCAGTTATTCATTAGCTATCGTTTTTGCAAATATTTGAACTAACTTCATTTCCGATTTTTTCTATTTGAACTAGTGCTATTCTTATATAATCAGTATTATAAATTAAATTAGATAAATAAATATTAACGTTTTTAAATATTAAATTGTTCTGGATCGTTCGCAAGTACTGATTTGAGTCATTTCATGTGTGGTATATGCTTGGGCTTCTTATCACCCCTTTTTAGACGGCGAGATTGTTTTGAACCAAAATCGAATTACATTTAGAGGGCCAAGTAGCCGATCTGTTACGTTTCTTAACTACTTTCATATAATTTAATCACTGTACTCAAGAATCAGATAAAAGGCCTTATAATTACGAAATTTTATTTAATATCCACGGTTTAAAGAGTTCTTGGTAATTTACTGGCGTGCTGATTTTGCTTTAAAATTTTATCGATTTACCGATAATAGAAGTAGTCGATAGATTTACAATTGCAACTTGTAATGCATCAAATACCTTTTTTCTTATATTTGTTGTGTTTTACCGGAGATTTTTATTGCGCCACTAAAGCTACTGTTTCCTAGGAAAGCGGAGTCGTTATATGATGGTGGCGATATTACGGTGAACGAGGTCATTGAAACATTGCCTGTGCAAACTAGTTTTCGTGGTTTCCTAGGGAGTGTTGAATGCGAGGCATTTTAATGGCATGAAAGACAGTATTTTGGTGACGTCATTCTCCATAATTTTACGACCGCTAGATAACAGTACCGGCTTATTTTGAAACCATAGCTTTACCTACATACGTTTAATTAGTAACAACTTTTGACCTTTGAGGCATGTTTAAGATTAACCAATTGTGTGACAATTATGGTTCATTACGCCGAACTGATATCTAGTCAAATTTAGGATGAAGGAAAACTTCTGAAAAAAAATTCTGAATTCGAAGGGGGAAGGGGGACATCAACTCACTTTACTGATACGCCCGTCTGTTCCTTAATCGTGGTTTCAATGTTCTTCTGGGAGTAGAGGAACATAGGAGAGTTGTACTGATGGTGAACCAGTTGGGCACTGTCGTTCAGGGGGCGCTCAAACATGGGAGCCCCATGAGGTGGACCCTGCGGCTTCTTGCTGTAGTGGCCGATTGTCGAATACGTGGGAGTTGGATAGGCATTGAACTTCGGCTGAAACAGTTATCAAAGAATGAGTGAAGGCAAATTGTAATAAAATGAGAGCAATGGATGACTTAAGATAACGAAAGGTTTTGGCTGAAACAGTGATTGAAGAATGAGTGAAAGGAAATTGTAAAAATATTAGAGCAATGGGGGATTATGATAATGATAGGTTTTGGTTGAAACAAGAATGAAGAATTGTGAAGGTAATTTGAAGAGAAATGAAATCAATGAAAGATTTATGATAACAAATGATTCCCATTCACTAGTCAGAAGTTGATTCGGCATTAAATGGAATGACTTGTTTTCTTTTATCATTAGTTCCTGTTTTTATATATGAAAATATGTAACCTTTATTAAACATCACCGATTTGCAAACTTATTTAACATCGATTTAATGCTTATTTTACTTATAAAATGAAATAAAATAAAATTTAAATCACATACTTTACCAACCGTTTATTTAACATTATTAATGTTTATGATTTGTTTGTTAAAATATGAGGAAAAACTTTAAAATATAACTGTTACCGAACCTTCATTTATTTTATAATATTTATCGACTTCGTGATTTCAAAGAACTTAATTATTAAATATTTTATAACATTACCCATTGTTTAAAGATTTATATCATTTACGTTCTGTATTTTCATAGCATGACTTTATCCTAATCGAATAAGGAACAATCAATAATAAAGTTATTATCCTAATTCCTCCCTCCACTGACTATGTTAAATAATGATTAATTTTATCTAATTATTTATTTGCATAAGTTAGGTTTACGCAGAGTAAAATTTTTGTTTCGATGGAGAAATTCATAAACCATTTCAATTGAATGGCTTAATTATTTTTAATTTCTTACATGTGGTTTATTGTTATCAAGTTCTAACATTTGATGCATATTTTTTGTAAAAAATTTTTTTTTTCATATAATGATTCACGAGAGTAACATTTTTCATTCATATTCATCACATTGTACTGGGATTATATGCGCGTTCTTTATTTTGTTATTTACTAAAATTCTGCTGTATATATAACTTGCATGAATCCTCTTTATTTTACTTCCTTGGCTGAAATAATTTGACTAAAGAATTTTATTTCTGAATAATATCTGCTACTACATATATAAAAGCGAGATATGTCAATTTATACAATAAACATGTGTTCTTGAGCAATACCTGAAATTTTTCTTAAAGAAAATTGCTATTGAATGTTCAAATATAACCTTGTTTAGAAACAAACTGAGCCTTCCTACAAGAAAAAGATTGTTTACTTTTTAAATTTAAGTCTCCCTTCACTCCTTTTTTCTTCAATAATAATGTTTTTGACAAACAAATGCTTCTTCGCTCAAGGAAAAAAACAGATTGCGTCACTTAATACTTCAATCATATCATTGTTCTAGTTTCAAAATTACAGGTAATTAATATTACCTCCAAAATATTTCAGATTTCATTTGAATAAAGAAAATATTTTTTGAAAAAAATCTAAGACACTAGGAAAAAATTTACTTAAATTTATTTAAATGATATTGAATATTGTGTTCGTTATATTAACTCTAATAACTCAAGTCAGAAATCTGAATCTTTCTTTGTCAGTAAAATTCAGAACTTGAGGAAATACCTGCATTCTTAAATTAATTATTATTCTTATTATACAATAAAGAAATATTAAATTATACTATAGTAGAATTAACTAACTAAAGTATGAATCAAAGAATTAATTAAAATTCAATTACCAAAAAAGTATATATACCTGTGACGACGCTAGATTGGATAATTATAATTTATAGAATATATCATCTCATCACAATTAAAAGAGAAAAAAAATTAATAATTAACTGTTGTTACTTAAAGAGACCATCAAGATTTGAAATTACGATGAAGTGAAAAAAATTAGAACTTCCTTAGAGAGTTCAGAAAATTTCGAGAAATACAAATAACTCGCTTTGAATCAAATTTTTTTTATTGTTCAGCCAAGTAAGTATTTCGACAGCGTGACAAATATTCACCCGTGGGAGTTCTTAGTCTAACTGAATCAATTAAGTCATCCAACAAACGAATCCAAATATTTTTCGGGTTCTCCAATGAAAAATTAATAAAGATCAACATGAATACTTTCTTACATATCGCATGGATTGAACAGATCAAACAAGCTTACTTTCACATTAGGAAACGCTATGAAACGCAAAGATCAAACAAGCTTACTTTCACATTAGGAAACGTTATGATAAAACTCAGAGCTTACTAGGGAAGGTCCTATAGTAGACCTTCCTTTCCAGTTGGGATCGGGAGCGTGCCGCAAATAGGAACCCATAGGTACATCATGCCTCGTCTTCGGCTTTGGAGCAATCAATGGTAGCGTGCGGTAACCCTGAAAAAACACAAATGTAAAAGGGAATGAGTCTTTTTGAAACCACAAATACGATTGCAACAAATTGTATGGCTAGAGATAATTATTTGTACCACACTTACTTGAATATATTATATAATCAGGACATCCAATTATGTTCATTCTTTTTAACGTAACAATTAACAACACTGTATGCTATTCGCCGTAACACACTTTACATATTGTTTTATTCAATAAAAATTACTTATCATCGATAAAAATGACCATTGTATTTTATTTAACAGTTACGAAAACTGAGCAGTTGATATTACAGATTATCTTATAATCAGCAAAGCAACTATCTTTTAAAATTTAATTTTTTCTCAAACGGTATTATACTACACAAATCGAAGTTACTGTCTAAATACTCTAGAAAATATATAATATTTCACATAATTGCCTATCTCGAACTTATTTAGTAATTTTTATGAATTAAATTTCCAGATATTTAATTTTGATTTTTGTTAACTGCTCCAAAATTTAAAAAAAATCAATTCAAAAAGTATTATACTACACAATATTCATAAAATATGGATGGAATACTTTATTTTTTAAAAAACAAATTCTTATTTTACCAACCATTTTTTTAATGACGTTTTATGTTGGAAATATAATGTTTTACGGGGGGGGGGAATATAAATTATAGTAAATTTCGCAAAATTCTTGCAAAAAAGGCCTTTCAAACTGGTCAGAAATTCTAGAAATAGGTATAATGCAAATAAGTAATGTAAATAAAGAAATTACGTGACAATCATAGGACTGAATGTTATATTTCATTAAATACTAGCAGTTCAAAAAGTATCCGTCTTAGGTATGGGAAATGTGGGAATGGAGTAACTCACACTGTAGATTATCATTGAGACTCACTGTCACTTGCAATGGTCGTCTTGCATTTTCTTTCAATTCCATGAGTATGACGCCCTACGCAACCCAAAAAATTGTTGCCATACATTTTCTTCTCATTCCTTGAGCAAATTCACTGGAAGTAACCCACTGTTTTGAATGTAGCTTGGTTTCCTGTTTTATTAACTTCCGTTTTTATCAACAACGACAATTCGAATCGGCATCAATCATAATTAACCTATGTATTAGTGTCAGTTGGCTTGGCAACCTTAGAGTCAAATTAGCTTGGGCACCGTTTAGTCTATGGCAGCATACCCCCAACTTCCCTTAACAACGCCCTCTGTCGTTAGAAACAGATACTTTTTGATCTAACCTCGAAAAGAAATGACGAGATTAGAACATCAATGGGTAAAAGAAGAAGAAAAGAAATGAGCTGGAACTTAAACGTAAGGAACCCCTTATGTTTTATATAGGGAGGCAACTCAAACTTTAAATAAGAATAACTGCAATCTGGAGTTCCTTAGCCTTTGAATTCAGTACAGAAAACATTTCTTACATCCATTAACGGCCTGTAAAATACAATGAAGCGTGACTCAAAGTGAGAATAGAAACGATGTGTTCTATCTACCTTTCTGTAGCAATGACTAAGAATTTGCCACTTTTTTACAGCATACTTCAAAATATGCATACATTTTAAATGAAACAATTTCACTGATATTAGTGAGGTAATTTAATAGTATCATCGGTATTTCTCTATACTTTTTTGTGAAATATGTAGGAAATAATATAATTTGGATATTTTCAGCAGTAAACAGAAATGATACGATGTCTGAAACAGTTGATTTGGTCGAATATGAAAACATGTCCCTTGAGACTTATTTTGTTTGGTTCAAAGGATTGACATTATAATACATTATAATTATAGTAATTACATTTAGTTTGCTTAAGGTTATATTTACATAGCTAAGATATATTTAATTTAATATTTTATCATCTGCTTTTATTTTAATATCCGAACCGAATATTACTGTCTACTTTAATAATTTATTGTTTACTCTTATTTTATTATTCTACTTACTAATTGATTTTTAGAGCAGAATCTTCTGTTTTTATTCTTTTTGTTGTTAACATTGTCAACGTTTTTATACTTTGGAATGTTTTTGTTTGTGTAAAAAAATAATGCATTAGGATCTTGAAAAAAGGCTTTTATTTCTTGGTAGTAATTGCTTCCAGGGAGCTTGGGATTTGGAAGTACGCTTACTTTACATCGATTTGTATTTATTTTGAACAATTCTATTTTTTTTTTTTTTCAGTTATTAATTTTAGTAGAGATTTCGGAAAAACTTCGTTTTTATTTAACACAGTTAAATTGGACTCGATTTTCGTAGCTGACTGTTTTTGTCGATTTGACAGTTTTAGTCAAATTCCGATTCCTTCGATAATTTTCGTTCCAGTGACTATTGCTACTTAAATTTTTCTAGACTTAGGTGTTCCATACGATATGTGTTGAATTCGAGACTGTACTTGAATATATCCTCATAGTCGTTTCGTTGAGAATCAAAATACCAATATTAAGCTAAATATTAAGCGTATCAATGAAGTGGAACATTAATTCCACGAACTGATTTAATAGACCTGCGTTGTATATATTCCCAAAAGCGTGACACATTGATATAATTTAGGAAAAGTCGTAACTCACAGCTGAAGTTATGCAGTCATTATACATACCATTTATTAGTTTAACCCTTGAATGGTTATGAACGAACCCAGATCGTCAACCGAATAGCGTGCCATAAGGGACACTGACGAGTTCAGCTCGTCCAAAGTTTTTCGACCCAAATGGTTGCAGCCGAACCCTACTCGGGCAGCAAAACTTTTCCCAATGGACACTGACGAGCTGAGTTCGGCCGTGTTTATTATCTTGCGATATTCGTGTTACGAACAATATATGACTGTACGGGTACCGTAAAACTTTTTACATAATAAGGAAAAATGTTGCCAATTCTGTTATTAATCTAATTATTTTTCTTGTGTAATTTGGCGGGAGTTTGTGACTGAAAAACGGTGGAAAGAATTTTAGATAAATATATCAATTCCTTTTTTTTTTTTAAATAAAGTTTAAAATTGCGTGTATTTATTTAGATATTTTAATTTAAAATTTTACAAACTAATAATTATAATATTTAATATTTACTTAATTGTTTAAAAATGCGAGTACAATTGTTGTAAATATTACATAAATATACCGAAAATAATTGTTTAAAAACTCAATATTTTACAAACTAATATTTATAATATTTAACATTTACTGCATTGTTCAATGGTTTAAGTGTTGCAATTTGTCTACATATTGCATTAATATACTGCAAATGATTCTTTAAAAACCATCTTTTAAAAGCGAGCGAGCTATCCGAACCATCATCAGAAAAGAGTGACATTTTCGAAAGTCACTAGGGAGAAGAAGGCTGCCACTTTTAGCGACCGTTTGATCGTAGCGTTGTGCGTCATAGGAGAGCGAAAACTGCCGATTCGTCTAACAGTCAAAGGGTTATTAAATCTCATATATTAATTTGTCTTCTATCCAGCAAGTATTTTGGACGATATTTGTGAGAAATATTTTTATTTAAATAAGCTTATATCACACACACACACATATATAGATATTATAGAACTCATACTGGGAATCATATTAACAATTCTTACCGACAATTAACATTAAATTACAAGCCATTAAGGTCACTGAGGTGCCTTGGAAGAGGAAAGAGCATATTGTGTGTCAAATGTAAATAATCCTCATTTTTTAAAATTAAAGACAATAACAGTTGTATTTTAACGTTATGGTATATGTATATTTATGTATCTGTTCATATCCATATATCCCATATCCCATTCACAAACATAAGTAATTATGTATGAACAATTAATGAGAATAGCTGTATTTGCATTTATAAATCGAGAGCTTTTCTTTAGGAACATCTTGCATGCAATTCCCTGCATTTATAACTTTCAAAATTTTCAGAGACTCGGCGGACCACGCAACCGAACTGGGAGATATTTTCACGAGCACTTCTACTAATGGAGCAACAACAACAACAAACCAGTTTTAACTCGTTTTATTAGCAATACTTTATGTAATATTTATAAACGCATTCTAACACACACACACAAAAGAATAAAAGTAATTTCATTTAATTATAAACTTATCATAGAACTGGTTAAATTTTGTACTATTATGATGAATATAATTGTTTTTTCTGAGATAATATTTCCTCAAACTCTTATAATTAAAATTGGTACTCCCCACCTGTAAAACTGTTTCTAAATGGTACTCTGTTAATAATGATCTGCTTTTCTATTATGCGTACTTTGTTGAAACTAGAGAGCATAAAGGTTGGCGGAGCGCCACTCGACTTTCTCAAGGTCAAAGGTTCAAATAGATTTATGTTTTGCTCAGAGAAAAACCAAGACAGGATGTTAAGAAACGTAAGAAAGCGAAAATTTGCTTATTATGTTTGTTATTTGTGTCGTAAGATTTTGAGATAAATAACAACAGTCCTGTTCCATTAGTTAAAATTCAATATGATTGAAGCAAGAACCGAAAGATAAAAGCCGCCTGTCTGACAGGTAAGCAAAATTTTCTTTCTTGTGAATAAGTGCGAATTGGGTGTTCCAGTTAATATCTACTTCATTTTCGAAAATATCCTTTCATATTGGTAAGTAATCTTAAATACAGATATAAATCCCCTATCATATGACTTTAATTGATCACATTTATCTTCTGAAAAATATTTATAAAATTAAATTTGATCAATTTCTTTAAACATCATTTGTAGCATAGTATCATTTTGCACACTAAACACTTCATATTATAGGTCTGTAGGAAGCTTCTCAATTATACAGCTAAATGGAATATGAAATATGGAAATGACTTCAGAACTTTCTTCAATATCCAAAAAACGCTGTTGTAATATTTTTGGTAATTCTTTTCGTGCAAAAATAATATTAGACCGAGGGCCTAATTAAAAGCAGTAGTTTGCCAACCAATATCCTAGATCAAACCTGTCGAACTCACAACCAGGGATCAAAGTAATCCACAACGAATGTAGCTGCGACCTAGCCAACATAAGAGCTCGAAATAAAAATCATACAAAAAATCAAATTTAAATTTTTAAAATTCGTAATTATGCATAGTTATTGATAACAAACCGCAACATTCGCCAATGAACTAATACTATTCGTACTGAATCGAGGAACCAACAGGGCGAAAGTTTAAGGAGCCAACAATAAAATTACCCATATGTCTTTTACTGCCTCTCTTGGCGTCACTAACATTAAATATTTCACTTTCAGAGAACAAGAAAACTGAGTTTATTTTTACTTTATTAGTTTGGGCACTTATTCTTGTCGAGAGAGAGAAAGAGAGAGAGAGAGTTAATGCAGGATATATATTTTTTTTTTGTGTTTAGTAAAATGTTTTATTAATTTGTGTTAAAGATTTTCCATATACTTTAGGCTTTTGCATTCAGTATTTCTTTCTCGAAACCGAAAAAAAAATTGTAAAATTGAACCGAAAACTTCTGACGAACATCGGTATTTCTAAAGACAAGGGAGAATCGAAGTACTTTTGCTGTGACGTAAAAAATTACTGATTTGCAATACTATGATTAGAATACAGAAGTCATGCAGAGAGTTCAATTCAAAAGTACTTTATTTGAATGTGTACGAAATTATATGCATGTCA
>BMAW01027050.1:764911-956643 GCA_019974015.1 Nephila pilipes | reverse complement strand
CGAAGAGAAGAATGTCAAATGCGAGAGGGAATTGATACCCCGCTGACAACCAACATTAAAAGGGTAAGTAATAAAAATAGACAAGTAATCAGAGCAGTAAAGCAACCCCAAACTGTCAAAAATACACCGAGGCGTTTTATTTCAAACGAATCTCTTTCGGATATTTCGAATAAATCAACTCTGTTCCCTTCATAAAAAAAAAAAAAAAAAAAAAAAAAAAAATGATGCATACATATTATCGGCATCCTATGAAGATGGCGAAAACCAAACTGAAGTCAAAAATCAAATAAAAGAACATCCTTAAAGTTATTGATCATTTGTTCAAAAAATTCCTTAATGTTTTATCCTAAGAACATATCCAAATTAGATCCCCCCCCCTTCATTTACCGAAAATCGTAATTAAAAGCGCTCAATTAATATGAAGAATGGTGGCGCAGTTTGCAGTATCAGTCTTCAAAATCTGGATAAAATTACGCAAAAGAAATAACTTACAATTTTTTTCGATTGTTTTATTTACACAGAACTGTAATTACTTTTTGTAGTACTAAGTGCGGGGAGGTATCAGTAGTTACATTCGCCGGTTTTGTGACTAACGATATTTATATGTTCTGTCTTGATGCGCGGAATGGCAGATGTGGGTCAAATGGAATTGGACATTACAATCCTCATGTGGTGTGATGAGAGAGTTGTTGTTTTTACACTTCGGTGGGCAATGTTTCCAACCTGCCACTTTGGGGAATTTTTTTTTTTACCATTTCTCGTACTGGCTTATAGTGGTTTAGTGGTTATAGTCCCAGTCACGAGCTTGAGTCCTGATTCCATTGAGGACCCGCCATGTAGCAGGGCTGAAGCAAGTTAAACCGTTCAAAGCTTCAAGTCCTACTGTTAGTATGGTTTGGAAGTTTAGGTCGTTCAAAACACTCGTTACTTGACCGAGGTTCAAAACACGAGGTTCGCTGCCACTAGTCCAAGAGTTGTTTCTAAGTATAAAATATTTTCGATTCACTATTAAATATCATTAAAAGAAATTCATTATTTTAATTTTACTATTTAATACGATAAATACAATATGTAATTATCCCTGTAATACTTAATTGTTCCCTTACTTATAAAATCTTTATATAAAATTTAAAATCCAAAGGCAAGTGTGTATGCGATGTTCAAACTCAATATAGTATGCAAGATAAGAGATCTAAGCCCGGAAGGGCTACGGGCATCGATAAAACTGTCAGCATTCATGTGGATGTAACGAGCGCTACCAACCATTATTCTGCGTATAGAAATTCAATTTTGAAGTCGCAGTCCTTGGATCACTCTGTTCATCATCACCAGTTCTCATTAAATTTCATGATTCAAATAATAAATGGCAACATTTAAGAGCACTTTAAATAAAGAAAATCATACAATGAAAATAAAAACTTTGTTTCATATGTGCAAACATCAAAAACAAATATTAAGAGAATTAATTTTATGCGAAAATAGATTTTAAACTAGAAAAAAAAAAAAAAAAAATTTCTGTCAGGAATTTCTAAAATTCCTCTTAAATTCCCCCCCCCCTTCTCCAGTTCATTTAATATATTGAAACTATTTCTTCACTGCAGTAGTATTTGCAAAGGCAAAATTGGGAGATTTTCACTTATTAAAATGATATGAAAATTTTTTAAGATGATACGCAGAACATTTTTATTCATGCTGTTACTTTTATTTAATATGAGTTTTATAACAGCAATTTTCCGAATAAAGTACGAACAAATAAATAAAATAAAAAAGTTTCAGTAAAATAAAAATAAAAAACAGTCGTAGAAATAGATGTGATAGTAAAAAGCTTTATTGAATTATTTAATACTTTAAAAATTTCTTTTCACTAGATTTAATTATTTTATTCCAAAATAGCGACTGTCCTTATTCTTCATATTTAAATTTTTTTTTGGATTTCTGAAAAATCCATTCCAATTAGCGGACCTCAATAGACGCCTATTGCATGAAATAAAATACAAACCTCCAATCCTGTTACAATAGGTATGACTTAAGTAAACCACTGTAATCGCAAAAACGTTCCATTTATACTACCAATTTAAACAAACCTAAAATTAAGATGACTATCAATCGTATACTTTGCAGACGATTTTCAGATGTCGCTACTGAATATTCAAAAGAATTTCATTACAAACAAAATAAGGTTTAACGTTCCATCGATGAGGTTTCCACAAAAACGAGGCGATGTACTTTGTTCTATGGGCGGGACAATTCTAGTCGAGGAGAAGGAGTTTCACAACTAATATCCCCCTCACATCGTCTATAAAGGTATGCTCGAATAAGCAACCGCCGAACCACGCTTCAAGAATACCTGGAATCAGATGGCATTCGAATCTACTACGCAATCGCCCTTCAGCGTAAACAGCGATCTTGGCAAGGTAACGTAAAAAGGTAATAAAAAAAAATCGAATTTCGAAAGTTCTTGATGTAAGGAAACCTGCTAATGTACTTCATTAGGAGAAAGTATTTTAATCTTTATAAAGTTTTAATGGAAATGGATTAAAAAATCCAAGATCCTGATTTTTTTTTTTAATCAACATTTCAGGAATGTACACATGAAAAATATGTACATTAATGTATATGAGTCCTTTGCTATTACAGATATGGTAATTGTGTTTGGCGTAATATTTACTGATGTAGGAGGCGTTTGGCATTCGCCAAATCACACCTGCACTCTCCTTTTGAAATTATTGCATATTTGGCGTTTTATTTTCATTTATGGGCGATTGGCAATCGTTAAATCATGCCAGTTTCTTTTACACTCGGTTGTAATTTTAATTGGTTAGATTTAGAACGATGTAATTAGGTCAGGAAAGTTTCAAACTCCCACGTTGATGTTGTAGAACAGTCACATTCTATTAAGATGGAAAAATATGTTGTCAGAGAAGTGTGCATGTTATTAAATACATTACAGTAGGGTTAATGAATTTATTTGAGAAAAATAGAATCAACAAAACCTGCCTGATCTAAAAAGTAAATATGTCCACCAATACTGAATAATAACTAAACAAAAGTATGTAAATTTCACGAAAAATTACAATGATAAAATAATTAATTTCTTACACTATTTGCTGAAGATAACGGATCAACATCACGTTTTCAAAATACGTTTACAAGTAACCTCGTGCTCGTAACACTAGGAATATGATTGAGACATACATAATATTCACTCAATTTACATGTCTATCATATTCTTTTTGGCAGTAAACGTTACCAGATATTTGAATTTTTAATTAAGCATCCTGTTTCTAAGATAAACAACTTGTAATACGATCGATCTGGATATAATGTTAGGTTATAATTTTTGATACATCACGTTTTCTATACTAGTAAAAAAAAAAAAAAATGACAAACACTGCGGGCAAAGGGCTCTACGAGCTTACAACAGAAAAATAAATTTAGTAAGGTTACATTTAAAGCTACGATTTTGATTTTATGTCTGGAAAAATCATAAAAGCACTGAAATAAGAATTATGAAATTTAAATGCACTATTCAAATTCTATGAAAGTTCACAAGTAACGTATCCATTTAAAAAAATTGAGCGATCAGGAAGTTTACAATATACAATTACACTGACAGGCCACTGCATTTAAAACACTTTGAAAAATAGCAGGAAAAAAGTTTAGCTTAAAAGCCTAGTGTGTGTGTATATATATATCCCATCTTTCCAGCATCATATATAAACAAATTTATTTAATATTATAAATTATTTTGCAGATTAAAAAAATGCTGTATTATACACACATTCCAATTTATACTTTCAAAAAATAATTTTTAAATATTTAAGAAGTAAAGAATTCTAACGAAACTACATTTCTTCAACAAGTCAGATACAGTAAAAATGCAAAATAATCGACACAAATTGATGTAAAATCCATTTGAGAGGTTAACGGAAGTCTAATACTTCTCGCATACTTTTTACTCGGCTTTGTTTTTAAAGATCCAATTCTTATTTGAATAAACAATACTATTCGAAACAGTAACCTCTTAATAACTGATAATAATGTTTCTTAAATATCGATAAACTGTTTATTTTCCGCTCTATCATCAGACAGTTATAAACGACAATGATACTAACCATTCAATGTTATAGACAGAAGTAAATTTATTGGTTGAACCATCCATTGCATCATTAACAATTTAAGATATTAAAAAAATAAGACCCACATGTTTTTTTAAAAAATATTTTTGATTAAAATTAGATAAAACAACACATGTAAAGAGTATCGTCTGAAAGACCTACAGATTATACTGTCCAGTCTTTTTAAAATAATATTAACCTTGCTTCCCATTTTTTGTACGATTTAACATTGCTATTAAAAGCAACACGAGGGCTATTGGCGACGGACCTCGTAATTCTGAACCTGAGTTGTTCGTTCATGTGTGCACTATGATTCGCCACCAATTTTGATGTAAGCACCTGGCCAAAGAGATTTCTTCTTTACTTATTTATTTTTGGCTGTATGTGATGCCAGTCCGGAGCTAGATTATACTTAAATATGTTTAGTGTTGTTTAGATCCTCGAGTGTAATTCAATAAACTCAAATATAATTACAGCCTACATTTGCATACTTTGTGTCCAGTGAACTGACTCGAGTCATGAAAATCTGAGCTTCGAGTAAAATGGGTCGAGTGAGGACATCGAAGAAGAACCAGAGCTGGCACCCCATATTCCTCATTTGCACACCATGTAACATGAGGATAGTAAGACCCATTCTTCAGTACCATCAGGAATAAAATCCACGGATCGACGAGACAACATCGGCCATGAGCTCGCGACCATGACAGTGGCTGCTATTTCTGGCCACGAAGCGCACTAGAGAGATCTGGTTAATTTCTAGTGTTGTTCTTTACAATGAATACATTGAAACATTAAAGGTGGGAGATTCCATTAAAGGATTGATAGAAAGAAAAAAAAATATTACCCACCCCCACCAAATAGATAAAACCAATTCTCTGAGTTTTTCCAAAACTGAGGAGGTTAATTTCCATAACTTATCACCAGTAGTCTAGTGATCATGGTTGCGAACTCGCGGCCGGCGGTTTTCGTCGAGTCTTGATGCCACAACAAACTCGCCATTTTGCCGGGCTAATGCATGTTAAAATCTGTCGAGGCTTAAAGTCCTTCCGTTGGCATGATGCAGAAGTTATGAAAGGGGATGCCTGCTCAGATGTCGTTCTCGACCGAGGTTCAAAATTACAAGGTCTGTCGCTTCTAGTGCGATGTTAATACCCCTTCCACATACAACTTATCTCCTTTTGGTACTTTTTTTTCGCACAGCATTGTTACTGACGTATAAAATTTTTAAAACATCTTTTTTTCTTTAATATTTGGAAAAAATATCTCAACATTATTGAAAAAAAAAAAAAAACGCCCTTACACTGGCTTTGCTAATTCATTTTGACATGTTCTAACTTTCCTTCTGATTAGTTCTCAAACAAATAAAATTATTCTAAATGAATATTAATTAGCTTAATGCAAACATACTTTCGAGCCCCAGACTACACAGAAGCAATTACTACCAAGGGAAAAAAACACCTTCTTCAAATTTCTAATGCATTTTTATTTTCACAAGCAAAGCATTCTTAAAGTACAAAAACATTGCTAATGTTAACAACAAAAAGAATAACAGACGAAAGAGAGATTCTGCCATAAAATAACAATTATTAAATTAAATATTAAGAAATAACACTAAACATTAATTATTTGAGAAGATAATATTCTATTCGGATGTTAAAAAAATAAATAAAAATGAGCAGCAGAATAAAAGCACACACGATAAAATATCAAATTAAGTATGTCTTAGCAATGTAAATATACTTCAAGCAAATTAAATGTAATTATAATCATAATGTATAATATCGCCAGTCTTTTGAAGCTAACACTACGCATCCTCAATTTTACGACCACACATTTTTGTTGACAGCGTTTTCTCGCAAGCAACAGCATGTTAGCACATATTAATACATACACAATGCATATAAAATAAAACAAACATTTTTATCCTCGAATACAACCGAGAAGCACAATATTCTAACTACCTCAGCATCGTATAAAATATTATTATCATTTGTAATAATGTGACAGGAGCCACGGTAATAACATATAATGGAATTAACTATTATAGGCCTTTACCGATCGAAACAATAACGTTGAATGACCGACAAGGCGAAGTATAACACTCAATTCGGATCAATGTTGCAGCCGTTACTCGTCGATAAATCACCCATTTGGGCGAAATTAGAATATAATGTATCGCTTATGGGTACAGAGCAACGGTTATAAAGACCGAGTTATGCAATATTAGAGATAATGCGAATCAATATAATAATGAACGAAGCTGATAAAAATACAATTAGAGTGATAAAAAATCGCCATGAAATTACGTGACCCAAAAGTTGATAAAATAAAATTAACATTTTAAAATCAAAGATTTATTTACACAATTTTTTCTATCGCAAGTCACGGTGATCTGATTGGACTTCGAACAATATTAAAAACAACGAGCTGTTTTGCATATCTGAAATGACTGAACGAACAGCAAACAAATTTAATGCAAAAACACAAAAGTGACTAAACACAAAACTCGGATTTTGAAGATTTTAGTTTTTTATTAATGTCGCACTAGAAGCAACACGAGGGCTATTGGCGACGGACCTCGTAATTTTGAATCACGGTCAAGTGACGAGGACGACACCTGAGCTGGCATCCCCCTCTCCAAACATCCACACCACGCCAACGGGAGGACTTTGGGCCCCGAACAGATTTAACGTGCATCAGCCCCGGCTACACGGCAGGTCTTTGGTGGCTAAGGATTGAACCCGCGACTGAACGAAAACCACCAGCCGCGAGTCCACGACCTTGACCACTAGGCTACCGCGGCCCTCGGATTTTGAAGAAAAATGTACACTTTGGGAGATGGTCCAAAGACTGGGACTATTAACGCCGCCCTGAGAAGAAACACGAGGGATATTGCCGATGGACCTCGAGATTTTGAACAACGGCAAGTGACGCGGACGACACCCAAGTCGGCACTTTCTTCTTCAAGCTTCCACATCACGCCAACGGGAGGACTTTGGTCCCCGACAGATGCATCAACACCGCTATACGACGGATCTTTACAGGCATCGGGGCTCGAAACCATGACTCGAGGAACAACATCGGCTGCGTGCCCGCGACAACGACCACTTCGCTACCACGGCCTTGGGAGATGGTCCACGATCGCTCGGACGCAGATATTTTCTTAATCGCTTGATCCCAGATATTTGTATACTTTTAGGCATTCTCGGCGAATCGCTTTCTATGTTTGACTTCGCCGCAATGGATTACAAAGCTAAATTACTATATATTTAATTATCGATTATATAATTAAAGTTATAATAAATTAAACATATTGTAGATTCCTCCAAACCAATCTGTACTACTTTCAAAAAAAAAAAAAAAAAAAAAAATAATCATTTAATATAATACCGTTAATATTTGGTAAAAATTAATATAACACACCTTTTGATCAAATTAAAAATACATACAAAAAAAAAAAGTTGTAAAAACACGATCATCCCCGATAAAAAGTAAAAAATATTTATATAACAACAAGAATTTGTCGAGGAGGGGGGCAAGACTTTTCTTTCAAGGAAATGTAGCTTACATTAGGATATTTCACTCAGATATGTCATACATAAAGAGATAGAATTAAAAGATTTTATTTCAATCAGCAACATGGTGCAAATAAAAGAGGCTTCATATATTGTTTTTACAATCAATTCTCTATAAAAAATGTATTTAAATTGAAAAATTCGAATCTTTATAAAAATGTACTTAAATTTGATAGGTTTCGCTAAAGAATTTTTTAAATAGAATTAGCATTTTCCTTTACATTCTGTTATTTAAAGCGTCCCCCCCCCACCATAAAAGTTCAACGTTCTGTAGAATCGATCGTTTTGACCAGTCTAATCTAACCAAAGCTGAAAAATAAAAAGAACCATTCAATGATTTTTCGTTGTGCTTGTCCTAGTCTATTTCAGGAATGTTCGAGGGATTCCTACACAATAAATTTCTATGCGCCCCCTCGAAGCAGTTTAAAAGCACGAGAAGAGCCTTATTTATAACACAAAAATGGCCACTATATAACATTTACCAAGACTTTCAACATTGCCGAGCAGCTCACAAAAAAGTTTTATATCAGCCGGAAAAAACAGACCGTCCCGCCCATTTGATATATATGCGAGCAAAATCAAATTTAATTAATGACTTAAACCATTTTTTCCCACTCGTTTCTATCGCCAAAAACATTACTATCAACCGTTAAAATAATCAATATACGTATGTTCCTAACCATTTTTCTAATTTCGGACGACTTCCATATTGGTAAAGATCCAAGCATCACAGGTGGTTAATTTTCCAAGACCCATGTGATTAGCAGACCCACAGACGTTCATTAACGACCGCTTCTCGCGAAATCTCTGCGATGTGGAAAGTGGTAATTTGGAAAAAGGTCAGACCCCCCGCTCACCCCAGTGTTACAACATTCTCATTAAAGTGCGCCGTAAGATTAAAGTCAGTGACGCAAAAGATGGATAGTTAAGCTGCGCGATCCTCCTTGGAAGCGAGTCAGAAGAAAGATAATGGTTTGTGATTATTTTGGAACAGGATGTGCAAACTATTCTTGGAATCTGGTTTGGTTAATCTAAACATAAGGTTGGAACTTCTGATATGAAGGAGGATACTAATAATTATAAAAGAAAGAATGGAATACCGTTCATCATACGTGTATGTATTGGAGGTATTAAACAAAACTAGCATGGAATGTTTAACGTTTTGTTAAAACTTCTACAACTTTCATGGGCAGTTTTTTTTTTTAAAAAAATTTAAGATTTTAAATAAAAACTGTGCCAGTATCATTTCCCGATACAGAGAAAGAAAAAAGAGTGAGGAAATAATGTACTTTAAGCAATTATTTCTACAGGTCTATAGTAAGAGTATAATACAGCTGTATAGATCAAATATTGTCAAAGATGACGGACTGATTATTAACGTCGCGCTTTGAAGGAACACGAGGGCGATAGCTGAATTGGAACGTCCTCCTCCAAACTTCTACATCAAGCCAACGGGAGGATTTGGAACCTCGACAAGATTAACGTGAATCATTCCCGCAACACGGCAAGTCTTTAGTGAATGACATTGGGGCTCGAAACGAAGTCTCGATGGAAACAGCACCGGCCGCGAGTTTGCGAACATGACCACCAGGCTACTGCAGTCATCCAAGAGGGCCGAAGATATTCCAAATATATTTGGGAGAAGGGGATGTTAGAGCATAATTAAAGATTACTTGGCATTGCATACAAATCGAGATATCAAAAGCCTTGGACTTCTCTTTCACAACAGAAATGAAATTTTAAGGATTACTGTAATGACGGCCAGTTTCCATTTATGACCTTAATATAAACGGGACACTCTACTGATATTTAATTCTTAAAAAGAAAATATTGAATAAACATCCAAAAATTAATTATTCATAAACATATTATAAGCATATGTTGAGATGCCAACATTAAAATGGCGTAATTATTCGAATTTTCTATGATAGTTATTATATATTAAACTGTTCTTCTACAGCCTTTAATATAAGATTTTCAAAAAAAAAAAAAAAGTTCAAATATTTACCAAATATTCTTTATGGAATGAAAGACGAACATTATGATAGAAAATTAGGGCGGCAATACTGCATTCTGTACTTCATTAAATTTATTTCCTATTGTGCCAGTATAATGGTGTTTTTTTAAACCAAGAAATAACGAATATTAAAAGTTCGATAATAGCATAATATATATATATAGTTTCCTTTGCGTACGAAAAGTACATTTTTAGCAACAAAAAAAAAAAAAAAAAAATTGTTATTTATGTCCTGGATCAAATCTAATAAATCTCTTAAACACTGTATAAAAAATGTAAAAAGAGGTAGGTGGGATAAATAGAAAATATTTTTGCGAAGAATGGTCGTCGATCGTGTAAACAAGTCATGAAAATTACGATTTCGATAAAAACCAGTCGCGTGATTGATATGTTGGAAGTTTTGATTTCCGTGTTATATCTTTAATCATCCGATCCATTTATCACACAAATTTCTGTATAATACAAGAACTTGAACAATTTTTTTGGGGTAGAAAAAAAATGCAACAGTGATAAATAGAATTGCGCGATACAATTTTGAAAGAAAGTTAAATTAAATATATTATTAGTCAAGCAAAGATAAAACAATATTTCAAATGCTTCTTGAAGTCTCACAATTCATTACTGAATCATAAAAAAATGTTTCCATCCAAAAACTGGACAGTTTATTGAGGTGGAACTTAGAAACAATGCGAGGGCTACTGGCATCGGGCCTCGTAATTTTTAACTTCGTTCATGCAACGAGGACGACATTTCAGCGAGCATGTACATCTTCAAACTTCCAAACCATGTCAACGGGACGACTTGGGACCTCGACAGATTTAATGTGTATCAGCTCCGGCAACACGGTGGATCTCAGCAGGATCAGGATTCGAATCCATGATTCGACGGAAGCAATACAGGCCCCTTGTTAGCGATCATGACTAGTATGCTACAGCCCCACATTAAGAAAAAAAATCAAAAAAGGAAACTGGGAATATAAAATTATTATAATAACATAAAACGTCAACAGAAATAATTTACTTTGCGGTCCAAAATAAAAAGAAATTCGAATGAAACTCTAAAAAACAATTTCTAGCAAAACCTTTTAATAGGTTCGATTCATGTGACGTTACTGTCACACGATATATCCAACCGGTATTTCCAACCAATCATGCGCTTCACTCTTACTAACTTTTGGTTTTTAGAGAATTTCTTTAAAGGGAAAAAAAAAAAAAAAAAAAAAAAAAAAAGTTTGTTAATAATATTAACTCGCGTCTTTAAAAATCTTTATTGAAATGTATCTACGTTACATAAAAAAAAAAAGTTTTTTTTTAAAATAGAAATCTCTTAATGCCAGCACGTCATTACCAAATTATTAAAATAGTACATGGGAAAAACAGAAGTAAATGATTTAGAACAACCCTGACTTCAGCAGAAAACAAGTGATTCCATCTATTATGTGATATTCAGTCCATTGAACACAGCTTCCAGTAGATTACCATTATATTTCACCATTTTAAAGATTCACGATTCATTAAAAAGTTACGAACATGATACATGAAAATTAATGAAATTTCATTAAAATAAGAATTTCATCGCGAAAACAACAACAACAACCACTTAATATTAATTAATAGTATACATCAATGAATAATTGTCTAAGAGTGCACTTTTTTTTATTTAAAATTTACAATTGATAAAATAGGTCTCCACTACGACAATCTAGATATACTATAAATGAACATAATGTTTTACTTGAAGTATGGGTTTAGAAACTTTCACCAACTACAGCTTTTAAAATTGATGAATATATTCGGTAGACAAAACAATTGAACTATACGAGGATGGTTTAAAAGTAACTATGTGATGGTTTAACTGTTTTTGACATCAGATGGCATCGTTATGGCAAGTTGGTGTTACATTGCATGTTGTCATACGTTTAGCGGCACAAAAACAATTTTGGCACCGATTCAACGGGTTAGTTTCAATTGGTGCCGAGTCGAGGAATCGTCGTCGTTGAGACCAGGATTCAGAATCGTTTCCTGTGAATCTGCTCAAAAAAAAAAAAAAAACGAAGCGGGCGCTTGCAATAACAAAACAATCTCCGCCCCCCTTTGGGGGGGCCCCCACGGGGGTCCCCCCCCCCGCCCCCCTCGGGGGGGGGGAGATCATTGGACAATAAATACTACAGTGAGTTACCCAGCTTCTGTGATACCCATTTCCCAAAATTCTTAGAATGTGAAGTGATGGAGAAGTTTAATTGCGTAAAATACGGCTATGGTACGCCAAACAAGGTATACCTATGAAATAAACATCTGAAAATAATTGAAAACCAAATACAAATTAGTTGACAGGGGAGAGTTGAAAATAGCGAAGGATCACCAGGGTAACCCGGAGGCACGTCACCCGTGTTTACCAAAGACAGTAAACTTCATGGGAAAGGGAAAATATCATCAGGATGGCTCGGGTGAGTGATGCTCGTACTTACCTGAAGAGAGTACGCCCCTGAGGACGCACAATTCTTGGAAACGAGGGCTGATTAAATCCAAGATGCAAATATTTTCAGTTAGAATGCAATAACCGATAGCAAATTAAATCTTGTCATTTCATATAAAAAAAACTTTGAATCCTAGTAAGCTTAAGATAAGAATTCCCGAGAACTGTTTAAATTAAAACTGTGCACACAGATAAACAATTTATTGTCATGACATATCTAGTTTACACTAAAATTAATCTTCTTGTCGCAGAAAAGACAGGAAAGTTTAAAATAAGAACGAAAGAAAGGACATTTTAAATTGAAAATGTTCTTTTCCAATCAGAGTTTCCGACTTCTCTGTGTCAGTTTCGTAATATCCAGCTTAACTTCCTTATTTATTCAGAATGCACACGCGAAATTTACATAAAAATTCAGAATAAATTTCAACGCACATTCTGGAAAATGCAGTTGCAGAACTTTCAAATACTGTGATAATCTAAGAGTAAAAAAGAAAGCTAGCATGGATGTGAATATAAGTATGAATGCAATGAAGCACGAATTATAAAGCTGTTTTAATTTCCTTAAATTAAAGTGAGCTGAAATGAAATGGTACATTTTGGGAAGAAAATGGAATTTTAATATTTTCCCACATGAAAGTAATTCATTAACATAATAAAAATAATGCTATATTTTTTTACGGTTCATCTAAAAAAAAACCTCGAATGAAAAATAAAATTTGAAGAAAGGGAACAGAAACATCATTAAATGGTGATTAGTACAACACATTAAGATTTGACTTTTTTTTTTAATGAAATTATTACCATTAAATTAACTTTGTACAGAAACCAAAAAAAAAAAAAAAAAAAAAAAAAAAAAAAAAAAAAAAGATCACAATAACGTAATATATAGCTGAGTAATCTTGGTCACAAATGGGGAAGCGAGAGGCTTTCGTGGTTTACGAAGGAACAGCTTCATTTTCAGCCCGACGGATCCAATTAATCCTTAAGGTGAATTAGATTAAAACTACGTCTCCAAGGTGGAAGAGGGATGGAAATAAGATTATCTGAATAAGGATGCAACATCTCTCAACCAATAGTTTCAGCGGTCATTATCACAAAATCTAAACAGTCACTGATGAGACAATAAGTTCACAATTTAATGAAGAGACGCAGCATAAGAGTTAACACACTTTATTAACCGTCAAGTTACGAATAGGCAGAATTACACTTTCTCTCTGTGTAGTATACCTCAACGTGCCAGAAATTTAGTTAAGAATTAATATGAAAGTTTTTTTCTGACCGATTCCTCGGATTCGGGTGAATTTAAAAAGGTCGAAGATAAGAGCAATAAATTTGAATTCTTCCTATATAAAATCACTCCCCAAAGGATCTCTAATAAAAGTCGGTCTGCTATGGATATTCACATGCAATTTCTAATATAGGTCAACAGCCGAGTTCTCATTCCTAATTCCAATATTCAATTCAAATAGTTTCAAATTAATGTCCCCCTCCTTTTCAAATCACGCCAGGACTTCACGCTAAGAGCAGGCATTGATACTCCCCCCCCTTTCCATTTTACATATCAAGGAATAATCATACCATGGCATTCTAATTTGCAATATCAAACTTATACGAATGAGATAGTTTAGAAACAGGAGAAAGAAATAAGTAAATGGTGCTCACGCAGCTAAAAATGAGCAAAAAAGAAGCAACGGAGTAGGAACTTTGTACGAAACCAGAACCTTTAAATCACCTAATCGTAAAGAGAGGACGGTGACCTTCATCGCAAAAAGAGAAGATAAAAATCCAACGAAGCGGAGATGAACAAAAGGTAGTTTATGAGATGCGTCTTTTGAAAATCTGAGGCGAACATAGGGTTGACCCCTTTAATACTATTTACTTATCTTCTTTTAGATTTGAATCACCATTTCTCGGAAAGTAAAATGTTCCGGTTTTGTTGTAGTTGTTGTTGCTGCTGCATGATAGATTACATTCAAGCGATCACAATCAGTGAGATTAGTTCTATGTTTAACCCTTTTTAAAGGCCAAAATTTAAAAATTATAAAGAAAACATAACGAAATAACTTTAAAAAAACTGTTTTCCACTTACAACCTATATTATTTCATAGAAGGAGTATTGCACTATAACTCGCGTTTTAGTATCCATAAGCCCGGACTACCGCAAATTAACGGGGTCTAATTGAATGTAAATAAAATAATTGGTTCAGCGAAAAAAAATTATTCCTGCTTCTTTTATAATACGTACATTACGAAAAACAAACATATAAAAAAGAACACTAAAAGTATATATATTGCGGTGGTTCTCTTGAACAACAATGGCAGAAGTTAAAAAAACTTTAATAACTAATCCGATGGGGAGTCCCTTTAGCCCTACTTGATTAAAGCATTGCAAAAGCGACCAAACAAGTTTTCTTCGGATCCAAAGATTGAAGGTCCGAAGCGCTGTCTGCCCTCAAGATCAACAGACAACCCCTGCCACGGAGTAAAGAAGCAATCCCCTGATGCAGCAGGGGAAACATAGCCCCTACTGAAAAAGTGGAACATTAGATGGCAGCACAGCCTAGAACTACTGATTGCATGTGACCCAAAAGGGAAACACTTGCATCTATGTGTTTAATTAAGACAACCGCACAAAAATCACAACTAGTGAAATACCAGCTACGTCAAAAGCGTCAAATATTCTCACCATCTCAATTAGGAGATACCCGATGACGTCAGATGGAAACTGTTCAAAGCTAAATTCGATACAACAGGGAAGGGATGCATATCAAATGCAGTAATGGCTGGAAAAGCAACCTTTTCTTTATTATCGTTCCAAATGTTTCGCTTCGTATAATCACGATGACGCTGTATGAGGAATAAGTGGCGGCTCTCTTCAACAACGATGACAGAAGTTAAAATTTCCTCAAGATTTAATTTCATTAAATTACTTCGTGAGAAAATCTCTTTTAGATTGGTTGTTAAAGCCACTGCAAAAACACGAACCAGATAAGATTTCTCTAGACCAGTATATTGAGGATTCAATTATCCCCGATACAAAAGGTCAATCGACCACTTCCCAAGATGCGGCGGGAAAAATACCGCTCCAGCCGAACTATTACGCATCCTGCCTACTAATCTATTTTTGTGAGTATATGCCGAAGTGAAAGTGTAGTGTAACGCCCGACATTACTTCCTTCACTTTCCATTACATTTCCCAATTAACAGAGTCACAAATAATAAGTCCAATGAACAGAAAGTCACACACAGATGATAATCGAGTTGTTTTATTCAGAGAGGTCTATGAACAATCAATATTTAATCCCAACCTATTCTATCTGATATGAGGGCCCCCATATGGGCCTGATTTAACTTCCAATATAATAAAGATTGTTTTTCTTACCGAAACAATCGGGTTCGAATCTTTAGATGATTTATAGATGAGGATCCGATTCACTGACTCTAAATAAATGATTCGATAACTCCTCACGCTTGGTAAGACAGTCACTGTTCCTTCGTTAAAAGCTGCACTCAGCTCTCTACCATGAACGAACTTTCAGCCTCACTGTTAAATTCTTCGATGCTTATAAATCTAATTTATCAGATCTATTCAATACACTTTCCTTATTATAATGTAATGTACATGTCACATTTCATTCACTGCGGGAGATATTCAATTCAATCAAATTCCTTCAAAAGTCCCGTAAGTGTTAATTGAAAGGAAATACACGACACGTCACAGTATTACGGATTCCAGTAAATAATTCATCTAAATATGTAACACAACTTTTCAGTAAGTATTTTCGTGACATTTATAAAACAGCAGTTGGAAAAAAAAACATATAAAAATGATAAAACACACAAATAGTTCACTTCCTGCAAATAATAATTAAGTTTTTACGTATAGTTAACATTTTCCGAATTTTAATTGCATTAATTCATACCAGTAACAAATATTAATTGCAGTTAAATAATTTAAATTTTTTTAAAAATCTAATCAACGTTTCAGCATACATCAAAACATTTAAGGTTATTTTAATTATGAATAGATTAATTTTGTACTTTAATTATATTTTTCATTTAATTTCTGATAAGTACGGTTGGGATTTTTGAATTCATTTAACATGAAAAACATAATTCAGAACAGAAGATGACAAAGATTGATCTTGCATATTTAAATGTATTACCAGGATGCATCGTAAAGTTTAATCATTAAGAAATAACCGAGATAACTGGATACAATTCAATCTGCACATTAATTGATCAAATATACATAATGTTATAAATTACAGCTATTCAAGTTGATTTGCTTGATTTCATGAAGCCCGAAACAACCCGCAGTATGGAGATGGCAAGAGTTCAATCTACTGAATTCTACAAAGACGACCATCGACAGATCGAAAAACGCAGGGGGAAATGTATAACTCTGAAGGATGACGATGTAGGGGAGTCTTAAGAAATAAAAATTAAGTTTCCATCTTGATTATTTTTAGTAATAGTTAAAATTTTGCGATACCCGGGGAAAAAAATTAAAACTTTATGATTCCGCGGGTTACTTCAATCTCCGGCTTCCTGAGTCCTAACAAATCACTATGAATAACTGTAATTTACAATATTATGAACATGAGAATCAATTAATATGCAAAATAAATTTTATCACGATATCACGATTATTTCTTAGTAATAATTAAAACTTTACAATACCATACGGAGTTATACTCGTAGAACCAAATGATGTAGTCTTATATGCTTTTCTTCTCAATCGATAAAACATAAAGCAGGCCACAAAAGAAGACTCCAAAAGTGAAATTAAAATGGTAGAATTCTTAACCCCCACATATGCATTTACTGAAGACATTACCCCGACGCAAATTATCCCGTTGTGTTCCCATTACAAACCACAGCGGACGAGCACTGTAAATGTTCTACACAGCATAAATTGCAAACAGACTAGGGCACAGAGTATGTATTTCAACCCGTAGTTAAGTAAAGGATAAGAATGATGAAAAAATGGGCAATTTGATATTATCGAGAAAAGGAATTGAAGCCTTTTACAGAAAGCAGAGAACCGGTTTCTTTTCAAGTTTAGAAACGCATGTCAAACAACTCTACCAAAGAGATTGTGATGGTAACATTTCGACAACGAATGTTCTTTCAAGTGGAAAAACTGAATGAATAAAAAAGAAATGAAAATTCTACAGAAGCGATAGGAATTCAAAAGAGGTTCTGAAGAAATATTTTGCTGAGCATCTCTCATCTGAAATAGTTTACGAACTAACATCCTTTTGAGGCAAATACGTTCTGATTGATCGACCCCCTCCCCCATCTATATAAATTTTATTCTTGAAAATCTTTCACTGCACTAAATCTAGTGCATAAATCATTTTCAAAAATTACACTATTCAATCCCAATTTCCCCTAATATTTGACCATATATGCAAAAAAATAATTTTAAACCCAGCAGCAAATGTAAAGATTCCTTATTGACAGTACATACTATAATAAAAACTTTAAGAAATGTTTCTTTCAATTTTCGAACCCTCACCTACGAGCATGCAATAATATAAATAATGTGATGCATGTTTCAACTACTTCAGCACAATGAATATTTTGGAAAAAAAAAAAAAAGTCATATTTTATTACAATATTCTTAAAACTAAACTCTCCCTTTGTAATTTTTTACGCAAAATAATTCCTTATTGTAACATAAATAAATTTAATTTAAATATTCGATAACCATACGCTACACTGCTTACTAATGAAGTGGAATGCATTCTAAGCCTTAAAGAGACGGCAGAGCAAATAAGCTCAAAAACTATAAAATATATTGTGGATGGAGAAGATTAATTTTCAGCTCAGGAAGGACAGAGCAAATACGAGGTAGGGCTATTGAATAATGAGACTGACGCTGCTACAGAAGTACGCATGTGCAAAATGCCAGAGACCGACAGCTGTTTAGCGTGAAGCCTTCGTTCACATTAGGCTTTTTTTTTTTTCCGCCAGAAAAATTATAAGTGTTACAATAGAGCAACAAATTGTGAAATTTCATATGAAACTTGGAAAAACAATTACTGAAACTTATAATGCATTAAAAGAAGTGTATGGCAATAAATGTTTATAGCGTGCACATTTTTTTGAGTGGTTTAAGTGTTTTCAAGATGGCCGAGAAGAAGTTGAAGAGGATTCACACCCATTTCACTCTTCCTCGTCAAAAACGAATGACAGTATCGAAAAAATTGATAATTTGGTTTGATTCGGTCTGTTAAGTATTCATGCGATTGCTGAGACTGTGGAAGTTGACAACGAACAGGCAGTTTTACATAATTTTAACATGCAAAAAGTATATTCCAAAATAGTGCCTAAAATTCTTACGTTTGAGCAATAAGAAGCTAACAAAAATGTGTGTGTTTGTACTGATATTTAGAATTCTACTAAAAAGGACCCAAATTGGAAAAGATCATAACGTGTGACGAATCGTGGCTTTTTATTTATGATCCTGAAACGAATCGCCAATCCATGCACTGGAAGAGAGCATCTTTACCGAGAACAAAAAAAAAAAAAAAAAAAAAAAAACTTGAATAAGGAAATCAAATTCAAAGCACTGATGATTGTTGTTTTCAATGCTCACGGGATTGTGTACCTTCATTGGGTTCCTGAAGGTCAAACAACATTACTACCTTCAGATTCTTGCTGAACTCCGTGAATAAGAAGGGAAAAAAACTCGACCCGAATTGTGGAAGGACAAATCATTCCGCATTGTCTGTCAAGAGGTTTCGGGCCAAGTACAGCATCCCAGTGTTGAACCATCCGCCTTAATTTGCCGGATCTTGCGCCACATGACCTCTATCTGTTTCATAAAGTGAAACCTGCATTAAAAGGAGCAAGATTTGAGTTTGTTGAAGCCAGAAAAAGAAAGCGGGATGTGTCCTGAAGGAGCTGACAGAAGACTTCCAGCATTGTTTCGAACACTAAAAGGCTCGCATAGAGTGTTGTGGGACAGAAGAAGGGTGAGTATTGAAGGTGATAATAACTAAATATGTATGAAATCAAAATAAAAAGCTTTACAGCGCCAGTCTCGTTATTTAATAAATAGCCAAACCTCGTAAGTATATTTCTCATACAAATGATAACACATTATATGGCATATGTATATGGAATAGATTTCATTTTAAGAACAAATAACCATATTAATAATACAAAGACATGCTTGTGTTTAAAAAATAAGAAGAAAATCCCATTATAGTTACCTTTTTCAATTCATAAAGCATTCCAAATATTTGATAGCAAAATGGTAAAATGAAAAAAATACATTTTGAATCCAAAACGGGAAAGAGACAACTCATCTTATGAAACTTGCCAGGAAAGAATAGTATTTATATTTCTACCTTGAACAGTTAAAAGGATATTTTTAGATTAAATAAATTTAAAAAAAAAAAAAAAAATCTCGAAAATAATAATAAAAAAAAAAATCTAATACTTATTCAATACTGAATTCAACATTAGAATCTCGTGAAACAATTTTTTTTATTACTATTATTTCCAAATATTTTATTCTGTCTAATATATATATATATATATATATATTAAAAAAAGCGGTAAATAAATAAAATAAACTCTTCCCCTCTGTCTAAAGCATATATATTTTAAGCAAATAAGTTTTTTTCATGAAGTTTAAAAAATACTTTGTAACACACATTTTCTTTTCGCTCGATTTAAGGCCTTAAGTATCGTCGATTTATAAAAAAACGCTCCAGTCTTGAATGAAGTAATTTTGACCATTATTTTTTAAATCTGCATATTAAATCTTCTTTTGATGAGAAGCTGCGTTTTATTATCAATTTTTCCATACAAAGTTTTACGAGATAAAGGTGTAGTTTTAGTATAATGAAGGCGAAAATTCTACGATCATAAAATATTTTTTGATAGATTTTTCTAGTAGAAATAAATACAAGCTGTTTATAAAAATTTTAAAGAGAAGAGTGCGATTTAAAGTTTTACAGTTCAAATATACCACGTTTTAATTATATTAGCTGCAAAATTTCCATTTAATTCAATATATATAGCTGAAAAGTTCATTTAAAATAAACATACTCTAAAAGAAAAAGTGCTATTTAAAAGTTTTGCGAAGAAAATACATCACGTTTTAATGAAATTATGTCCAGATTAAATATTTCCATTTAATTTAACATTCACGATTACGAATTCATTTATAGCAAACAACCGTTAGCAATGCAGCACAAAGAGAGTTTTCTGTTAAAAAGATGGTCTAACCATCTATTTTAGCATTATCAAGTAAGAAGAATAAATTTTTAATAAAATATTGTTAAATGTTTAGAATATTTCTATCAAGTATAATGCACGAGATTTTTATTTATTTTTTTTAAAAAAGATCAAACTTCTTTAATATGCGCGTATTGAATATTTCACAGACACACAAAGTATTGACATTTGAATTACATTTTTGGAACATTAGTTTGGATGTACAGCGTTCTTGAGGATGATTTCATATCATTAACATGGTATCGCACAAACTCCAATTGTGTGTCTTTAATGTATCAGATGGATAAGAGTTCTAATTGAACTCAACAACTTGCTTGAAGACGAAGGTGAGAATAAAGTTAAGTTTCGAATGAATTATATATCTAATTATTAATCAGTCTATTACAATTAATCGATATAAATTATGATATCCACAAATGAAAGAAATTCATTAAATAATTCAGAACATAATTTTGGATTTTAGTTTTAGTTTTAATTAACGTCGCACTAAAAGCAACAAGAGGGCTATAGGCGACGGACCTCGTAATTATGAACCTGGATCAAGTGACGAGGACGACACCTGAGCTGGCACCTCCCTGTACTAACTTCCACACCACGCCGACGGGAGGACTTTGGGCCAAGACAGATTTAAAGTGCATCAGCCTCGGCTACAAGGTGGGTCTTTGGAGGCCAAGGATCGAACCCGCGACTGAATGAAAACGCGAGTCCGCCACCTTGAACACTATAGGCTACCGCGGCCACAATTCAAGAACATAAAGACTCTAAGAAGCTTTTAAATATATATATATATATATATAACACATCAATCAATAACTCCCGAGACTAACCCAGAGATGGCGCTCGTAGTAAACCAGTAACCGGGTCTTTCTAGAGTACTAACCTTTGCTTGAAACGTGTCAAAATTTTAAGTCGATCGGACCAGAAACAGCTGAGTTATCGAGGTTGGAGTAAAGTCGTTTTGTAGTTTGTTTAAAAAATGGAAAAAACCGAGTTTCGTGTTCTGATAAAACATTGTTTTTTAATGGGTAAAAACACCGTGCAAGCGCAACAATGGATTGAAAAATGTTACCCGGACTCTTGTCCATCAAAAGCAACGATTTGTCGGTGGTTTGCCGAGTTTAAACGTGGTCGTACCGACACAAATGACGCGGAACGCTCGGGTAGACCTGTGGAAGCCGTTACACCGGAAAATGTGAGTGAAGTGACAAAAATTATAATGAAAGATCGTAAAGTGAAGCTCCGTGAGATTGCTGAGATGACACAGATATCATATGGAAGTATATTTACTATCCTTCATGAAAAATTGAGCATGAAAAAGGTTTTTTCCAAGTGGGTGCCGCGATTGCTTTCGATGGAACAAAAACAGCAACGAGTCGATGATTCAGAAAGCTGTTTATCGCTATTTACTCGCAACAAAAAAGATTTCTTGTGAGGAAAAAGAAGAAGAAAGAAAAGAAAAATTTGAGGAAAAAGATGGAAAGCGTTGGCGTATTGTATCACCCTTGAGTGATTAACAAGGTGTTTGTTGATGAATAAAAATTTTGCAAAAAAAATGTTGTTTTCAATGTTAGTCTCGGGAGTTATTGATTGATGTGTTAATATTATTATTATTTTTAAAAAAGTAGTAATAAATCACATAAGCAATATGAGATTAAATGAATACTATGAAAAATATTAATGATCAAAACAAAAATTTCAGAAGTAAAAACCTAGTAAAAGAACAAGGACAAATAGACAATACATAGAATTTAAACAAATGTCAACTATGAAATACTTAACGACATAGGGAGGGAAAAAAACAATGCGTAGGATCAAAAAGAAATAACCGCTATATTCATCCTAGAAGGAATCACAAGATCATTGTTAGTCGGAATGAGGTAATTTGTAGAGCAATTGTCGCACATTTCCTATCTCTAGAAATAATGGATAATGACTCGAATGTTATCGTTTGCTACGAACACACAAAGAACCGATTAGTCAGGTGTCGAATTAGAAGAATGCTCTATTTGAGTCCCCAATTACAACGTTCGCAGAGGAATGTTTCCTACTTTCTCTGTAACAGTTCTGTTACCTCAAAATAGTGTACAATTAAAATATTCGATTTATTAGAAAGCTGGAAAGAAACAAAAAAAAATTTTTTTTTTTTCCAGTGATATTAAAAACGATTAGTGAAGTTAAGACAGTTCGATGACAATCATCAGAAATGGTAAAGTATCTAGCTAATTTTTTCGTTCTTGGTAGAACAAGGATGTAGTTTTTCTTGATTCAATTATACAGGTATTCAATTTTATAGAACTATTTGAATTACACATTGATTAAAAATACATTAAATGATAAAAGTTCCAGGAAAGTTCTCCATTTCGGTGTAAATTATTTTATAATGACTCACAAGGAAAAATGTATTCTAAAACATCAAGTACAATAATATTAAAGTAGTTTGACGTTTACCCATTGAATATTGATGATATCAATCTATCATACAAATACTTAGGACGCTAATATTTTCATTGTATAGCTGATATTTAAATATATAAATATATCACAAATAAAATGTAATAAATGATTCGAAATATTTTTAAAACAATTATAGCAATTTTTATATCAAAAGTTATGCGATATTTTTTTCTTGAGTGCTTATGTTCAACAGTTTTTATTGGAATTTTTGGCAATAGTATAAGTATTCATTTTAACCAATTAAACGACAAATAGAGCACTTCATTTTAATTATTTCTTCTCAAATGGCTGTTGGCCTTTTTTTTAAAATTATGCATTTATTAGTGCTTCCGCCATTCTTTTTCCCCCCCTCTTTATATCTTCTTCATTCCATATAACTGATTTTAACCATTTCGTCGACTGATGCTGCGGATACTTGCTTAATTTATTGTATTTTCATATATTTAAAACAAATAATTAATGTATAAAATAATATATTCTTTAAATATTCATTCACGCGAAAATAATCCCCTTCCCCCATATTTCTTTACAGAGGTGCCATTGATTTTTTTTGTTCCAAAGATTCAAAAGTGTATATTTAAATACAGGAATAAAGTCCGAAAGTTGTGAGCATCTGTGCATCCTAAAAGCTCACTGCTATTTGTAAAATCATCGATTTTAAATAGGATAGCGTCACACTATGTTAATTATAAATGTTTCAGATCGCTAAATCAGGATGTCATTATATGTTTAATATTAAAAAAACAAATAATCTTGTCCAGTAATACCCTAAAACTAATTTGGAATAAATACATATGTATGTATGGCACAGTAAAGAATTGTTTAAAACTACTACAGAACAGGAAAGTTTACAAGTTATTAAAAAAATGGACTACTCAAGTATTGTTAGCTATATCATTAAAATAAGAAGGGGAAAAAAAAATCGAGTGTTATTTTAGAAATAATATTTTCATGCCAATTTATTCTTCGAAGTTAACTTTGAACGTGCTCAGAAACTGAGAACCATTATGATAAAGACTAGGAATTTACTTACAGCCTTGCGGTCAAACTTCACATACATATAAATTTTGTTACATTATTTATTTTAAATTTTAAGCACACACATTTAGTTTTTCCCATCGTGAGAGTGAGAGAAATAAACAAATAACTAAAAGTTTGTTTCTAAGAAGGAGACGCAATGTAAAATATTTATATAAGTATTCTAACACAAATGCACAGAACTTCCTCATTATATATGTATAATGAAGAAGGGTTTAAGGACATTTAAGCCATTCCCCCCCCACACACAAATGATTCTTTTTTTGGTAATTAGTTTAGGGAAATAAAATTAGAATCAACAGGAAAGTAAGTGATATGGCTACAAAATATTAAAAAAAAATATTATTTTCCAAGTTTTAAAAAACAAAAGCGATACATCAGTTTAAAAAAAAAATGAAAAGCGGTTCATATCTCTCATGTAATTAGGCAGAAAATGGACCTTTGAAATAAATTTGGCTATCTTAGAATAAGTTATCAACTCAATCTTAAAATCTTGCTTTAGGTTTGCATTATTTAATGTTATAACAGGGTTCTTACGAGTATTTCCCTTCAACTAACCACTTGAAGGCTGTCTTATTATGTTATTTGATTTGAGAATCTCATCTAATAAATAAACCATGACTTATGAAAATTATATTAGAAATATTGAAGTGTAGTGAATAAGACTGATGTGATAACAGTTACTAATTGAGGTGAGGTTGATAGTTAGGTAATTATAATAGAGTGGTGAGTGGATCGAGTTTTAAGGGCGCAAGAGCCATACAAGGCTATGCAGTGCAAAACAAGGTAAAATTGTTGATCTAAAAGTTTGAAAAATGGAAAAAGGTAAATTTGAGGAGATAAAGAGAAGGATCGTTGAGGAATCCCGGAGGAGTGTCATTCGTGTTTACCAAAGACAGTAAATCTCATGAGGGGAAAAAGATCACTAGGATTCCTTTGGATCGTGATGCCCGTACTTAACTTCGGAAGGTAAGCCCATGACGGAAAGGAAGAATGGGATGTGATTTTGTATTAACGTCTCACTGAGAAGCAATACGAGGGCTATTTGCGATGGACCTCGTAAATTTGGACTTCGATCAAGTGACAAGGACGACAACTGAGCTGCACCTCCCTCTCCAAACTTCCACACCACATCAATGAAAGGGATCAGGACCGAGACAGATTTAGCGTGCATTAGTTCCGCTACACGGCGAGTCTTTTGAGGCATCAGAGCTCTAACACACGACTCAAAGAAGTACGCGACCATGATCACTAGGTTACCGCGGCTACCTCAGTGGGGCGAGTTGTAATGTGGATTGAGAGAATGGAGAACGTTGAAGTAATATGATACAAATAAAATGATCAGATGATTCGAAGTAAGTGCAGAATAACCGTCTGTGAACGGACATGTAGTAGGATCCAACTTACAAGTTTAGTGCTGACTCAGATCCAGTTAGGCAATGCCTAATAAGTAAAAATTCGTAATGCCAAGTTCGGACGCATGTATGAATCTGTTCCGCCCATGTAATAATAAAAATATTGAATTCTGAATATTTGAAGATTCGAATAAAATAAACTTGATTTCCTTTATTATCTGACTATTTGATTAATGACTGAACATTAGTAACTAATTGTGGTACAATTAAATGAGAGAAGTGAAACTGGGCCGTCACAATGTAAACAACATAAAATGAGATTCTTTACACTTCAACTAACATAAAATGAAATTTTGATTACTTCAGTCACTAACTCAATGAATAAAATGAGAATCTACAGAAATTGGTGTCAAAAACCTTATTTTCTCAGAACGAGAAGCAAAAATAAATTTAAGTTTTCGTCTTAGTTTATTTAAAAAATATTTTTCTTTACCACTGATTGCAACATATTTTTATTTATCTTGCAATGTTAACAGACATTCACTTCAGAGATTTAAATATTCATAAAAAAATGGAGTCTTCTGTCTTCGCCTTTTTGCTATTGAAGAAGGGGAAACTAATAATTAATTACAGTGAAAGCAACAATCAGTAACAGTTTCTTCACAACTTTAGTCTACTTCTGTGCAAAATTAATTAGGGGAACTACATACATTAAAAAAACAAAATATAAATTATGATTGTAACTCTTTATTTGAAGGAACAAATCAACTACACACACTTACAGCTTGTCAAACTATTTTTTCCCTATTGCAATGAAATGCCACTTTTGAATACAATGTTTACTTTGTGAGTGAGTAGGGAGAGCAGAATTTTACATTTTAGCATGAAATCCTTTAAATTGGCTCAAAATTTGTAAAAGACATTTGAAGAGTTTTCAAGTTCTTCCAAATTCTGTTATCTTCAGCTTTCTTTCTTTTTTTTAAAAAAATTCTTTTTTTCTAATTAACACTCTTAACTCATTAAATGAAAACAATTATATCAAAATAATCTTATGATTATAACTAGAGAGTACGAACAGGTTCAACACATTTAATGAGAATCACTTTCTGTAAAAAAAATATCTGCAATTTTTTTTTATTTCTTTTTGAAAATAGTACTAATATATTGCTGATAAAAATTTGATTATAATAAAATATTTGTTTCTCTTGCTTAGTTTTCATAATCTCCCCTCTCCGATTTTTCGTAGTCTCTTTTTTTGATGCTTTTGATACAGAAAATTTTATACTTTTACTCAAATAAAAAATAAATAAATAAAAAATAAATAAATAACACCTTAAGGGAATTTAAAAAATTAGTAACAAATTTCAGCCTTTATAGAAATAGAGATTTCAATACACACATTCTAAAACAATCCCAATACATTTTTTTATGTGAAGGAAAACGGCAAAAAATAATTACGATTCTACGGTGGGTAGAGGATATCGAAAAAAGCAAATAAAACACTCAAAATCGAATTGTTAAATTTATCCATATTTAAATTCATACATCGTATTTTATGTCAAGACTATAAAAAAATTCATGTCTTTCACCTGACAGGAAAAAAAAGTACTAAAATGCTTCACTTCCTACACCACACCCGGTTGCATAATTCCAAATATCTCCCAAAAGCGAAGGTAAAAGCTCAATTCATTTCTCTTATCTTCAACTAAGAATAAATAGTCAGTCATAAAACACACACCACACACAAACAATAAGTTCTCATATCTATTACTCTCTTTTTATTATTTATTTGGATAGGTTGGAACATTTAATTTTTTCTCAAACTTTGAAGGGAAGATAGTTGAAACGGATCTGTAGCGACATCTAGCGTTCACTAGAAATATACACAGAAGAGCGGATATGACAGCTTTCCTTGCTGGAAGATAACTAAACTGAAATCCAAATAAAACACTAGTTCCGCATCATTGGCATTTACAAGAACTTTAGAATTCGGTTCTTTTTAAATGACTGCACTTTACGGAAAGTTCACGCTACGGTAGGATTGTTATTCTTATTTTCTTGGAAGAACGAATGCAAAACAGACAAAACGCGTTGCCATTTCGTTAGATACAAAAAAAAGTTCTTAATGAATACAAAGATTCCAAATTCGCATTTTAAAAAGTATGACACTACGCTTCATTATCGGTCAGGTCGTTGTTTACTAAAAATGAATGTGTATAATATATATATATGGGTGTGTGTGTGTGTTGAAATAAATTTCAACAAAGATACTGGATTTCAAAAAAATCGATTTGAACCTGAAAGGAGTCGAGAATGAATAATAAATATTAGAAGTTGACTTGAGTTGCTTATGATTCAAATGAACATTTTCTTAGAAAAGCGAAAACAACAAAAAATACAAAACGCGTGACTAGTTCGTTAAGTACCGAAAAAAGGTTTTTAACAAAAACAAAGATTAGAAATTTTTTTTAAAAAATCTGAAGATGCACATGTTATCGTTCAGATAATTAATAATAAGGCGTTTCTCCCATTTCAATTTTTTTTAACTAAAATTTTCTTAAAATTAATTTGATTTGAACTTGTGAGAAGTCAAAAGATAAATATTAATTAAGAAGTTAGCTAGAGTCCTTCATGATTTAAATGAATGTTTTCTGAAATTTTTTTAACTGAGCGAAAGCAGATGAGACAAAAGTTTTTTTTTTAAAAAAAAAAAAAAAAAAAAAAAGTCCTCAACAATGGTTGGGGCACCTGTCTCTTCAATCGTTTGTTACTAATTTTTTTTAAACAAATAGTAGAAGTATATTACAAAAATTGGAATTAGTAAATTAGATTAAAACACGCAGTTTGCATTTCTGAGAGGTCGATGAAAGATATAAATATAGTCAAACTTTTGTGCATAAAAATAAAAAAATATAGGGACAAAATTCTATATATAAAATTTTCGACGTACAGAAATAAGTACTGAAAAATTTCAATCGGTTTCTTACTAAAAATACTTATGGATAGTTTGTTTTTAGGGATAATGAAGACTTAAAACTTTAAACTATCAAAAAAATTTATTTTAAATATGTACACACATAATGTAAATAGTTTACAAATTTGAAAACAGTGTACTAAAAATTGAATGTTTGTATACAAAAAAAGGAAACGAAATTTTTACTTATTTCTGGACAAAGTAGTTTCTTATGTTTTTCCGAACATTATCTTTCAATGATGCAGTTTCAAAGTAATGTTCATTTTTATTTAGTGAGGTAAAAACTTAAATTTTTTTCTTGATGGTGTTCAATTAATTCATCTTCATTGCCATCATCTTTAGGATCATTTTGATTAAAACAGTCACCCAATACGCCCTGATAGACGGGGTACTCAGACTATTAAATTCTCGTTTACGTGTAAGAATTACAACTGGAAAATTGTCCGATAAATAGAAATTTCATTAAATATACAGATACTGAAAATCCCTGAAAAAAGTTCGCTGTATAGAGATTTTTGATACATTTTTGATAGAGTAGTGGCGATTGGAAGTTAGAAGAAGGAGGGAAGAGAGGCAAAAAATTTAGCGACAACAAAAAATAACAGGATTCTGTGGAGTATAAAAGGTAATTTTTTACTTTTTGCGTTCGAATTTGGACACAGAAATAAGAGTTGACAGTTTATACTAACTTTGCTGCGATTTAATTTTAATACTCGTGTGCAGGTGTTTTTTTTTTATTATTATTTTGAATTTTGATATACAGCAATGCAAAATACAGCTTTCATCAAAGGAACAATATTACACAGATATTACAATTATATAGAAGTCTTCGTATTTCGATATATAAAAAATGATCAGTGATAACTTCATTTTTTTAAAAAAAGCTATGACTTGTTTAAAATAAACACCAAAAAATGATAATTTGCCAAAATCCAACCAGTGAATTTACTTAACGCCTTGTTTTATATCCCGTTAAACGACACAAAATGAAAGGGAAAATAAAATATACACTAACAGATTGCTTGAGCTTAGTAACATTTAATTAAGTGTTCAAAGCAATACAATTGAACCTATTATAGAAAGAAAGATATACAGTATACAGAGTATTTTAATAACTGTGCCATGATGCATAACTATTGCCTCAACACAAATCCAAATTCCCGCATTAAAAACTACTATCACTCGTACTTTCACCTCTCAAGTTGTGAGAAGCGATTAACCCTCCCGAGTCTCATTAGATAAATCGAGAACCTTCAACAATAAATAAAATCCGTCGCGTACGAACCCTGCGTCTAGCAATGTACATCCACGTCATTCTGCGATCTCCAGTAGGTTAGTTAGTTAGACGTGCATTGTGTATCGCCCTCTCACGTAAGGCAATATCCTCAAATCAAACATCCGTCCAATTTCTCTTTAAATTTTTAACCTCAATAATTTTTTTAACTTTTAAATATTTCTATTTTTTAATTTTTTAATCAAAATCTCATGTTGTGCAGCCAATGACAGCCATTCATCCATCAAGAAAATGTATCACGAACTTTTATTAAAGTTGCCGAAAATCATGCCCAAGAACTCTCCACATAATCACCACGACCCTTCTTCGCCTTTGTCTACATCAGCCAATAGCTCTCTCTTTTCAAGCTGTCAAAACTCTCCTCACAGCATGCAAAATTCCACCTTCCGTATAGCAATGTTGAAGACTTCGAAGATACGGGCTTGAAGGGCGCTTCGCGTCTTAGGCGCCTGAAGAACCACTGTTACTTATCACCCATGACGACAGCGTGCAATTTAAAACGAACTCAATTCCGAAATTGTTTCTGAAGAAGAATATAGAAAGAAAGAAAAAATGTGACGCTAATTGAGTCAGTGTATTGAGACAATCTGATAATAATGGGATAAAATGATATGAACAACTAGCGAAGGAATGTTCCGTAGTATTTTTATGTACAATAAGTTTTTAGTACATATGACCCAGCTGCGAGGGCTACAGGTCGCCAGAGGGCGGGGTGGGGCGAGGGTTGGCAAACTGATACAAATGTTTTCAAACTGTCAATTTCAAAACGAGCTCCCACATTCAATAGTTTTAAATTAAATATTAGTGAAAATTAAAAGAAAAACTCCAGGACAGTTAGGGGGGGGGGAAAAAGAACAAATCAATAGTTTATAAATACATCATCATCAACAACAAAAATCTTGCAGATAACATTCTAAGAACAAACGACAAAGAACGAAATGTAATAACTAAAAAAAAAAAAGAAAGAAACTGATAAAGTATGTTTTATAACGATTCAAAAGGCATGCAATTCCAACAAAGAATTTATATATTCAAAGTATTTTGACTATTTGAACAATTGGAAAACAATTGTTCAAACTTATAATTTCTTTATAGAAATTATTTCTTATTTCTACTCAAAACACTAAAAGAATACATATTCAAAACCACAAGACGAAACAAAACTTTTCATCACTATTGCCACAATTTAGAAATCAAAAATTAAAAATAAAATTTACTCCGTAACATATATAAATATATATATATATAAACATTATTTCATCTTTAAATTCTTTTGAATTATTCAAGTGATGCAATTTTCAACAGTGACTGAATATTAACTTTTTTCCAAGACTTTTGGATTAAATTAAAAAAAAAAAAAAAAATACGTTAATGCGTCACTATTATGACGATCTTATTACAAAACCGAGTGGTCATGATCGCGAGCTCGCGGCCCGTGTTGTTTCGGTCGAGTCGTAGATTCGAGCCCCAATGCCACTAAAGACCGCTGTGTAGTGGGCCTGATGCACGCTAAATATGACGAGTCTCCTAGTCCTCTCGTTTGCATGATGTGGAAGTTTGCAGATATGGTATCATCTCAGGTATCGTTCCCGTCACTTGACTGAGGTTCAGAATTATGAAGTCCATCGCCAATACCACTCGTGTTGCTTCTAAGTGCGATGTTAATAAACAATCAATCATCACTTACAATGTTAGAATCTGAATTATTTGACAAAAATTTGTTTTGAAAGAATATGAATATATATATATATATAATATCAGATCTACGTCCCCTATTTATTCTGTGAAAAGTAAATGAAGAACGATCAATAACTTGCATAGTAATAGTTGAATTCTAAAAATGCTTTCTGTTCGCTTTATAAATCTGGTAATACCATTATCCGTAAAGAAGCAGTCTTGATTAATTCAATTTTTTTTTAAAAAAAATCAGTTGACTATTTCCACGAATACCACTATTTTCTTTATTCCACTACCATCTTGAAGTCACAATAAAAACAATTTTCTAAAGACTTTTAACAATTGTCAACTTTTAACTACAAAAAGAATGAAAGTAAACAATTGTGATGAAATTCAAATTATAAAATTAAAACAAACGATAATATATAATAGTAAACAATAATATTCTGTTTAGATATTAAAATTAAAAAAGCAAACGATAATTCATTGAAACAAATATATCTTAAGTTAAATACAATTATCATTACCATAAAATGAAAATTAAAAAAAAAAAAAAAAAATCCTTACATATTAATTTATTCTCGACAGTAATATAAAAATTAGATCTTAGCAATGTATAAATGTCAAGAAGCCGGTATAGCCCAGAGCTATTCTTCAGTAAATATAAAAATTAGATTTGCTTCTTACCATTTGCAAACAGTAAATAGATCGTACGTGAGAATCTTTTCTTGTTTCATAGCGAGCAAGGGTTAACTATCGCTCGTCTAACGCTATACAGTACACTACGATGCACCCCAGTAAAACCCACGATATGAATCGCAAGTTTTTTTTCTTCTTTTCTCCTTGTTAGGCTAGTTGTATTAACGTCCTATTCGGAACAACTTGAGAATTATTGGACCTCGTACGAACTTCGGTCAAGTTGGGTCGACACCGAGACTAGCACCTCCATCTCCTGGTTCACACCACGCCTGGGCAGGACTTTGAGCACATGATTTAAGTATTAGATCTCGGCTGCACGGCCGAGTCTTCATGTAAAGTGAATCCAGGACTCGACGAATGCCGCCGGCCGCGACCACTAGGCTACCGCAACCACATTTTAATATCTAAAAATGAAGCTTAAATTTTTCTACTCTTTTAAGCAAAACCTGAAAATAAATGTAAATCTCGAACTGTGTTATCATTTTATTATGTACAAACAAGTATTAATGTAAAATGAATCTAAATACAATTTTCTGCTGTGAAATAACTAACTCGAATGATTAAATGAAGTGGGCAATCGATAAAACAGTGCAGCTAAGAGACACAGACTGCATCCGATTTTGGATCGACTATATTTACAGGGATCTCATTAAGAACTTGAATAAATCAGAAAAGCAAACATTTTCAAAAAGGATTGAATACAAAATAATTCTCAAATTAATAGAAAACAAATCGTTCATTGCCAACTACAATTTTTCTTTATTAACTCACAGAAAATTCCATATCTAGTTTGAATTGTTTAAAATCAGCATATTCATCAATTCATTTAAGAGAATAAAGCGAATTTGGAACAATTCTTTATTAGCTTCTCTTAGCATCTTTGATACTTTTCTATTCAGTTTCAAAAAAGGATTGACTCTTTTCGAAGCTTCAATAACTTTTTTTTTTATTGCGGTAATTGCTATCAAGAGATTTACTTCTGGAAACTAACTTTTCTTACAGTAATAAAATAAAAAGTCGGAAATAATCAATTTTAAAGCAAATTAATAATTTTAACTAGCACACCTAACTTTTTTTACACAATTTTAAAATAACACGGCCCAAAAAATAAAGCAATATTCTTTTTTTCAACCGACTGATTTACCCTTACACGATTTTGAAGTACTGTGATCAGTTTGTTACAAAAATTTTCTAAACAGTGCCTGAATTTAGTTGAGAGGTTTACACAACAAAAATTTCGGTAAGCAATACATTTATTAAAAAAAATCCACCGCCAAACGAAAATCTTCATTAGATTTAATTAAACAGATGTTGATATTTCTAGTGACTAGGGCAATTTTTTAAAATCCATATCGCCATAAGCAAATGCTTCTTTTAATCAACAAATGGAGACAAATAAAAAATATTATTTCCAATTCATTTAATTTTTATTTTTATTCAATCTTGAGGCAATATGCTGAAGCGATCTTTATTTTATTTAAGTTGTTAATAAACACGATTGAATTTGAGATATCAAATATAAATGTACACACCTAAAATCTCAACAGCTTAACAATCAATAACTCCTAGAGACTAACCAGAGATGGCGCCTGTGTAAACTAGTAACCAGGTCTTTCAGAGTACTAACCTTGCTTGAAACGCAACAAAATTTGTCGGCGAGGTTTTTTCCGCTGGTGCCGCGATTGCTTTCGATGGAACAAAAACAGCAACGAGTCGATGATTCAGAAAGCTGTTTATCGCTATTTACTCGCAACAAAAAAGATTTCTTGAGGGGGGGAAAAAAAAGAAGAAGAAGGGGAAAAAAAAATTTTTTTTTGGAAAAGCGTTGGAACGATTGTATCACCCTAAAAGGTGATTAACAAAAGGTGTTATGTTAGTGAATAAAAAAAAAATTTTGCAAAAAAAATGTTGTTTTCAATGTTAGTCTCGGGAGTTATTGATTGATGTGTTAGTTTTCATCACTTTTTTTTGCATTGTTTTTCAAATTTAAATTAAATTCTTTATTTCATCTAAACACGGTTTTGAATTACATGGCCCCCCCCCCCCCCCAATTCTTTTACCATAAAAATTGTAACTTCTTTGCCCGTTTTTTCGAGAAACATGCTAAATCATCTATCATGCAAAAAAAGGAGTTAAGAAGTACTATGCGCATTATTTAGACTTCTAATAAGACATTCAAAGTATAATAAATCTCAGAATCTTATTATTAATTTCAAAATAACAAATAGTGCTGATTCATTGTTCAGAAGAACTCTATTCTTCCACTCATCTTGACACCTAGAGCCACTTTCTATGTGCATCATTTACCTCCAAGTATTTTTCTTTAGTAAACACACTCAGCTTTGTCTGAGACACACATGATTGAAACTGAAATTTGTTGGACAGTCTCAGTCTACTAGACACATAATAATAAGTCTAGGGAAAATACATATTGAGTTTGATGTAATTATATTTAATGACCTTTATCATGCTACCATCTTCACACGATTTGACAGCATTTATTTTGAAAACAATCGGCATAAGAATAATATTTTAACACTACCTACTTATGCTTGAAAATTGTTATTTAGTATAAAAAGGTTAAAAATACTTTCTCTTACATGATTTTTAATACACAATGAACATTTATCATGTTTTGCAATATTAATACTCTACTTCATATTTTCACTCAATTCCTATATCAGTTACTGATTAATTCCGGGGAAACAAGAAAGATAAGAAAGAAATTTAAGGAAACTAAAAAAAAAGCAATTATAAAAGATTTTCTGAGGGACAATGGTTGAAATATTAAAATAAAAAAGGAGTTTATGAAGGATGTCAAATTACAGCAAAGAAACTGCTGAAGCTTTCTAATTAGTTAAAATATGTTCCATATTTTCTAATTTATCTTAACCCATGTTATAAAAAATAAACACTTTCAAACAATATACCACTGTTCTTTATTTTTGTTTCCAAGAAAATTATTCAATTTTAAACCCAGAGGTTTTTACAAACATGAATAATTCCTAACATATTTTAAATATTGAGAATAATTGAAACATTTTTTATACAACAGATTTTTAATCATTTTATACAGACGAAATTTTTATTATGACTGAAATTAAACATGATTTTAGCAATTTTTAATATTAAATAGTGTAATTGTTATTCTAATTACCCTATAAATATTAATTTTTGAAATAAATTTTAACTAACAGTGAAATTTTTTTAAAAAAAATCTTAAAAAACTTCAGATTTCATCATTTGCTGAAATCAAAATTTAGTATGGGAAACAATGACAAATGAGGGTATTACATAATAAGGGGAAGGCATAAAAACCTTTTATGATTTTATAAAACAAATCTTAATTCAACACAAAAATCTTTGTTTATTTTTACAACAGTTCGAGGGACAATTTATTCTCTTACATAGTATACAATAATTAACAGTACATCCATTAAGAATTTTTCTGCTTTTTTTCATGTTTTATTCAATGCAGAAATCATTATCAGAATTCATTGCTTTCAAATATAGAAAACATGGAATTTATAATTATTATTAAGTATAATTCTTTACCACTTTAAATAATGTTACAAATTACTTACTTAAAATATCGATTAAATTATAATTTTATTTACTCGAAGAATACTTCGTTTTCCTCTGTTAAATTATTATTTACAATTTCTTAAATAATAAAAAATTTAATTCTAAAAACTTTTATAGTATAGAAAAACTCATCTCCGGAAAATGCTAATTTAATGATACAATTGTAATATATTATAAGAGAAAGGATCATTAAGCAATTATTGAAATGTAATATCCAATTTTAACTATCTTCATATCTCTTACATTCTGTTAAAATCTATTTCAATTATCAAACGGAATTTTTTCTGTTATTTTATAAATGATTATTACACAAGTTTAATGAGAATCTGATACTTTAAATAAATAAAATTTTATACATACATACATATATATATATAGTTAAAATCTGCTGGGCCATCCAGCAGTGCCCATCTTCGATTATGTAGCTCTTGAGCCTGGAGCAGTAATTATTAATATTTTTACCTTGGCAGTGAATAGCATTCAATCTTACATAATTTTGAGAGATGAATTATCTTGCAAAATTATGTAAGAAATATTTTAATATGCAGATGTAAACATGCATACACACATATATACATATACGAAACATTTATTTAAATTTATTATCAAATGACAGGCAGAATTAGTTGAAATGTCTATCATTTGAAAATAAATTTAAATAAATGCTTCACATATATATGTGTGTGTGTGTGTGCATGCATATTTACACCTGCATATTAAAATCTTTCATCAGTATGCAGTCAGAGTAGCTTTTTAAAAATAACATAATATATGTGTGTGCTGCCTCTTTCTTTCTTTTTAACAAAATATCTTAGTAGACTAAAAACAAACAATATGTTACAATACCATTAAAGACTTAAGGCTTTAATGTACTAGCAAGAAATTTTATTTTATTAAAGCATTTACCTTAAAGTCACTGTATTCTTCAATGGAACAAATGTCAGGAACCTCTGCAATTGAAAGAGCATCTTCGGAGTGGCTGGCCTCGGGATCTGGATCCATCACACTGAGATTGATTACGCATCAAAAATCACTGTCAAGCTCTAACACTATCCAGTTCCATTGGCTCTCTTTGGAAGCATTCATTCACAAATGTGCAAGGTAATTTCACAGTGCATTACAGTAAACTAAAACCAATAAACATTTATGGACCATTCATTATAGATACATGCCAATACAAAATTAAGGTAACATATGCAACAATAGTAAAAATACAAAAAGTACTTATGATAGAACACACATACATGATGATAAAATGAGAAACCAAGATTAAAAATGATGAAAGAAATTAAAATAAATACAGCATTAATCAAATCATCAAATTTTAAGTGGAGTGAAAGTAATTTTGTAACATAATCAATGTTTATGCTTAATAAAAATAAACTGTGATAATAGAGAAAGTTAATTTTAAATGTTTCAATTTCCCTCTCTTTCACTTTAACATTTATTTTTAATAACTCAGATTACAGAAGACAAGAGAAAAAAAATATTTAATTAATATATGTTCCTTAGCTTTAAGATTTAAACATTTTTTGACAAGAAAAAGCTTTTTTTAAGCTCATGAATTTCAAAATAATTTCCTTTTAAATTAGTTAAGATCTAATTTTACAGGAAAGTCATTTTGAAAAAGAAATTTTTTAATCAATAATTTCATGAATAGCAAATTGAATTGATTATGAAGCTGAAATTTCAGTTAAGAAAATACTTTTAAATCCTTAAAAGACCAATGCAATTCATTATTTTAAAGTGTTCATGAATACATTTTAAGCCATTTCCAAATAACACAGAAGAAAATTTCAAATTTCTATGTTTTATTAATCTCACTATGATCTACATAATTTTATTTATTTGTTTCTACTTAATTAATTTCTGAAGGAAAGTTGAACAAATAAAGTATGATTGTTTAATTTTTTTCTAAAAAAAATAAAAAACTATAAAAATGAATGAAAAAATACTTACGATTTCATAAAAAATTTCAGATTTCTTTTTCAATTACAAAACATTCAATTTTATAGTTAAATTCTTTGATACATCAGATTTTCCTTAAGAGTGTCATTACATAAAAATATTTCAAAGACACAGAAAAGTTTATAAAGAATTTTGAAGTATTATTTAATTTTAAACATATTCCATCAAAACAATATGTTATTGAAAGACCAGATATGGTTCATTTTATCTTTTTATTGCATTTAATTTCATTTATAATATAATTGTAAACAGTCTTGTGGGATGTACGAAAGCAAATACGTATGATTTTTAAAAATTTCATTTTTTAAAAAAGTAATTCACATTATTTGATTTAATAATTCAAACTACAGTTTTTAGGATTTTAAAATTTTCCATTTTTGATGTATTGAATAATATAATATAATAATATATCTTTTTTAAGAATCCAATTTTATAAGTAAAAAACTATAAGTTTAAAATTTCAGATAAATTAATCAAAAGGTTCAAAAATTGTTTTATGCCTGTGGTTTCTCAATACATTAAATTTTTAAAACATTACAGTAGTAAAGCAATAGAATAACATTTCTTCTTTTTTTTAATAACCATTTGAAATTTACTTCTAGAAAAGATCAGTTTAAGATTAATAATGATTCACAATACTACAACAAACTTTAAAATCATAAATTACTTGATATATTGAGATATTAAATACTAAATATGCAACATAACCAAACAATATTTTATGTTTTCAATCATAATTTTAAATCATCACAAGAAATTAGTCACAACCACAAATAACTGATTCCTCACGAATCAATGAACTGTTATTCAAGATCGGATCATATTGGATTACTAAGAGTAAAATCTGTACAAAAAAAAGTAATTTTAAAAGCAAACAAAAATAAAATTGCCTATTTTTTCCTAATTATTTGCAATTTCTACAGAGACAACGTTACTTACAACAAATGTTACATTTATAACAAAAAATAGCAAATAAAAATATTTGAGAACAAAAAGCTTTAAATGAATAATTGTTATGAAAAAATGTCTATATGAATGATTTTCAGTGGAAATAATTAAAAAATAAAAATAGTTACAGGATCGTTTGATAGGTCAAGCATATAGACACCGGTACTTACATTGATTAGAGAAGCCTAAAATAAGAATCTACATAATTTTCAAGAGATCCTGATCACTAAAATACAATTAAATTTCTATTCATCACATAATCCTGAGGATCGAAATTTTTTAAATATTTTAATTTATATTTTATACTATAGACTGCTTGACAAACACCACTAAGTTCATGATCTGCTGTCTCTTTTTCGCAAACTCGAGTTGAGAAACACAGACAACAAACAAGTGGGTAATCATCAAACTAGTGGCTAAACTCTTAGAACATTCGGGGCTGTTGCATAATATTTTGAGAATGCATTATTTACCTTGGAAAAGGCAAAACAACGCCTTGAAAATTCAATAAAATCCAACTTTCTGGAAATAAAGTGATTTTAAAATAAATTGCGATATTATTTTAATAAGTGTTCCATAAAGAAACGACACCGTAAGATTAATTGAAGATTCTCTTTCAATGAAAAACTTTATCCATTGCTAGATATTTATCATATTCAAACAGTTTTGTTATATTAACTTCTGTACATTATAACAAGAAACTGTTTTTAAAATGAGCAATCATATTGAGCTCCAAAGGAATTAGATATTTCTACAAAAATTTGTTTTAAATTCAAAATATTTTCAGTTTACATTATACATTTCATAAATGAACACTGCAGATACTCTTGATAATAAATTTATTTTAAAATCAACTGTCTTCCAACACAAAATGAAAAAATTTGAATTGTCTTTATTGAACAGTTTCACTAAAAATACAGCATTGAAACATTTCACCTGCCTAATATTGATCGTCTGTTAAGTAACGCTGGTTTTGTTATTTGCGCATAAAGTGTAGCGGTATATGAAACCGAATCTAAATACTAAAAGTAACAATGTTTGCGGCTCATCCTAGTTTCAGTATATATTTTCATTTTCGTATGCATTTCTTTACTAATGTATTTGTTCGTAGTTCGGACATTCCGCATCGAATTGAAGATGAGCATTAATCATCTGTCATAATTCTCTTATAATTTTTTTGAAAAATTGTTAAAATCACGGCACCTGCTGTTACTATCGTTACTAGGTACCTTTGATTTTCTACCTGTTTCAATGTCTGATTCTGTGTTTTAAAATTTTTTTAAAAATCGGGTTCATTGTGAAATATAAATTTTTCTTTGAAATTCTAAAAAAATGTTAGTGTTATATCAAATCTGAAAAAGTCATTTATTAATATTTATATTACATGAGATATTTTCCCTTTAAAATGTTATTGGAAAATGTAATAATAAAAATAGTTTGCTATTATGTTGGTCACCATAATTTTCTGATAGAAAGAAAATGAAGTTTTATTTTTGAGGAAATTTAATATTCAGTTGCAAATAAGAGATATTATGTCGATTTTTTAAAATTCTTAAGTTCTAAACTACCGATTAGATTCTTTTCTAATTAATTTTTGTTGAAATTAAAAATTAAGTATATTTTTATAATAATTGCTTTTTATGTTACGCATTTATGAAAAAATATATTACTCTGAAGGAAAAATTCTTCTTTTATGGAGATTTTCTGTTATGTGTTGTTTATATTAAATTTTATGAAATGCTCAATGTACTTTTTTATTTGTTAAACCATCATTTTAATTTTATTGTTCACTCTGTTCAAATTGTTATGTAACATATTGTGGATATCAATTTTTATTTATATCTTTCTATAAAATTTTCAGTACATTGAATAGCATACTTTGTTATATGAAAATGTTCCAATGACATTATTATAGACATGAAAAGATAACACATTTATATTTTACAGTGTCTGAAATGGAGACATTCATTGTTCACCAATCATTGCCCACTGTATTAGTTAAACTCTTCAGTCACTTTACATTTGGGCATGAAATATCATATGCTTAGTTGTTTCATGGTATGCAATATTTCATCAATTGATACTAATAATGAATATAATGAATGTTTTTATATAATGAATGTATTGTGATTATATTAGGGTTTAAATGATAACTACCTAAAATATCTTGAAAATTGCCTACAAAAGGCTTAAAAAACTTTAACTTTATAAAAATTATCTAAATTGATATAAGTTAAAATTGTGTAAATTAGAGTAATTGTAATTATATGTCGAATTATAGGTTGATTTGAAAATTTTAACAACTCAAATTACTTGAAAAGAAAACTTTTTCATAGTAGATAGTTGTGAAAAAGAAGGGAGGGATGTTAATGTATATATATATAATTTTGATATTCATATTTTGTTTCATATTCTCTTATGGTAAAAGAGCTCTAACAGTCCTATGATTTCTTGGTTACACAAATTGAAATAACTCATTCTTAAAAGGAGCACAGAGTTTTATTTTATTTTAATTTCATTTTTGAAGAATTTGGACCTGGGACATTATTATTCTAGACATTATTTCTTCTAGACACACATATCATATTTTCTTCTTCCTTACAACTCTCTTGATGACTGAACATATTTAAGTGATTTTTTTTAAATCTTAAATTTCAGAAATTTTGAGTTTAAGGCCTTAATATTCCAAAAGAAATGAAAAAACAAAATCTAAAAAAGTGATATAATTTATTTATTAATCACAAAAAATGATGTAATTAATGCATTAATTTATTTAAAAGAAATGTGTTTCAACCAGAAATAGTTATAATTATTATTTTTATATTCTGTTTAACTACAATTAAGATTTATACAGAAGTTATCAATGATGTGTCAATTAAAAGATTGCATGCTGTTAAAATCCAAGACTAGTGATTATACTTGCATGTTAAAAAAATGTGATATCAATGAAGTGAAGACAGTAAAAATTAAATTATGTATATAATTTTTTGGATTTTTTTTAAATATTGTTTTTCATTAAACTCATAAGAAGTGAATTAAGAAAAATGGGTACTTGTCTATTATAGCGGCGCCCGATGATTCATCACCAAGTGAATAAGAAATATCGCCAAGTAGGTTGTATCAAAAGATAGGATTCACGAGTTTGGCGACTTGGTATAACCTTAATTTGATGGGCGCCGCTATAATAGACAAGTACCGAAAAATGAGATTTGTAGGCAGGTTTTTAGGCCAAATCTTTTATTTTTAAACCTTTTATTAAAATAATGACTGTATCATCTTATACCAACCATTTGAAGTATTTTTCATGCACAAAAATTTATATTACATCAAATTTTGAACTCTTCAATGTTTCATGAAGGCTTAAACTTTTGATCTAAAAAAGGTTTTTTAATATGCTATTAATTTAGTATTTATTATTTTCTTTAAAAAAAAATTTAAGTATACTATAAAATCTCTTTAAAGAGCTATTGAGTATTTTCCATAATGTAGACTTATAAAATTATCTCATACAGATTTTAAAAAAAAGTTTCTGCATTAATATTCATATGTGCTGCGGAGTTTTAACTTGAGCTCAGTTAAGTTTTTTATTATAAATTAAATTAAATTTTTTAAAGGATGGGATTTATTAAATAAAATATTGTGTATTGCTTAATTTAATGATCAATATTAGATTCATTTGAAACTTGAGAGATAATTGATTTTCTTTGTGTTTTTCAAACCTTCATGATATTAAAATAACTTATAAGTACAGTTTTTTAAAACTCATTACAGTGTAGAAATTTGAAAATTTTCTGCTTTTTAAAATGTAATTTTGCAGCAATTTATAATTACTTTTATATATATCTAAGTAAAAAATAAACTATTTTTAGGCTCATTTGTATCCCATCATGACTCAAAATTCAGGACATCAAATAATTGGACAAGAAGTAATTAGCACTTAACATAAAAATATCATCATGATTGAAGGTAGGTTTATATATAATATTGTATGTTTGTAACGTTTGATGTACATGAAAAGTTTTGGGTAGAATTTCTAAAAGATTCAAAATATTTTATAATTGTGGATTTAATAGTAAATTCTAACAATACCAAGTAAAAGTTATGATTAGGAATGAACACAATTCAGAAGCAGTTGTGAAAGCAAGATAAGATTTAGAAATTTTAATTTGCTTTCTTGGTTTGATTTTCACTTATTTTTTATATGCATACTTTTCAAAAAAAAATTTCCATCAGTTTGATTTAAATTTGTTATTAATTTCTTTAAATTATTGTTTAGTAAGTATATGTTTTAGAATTTTTTTACCCATATTTTTTGTGTGATTATTTTCAACAAAATTTCATTCCAAGAATTAAATATTGATTTTATTAAAATTTGTTAAATTATTCAAATTTTATTGTGTGCATTTTATTGTGTACAGTTCTTTGTAGAAAATGTACAAATAAACTTATTTAAAATTTTAGGAGTAATTCTAATTAAATGCGGAAATATACTCAAAATAGAATTTACAATAAAATAATTTAACCGAGGATTTACAATTTATTTTTTCTTCCAATCTATTTCTTCCATTTTTAATTCTTCAAAACATAACTTCATGAAATAAAATCTTTTTCAATGATTAATAATTTTGTATAAAATTATTAAATTCTTGTTTCAACATCCAAATAACTTGATACCCATTACAAATTGTTTTCATTCTTAATTCTTTTAGTAGATGTTTATTGTATTCTTTCAGTTATTACATTTTTTATAATTAATATGGGGATGGGGAAGTATGTAATTGTGAAATAAAACTAATTTTCTACTTTTAAAAAGTAATCTTTTTCATTTTTCAAGATGAAATATTAAAGTAAATCAGATGATATATAACTGGCTTTGCTTCTCAAAAAGCCAAATTGAAACTTGAAATACTTTAAGAGAGAGTTTTTTTTCTGTTATCCCTTTAAGTTAATATTGTACTTCACTTAAAGGGATAACAGAAAATATTGTTCAGCATTCTTAAAATTTATTTTTCAGAAGATTTATTTATTAATTCAGATTTATTGACAGAATTTATTGTTCAGCATTCTTAAAATTTGGTGACATATAAAAATATACAATTTTTTACTCAAATAGGTAAAGTTCAAAAGTCATTTAGCATTACAGTGTAGAAGAGGAGATAAAGAACACATTTTCCCTAGAAAAAAAATAATTGACTCCTACACAAATGAGTAGTTGTATAAAAACTCTATTTTCTAAAGGATGGCAAAGTTAGATCATAATATTAATGTTGAAGCATCTTTGTATTGGGACAAAGTGTTCAAATTGTGGGTTCTACTCTTAAACACTATGCAGAGACAGACTTAAGATCAATGGTTCTCTCAAGAGCTTCACACGCATACTACTTGGAGAACGAAAATGATCTGTAATGAGTACAGAAGTATTTTCACAAAAAATTTGTTTTGGAACAAATATCTTCAGAAGAATACCTCGTTGTAAAATTATAAGAAATAAAATCTTAGGCATTTGTATGAAAGTTCTGCAAATATATCCATAGAAAATATATCCATAGGTTCATTTACATAGAAACTATAATGGGAAAAAATAACTTTTTTTTTTTTTTAAATTTCAAAAGTATACAATTGCAGTATAAACATCAAGATTAAATATTATCAAAAATATTTGTTATAATATTACATTTATAATCAAGGTAGTATGAATGTGTTATATTTTATTATTATTTTCACAATTTTAATCATACCAGATAAACTGAAGTTGATGTCTTTAAAATTAAAAAACAGAAATCTACTTTCAATCTTTAATTTGTACATTCATGTATCCTGATATTATAAAATAAGAACTTTTTAAAAAATTGTAAGAGGTTCAATTAAAATGTCTGATTTTGGTATTCCTTTTAAGGATCTTCAAATTATAAAAAAAGAATATGTTTAGCAACCATAACTACATATCAGTTTGTAGTCTTGTTAGATTTAGAGTATATATATGTTTTAATCTAGATATATGTTAATGATGTAAGCGTTTCCACTGAATACTAGAAAAAATAATTCAAAAATCACTGAATTGACTCTTTTGTTTGGAATAGTGTAGAACTTTTAGTCATGAGTTAGGGTTATTATTAAAACAATAGTTAAGAACATAGTATACATTGAAAATAACATTTGATTAAACAGCTGTACGTTATTTCTAACAGACACATTCATTAAACTCTGTAATATTTAAAAATTTGTATAAAATTCTGTAAGCAATGGGATTTTGAAAAATAACAGCTAATAAGGATAATAGTTTATTATATAGAACAAAATTTAAAAGTATAATGAAACAAAAGAATTTTATAACAATTTGTATGAAATAAATATTTATCTAAATATTATGATATTACCTAACTTTTTCATAATCTAATTCAAATAGTAATTTAATTTCTCTTTTCAGTTTTTAATCTTTCCTCTTTGGTTCTTCGGAACTGTGTTAAAAGGCTCTTTCAGGCCTTTATATTGATTCTGTTCTTTGGATCTACTTTTATTCTGTTGGGAAAACAGCTGTATAAGGGAGTATTAACTCAAAAATGTGTCATTTTGCCACCACTTAACATAACTCATGCAGAATATGCTACATTTGTAAGCAACTCATGTGAGTATTTCATTTGTGTATTTGGTTTCATAGAATACTTAAATTGATGTTGAAATATTTTTTTTCTTTTCATTCTGACAAATAACAGGTCAATTGAAAAGTCCCCGGTCTACCATAGTAAAACACATTTTTTTGGCAAAATTAGTTTTTTTTATTTAACATAATTCCCTTCAAGGGTGATACACTGATTATAGCGACCTTCCAACTTTTCGATACCATTTTTGTAGTACAATTTGTCCTTTGCTTCAAAATAGGCCTCAGTTTCGGCCATCACCTCTTCATTCGACGAAAATTTCTTCCCAGCGAGCATACTTTTGAGATCTGAGAACAGGAAATAGTTGCTGGGGGCCAGATCTGGAGAATACGGTGGATGAGGAAGCAATCCAAAGCCCAATTCATGGATTTTTGCCATCGTTTTCACTGATTTGTGACACGGTGCATTGTCTTGGTGAAGCAGCACTTTCTTTTTCTTCAAATGCGGCCGTTTTTCTGCGATTTCGTCCTTCAAACGGTTCAATAACGCTATGTAATAGTCGCTGTTGATGGTCCTTCCTTTTTCAAGGTAGTCAATGAAAATTATTCCATGCGCATCCCAAAATACAGACGCCCTAACCTTGCCAGCCGACTGTTGCGTTTTCCCACGCTTTGGAGCGGGTTCATCGTGTGCAGTCCACTCGGATGACTGTCGATTGGACTTCGGAGTGAAAGGATGAAGCCATGCTTCATCCATTGTCACATATCGACGCAAAAACTCGGGTTTATTACGCTTGATCATCTTCAAACACTGCTCCGAATCATCAACTCGTCGTTGTTTTTGATCAAAAGTGAGCTCGCACGGCACCAATTTTACACAGAGCTTTCTCATACCCAAATATTCGTGAATGATATGATGTACATATTCAGTTGATATCTTTAGAGTGTCTGCTATTTCTTTCAATTTCAATTGACGGTCATTCAAAATCATTTTGTGGATTTTTTTAATGTTTTCGTCGGTAACAACCTCTTTTGGGCGTCCACTGCGTTCAACGTCTTCGGTGCTCATTTCACCACGTCTAAACTTAGCATACCAATCCTTGATGGTTGATTTTCCTGGAGCAGTGTCCGGAATCCGGAAACTTGGCATCAAGCCAAGTTTTTGATTCAACTGTATTTTTTCCCTTCAAAAAGCAATATTTTATCAACACGCGAAATTCCTTTTTATCCATTTTTTTCACAATAACAAAAGTTGCTTCACTCAAAATGCTATAATTCACAAAGTAATGATCGGACAGCTGTCAAATTTATACTCGCATCTTTTGAGGGTTAGGACTAACTAAAAAACATATGGATTTAATTCTAGTAGCGCCATCTATGTGTCAGGCCGGGGACTTTTCAATTGATCTGTTAAAATATGTGGCCTGGTTGTGGAATTTATGTAAAATGTTATTTTTTTAAAAAAATCATCCTGTGGATGACAATGAAAACAGTTCAAATAGATAGATGATCAAATAGATGATGACACTTAATTCACAAAAATTATTGAAATGACAAACCACAAGTAGCCGAACTTGTACTGATTAACTGCACAATAAGGAAAAACTGCTCTTGCACAGATTAGCAACACAACAGGGACAAAAACAGTACTTGTACATATCAGCAACACATCTGGATACCAAACAGCATTTGTAATAACAGTAATAACAATATGTTATCTACAATAATCAATGTTCAGCTTACTAGTTAACCTTGTGGTCAGAGACTCCAGGAAATTATCTCAGGCGTTCCATTTTTGCATATTTATAGTAGTTCTGGCCATGTGTGAAATCATCGGAAAAATTGCATAATTCCTCTCCTGATAGAGTATAGTAAGTTCCAGCATTTATGAAAACTTTCATTTTGCCACCAATGTTAACAGTCATTGCTTAACTCTTATTCAGTATCCTACAAAACCTCTGTAAATGTCTCGTCTTTAATTTAAAAGTGTGACATTTAAAGGAAGGGTCATTGCTAATTTGTACTAATAATTATATTTATTGTAAAATTATACATTCTGTTCTCTTAATAAAATAGCCACTTTATTTTATCAAGTATTGTACAGAATGAAAATGAAATTAAAATTTATTTATTGATTAGACACATTATGAAACATGGTAAAGTTGGAAATAAATATTTCATCATGGTTACAAATCTAAAAAGTATTTAATTTTTTTTAGTTAATTTTATACTGATTAATTTCTTTTTTTTTTATTCTAATATTTTTTTAAGAAAATAAATTTTCATTAAAGTAAATTTTAGCTTTTATTATTATTTAGGATTAAATATCTTCAAATGTTTTTTGTTGTTGTTGCTGTCCTAATAATAGTTTTGCATTTTTAGCTAACTGGCTCGAAAATAAGAATGGTTATTATTTGTGTGGTAATAGTACTGGATCAAGGTATGTTTTGAAATGATTTCTTAAGAAAATTATCAATAGAATAATTTAGAATTAATCTTCATTTTTTACTTTTCATCTTTATTTTCTATAGGCCATGTCCACAAAACCATACTTGCCTGAGAGGAGCTGATGTTAATACATATATATCAAATTTTAATTTTTATGGATCATCAGTTGTCACAATATCACAATTAATGACTTTACATTTCTGGCAAGAACTGTATCAAAAGGCAATATTCTTATTTATTAGTATTAACTCTATTTTTTTCCTCTATAATTTAGTTTTAGATTTAGATTCATATAAAAGATTTATAAAATTATTTTAACATAACAATTTTTCATTTAAATGGTCTGGTAGCTTTCTTAATTTTAATTGCACCTGAAAAAAATTATTATTAATAGAAAAATGGGATATAGATTAATAAATTACTTTTCATTTCAACCTTTTTAATAGCTATTCTTTGAAGAAAATGAAACATGTAATTTATAAACATAAATAAATTAAATAATTATTTGTTTTAAAATTTCAATCAAATTTTTAAAGTAGGAATTTTTAACTTGCTATGTACATTATAATTGTGATTAATTATTTGTAGAGTAAGGAAATTTAATTTTGGAATTTAAATTTAATTGATATTAAATTTTTTATTTAATATATATTTTTTAAATTTTTTTTAATTATGCCTTTTTTACTTTTAAATGATTTTAGTGATTTTTTTTTATTTGTATTGTGCATTTATTTGAAATAATTGTTTTGTATTATGTATTTATTTAGATGCTGTTAACAGCTGGAACTCTTCATGTTAGCTATTTTGTTCTTGCTTTCTACTCTTTTTTATATTCAAGTGGATTGATTTTAGCCATTATAACTCGATCTTATAAAAATGTGCTTAAAGAGTTCGAAGTTATTGAAAAGAAATCACGTCTGGTAAGTTTAAGAGATGACATTATTCTTTGTATGTTCCATTCTGCAAATTCATTTAAACATTGCAATTTTAATTTATGATTTTTTGAAATATGATTCTTTATAATTGTGGCATCTTAAGTTTTTAAAAAATGGTTTTTATGAATTTAACATTAGACTCAGATCTGCCTTTTATGTCTGATTTTTATATCTTATTTTGCCTTTCATATCTTATTTTTATTTTCTGATTTTGCGCTTAAATATATTTTTTCATAGTGTTCCACAAATCATCTGAAATTATATATTTTTTTGAAACTAATATTTTTTCAACTATGTCAATTTTTTTTTTATATATATTTTGCATTTTAAATTTGAAAAATATATGAGCGATTTCTCCTAAACTGTAAAGAATATGCTGTAAAATTTATTTAATACATATGTGTCTTTTAGATTGAATATTTCTTTTTTCATATTTATAGGGTGAAAAAATTTGGTTTAAGACTAGTATTCTGAAAATTTATCAAGTGAGAGTTTTAGTATGAAAGAATTTTTTCACAATTACAATTGCTGCTTTTGCACTGAATATTTTTTTTTTTTTATATTTTTAATGCTCTCATTCAAATCATGAAAAGAGAAATGTATTTTAATTGCCTAAAATATTGTGAGCTTTTTCAACTTTTTTTAAAAAAGAATTTTTACCGTATACAAATCAGCAGAAGATTTTACATTGATACTTTTTCATCAATCAAGCTTTTTTTTTTTACATTTCTAATTTTTAACTAGAGAACTGGTATGATATATTTATTTTATTGCATCATAGTTTCTGTACAAAATGTTTATATCTCATTTTCAAATTGCATTATTACATTCAGTATTTAATATTTCTTTTACCTCCTTTAATATTTTCTTGAACAAATATTTAATGATTTTAGCTCTTGTGATTGACTATAATGTGTAATAATGATTTTCATGAATTAAAATGTCGAACAAAAAGTATATCATATGCATATTTTTTAAATCTCTGTTTACTTAATATTTTAAGTTTACTCTTAATATGGGTTAAATTACCAATGTAGTATATAGCTATGACCACACAAAATATATAAATTTTGAAATTAAAGACATAAATGTTTTGATTTTTATCTTTAATTCTCTTGGCTCCTAGTGATCTTGGAATTTTGCTGCGAAATTGTGGAACTGAGAAGTGGATTATTTGTTTTCTCTCTCTTTTGAATTTTTGTTATTGCAATCACTTTTTATAAAATATGTAACTTTAAATTTCCTAAAAGTACTATGAAAGTATGAACATTTCATTAATGTGTATTTTAAACTACTTTATGTTGATATTTTTAAATGAATTCCAGGCCAAAAAAGATGGTTCGTATATCTGTGATTCACAAAAAGGTATTGTGAAAAGTCCGTCTTGCAAGTCATATGAATTATTCTCTAGCCAAGTCATATCTTCAGACAGAGTTGAGCGTCAAGCTTCAGAGATTATTGAAAACACCAGTCGTGCAGTTGACAGAAATTTTGAGGTAAATAGTAGAATTTGTCAAATTTAAATAAGTGAAGAAAATTAAATGATTTTTTTTAGTTTAAATAATTTAGCATTATTCTGCTTCTACAATAAAGAGTGAATTCTAAAAGATTATTCTCTTGAATTTTACATGATGTGAATATTATTAATCCTTGTGGATAATGTTGAAGTTTCAGTCAAGTATATCTAAAAAATTGAGTAAAAAATAAACAAATTGTGCATGTTCATTGTTGAGGTGCTCTTTGCTTGTTTTTGTCATATTTAATACGGATTTGAATGAAAAAGATGTTTCCATCTATTTTTGTTTTACTTTGAATTTTATAAATTATTATCCTCTATTTTGATAATTAAAAGAAACACACTTTTTTTTTTTTGCATTTTTTAAGTTTTTGTAAACATTAAGAAACTATTCAAATTCACTTCATTTTATTGTTCCACATTTTCTTTATTAAAAAAAAATATCTATATTTGTTTAAACCTCTAACTTACCTCCTATACAAATACAATGATATTTTAAATTATTTTTCATATAAACATTTTATCTCCTTATTTGCAGTCTGATTCTGGTTTAAAAGAACATTTAGCTGAGAGCAGGCAGAAGAGAGAAGCTGTAAGATGCCAACTTGCTCGTGAAAAATCAACTGGTAAGAAAAATATTTCTTAACATCTTTTTTCAATAAACTTAGTTTTTCAAAATTTCTACAGTACTAATCATTTAAAGCTGTACCATGCATTTTTGACATCATAGACATATTTGGCTGATTTTTTTTTTGCAATGTCTTTGATTCAGTATTTAACACTTTTTCCCAAATTCTTATTGTATTATATTTTTTTTAAAGTTTCATTGTTCAAACCCATTTGATATTTCTGTTGATATTTTAAGTTATCTGAAAATACTTGACCCTTATTTTCTGGCTACCCACCTTTCTTTTAGTTAGTTAAAACAGTTTTCCTGTAATTGTAAATCAAGAAAAAAAATTAAATGCATTTAAAAGATATTGTGAAGTATTGGCACCCTCTAGTTGTGTAGAGCTTATCAGCTCTCAAGTCATTTGAAGTCCATTTTGTGTTATCTTTCTGTGTTTTGTATGTTAAATGTGTGTAAAGTGCTTTACAGTAATCAAAAAGGATTAAAAAAGTGAATGCTCAGGATTCCATGACACCAGAAAAGAATTGACTATGACAGATATATTTTATTAGAGTTAGCATTTTAAAATTTTAGGCATTTATAATCATGTTGTTATAAATATAGAAACATTTGCAATTTCAGGTAAATTGATAAATATACAAACTGAATACAGGATCATATGTATTGTATTTTATTTATGTTCAAAGAATTTCATGTGTGGATAGATATATTTTTATTTAAAAAAATTTCTGAGTTGAAAAAAAATCATTAAAATTTTTGTTAGACAGATTTTGTGTATAAATCATTTTGAAAAATTCTTAATAGGGGAACCTGTTACTTCTGTACAGTCTAAAAACAAGAAAATATAATTTTTTATGACTGAATTTATTAATCAAATGTCAGTTTAATTTAAAATCTTTATTCATAAATAAAAATGAGTATTAATCATGAAAGAATGATTTGACGAACTTGTTTTCTTTTTTGAAATAAATGCTGTAATATATCTTATCGAAGGAAAATTTAATTTAATTTAATAATGAATATTTATTAGAGAATGTTATATGAAAGTTATGAAAAATTTATACAATGTTTTAATCATTTTATTAGAGATTTAGATTCTGCCTTTTAGTGTTATGTCTTATAACTTTATAAAAGGTAGAGATTAGAGTTATTTTTCGTTAGTGAAATTAGTATAATTAACACATGATGGACCAGTCCTTTTTGGATTAATTTTTTATTAAAACTTAACAATAAAAATTAATGGTTCAATCATAAGTAAAGTTATTACAGTTATTGTGGGTGTCAGTGTGACAATCGTTACCCATGTTTGTTATTGCTGAAAGTCGTTCAGCTTCTACCTAGTTTTTACATAGAGCCAGTAGGAGGTGTGCACATGCATCAACAGTTATAATTACCCAAATGAAAAAAATTTAGCATTCATATGTTGTATAATTACATAATTTTATTTATGTAAAACCTCTATTAATCTCATTGTGTAATATTCATGCAATTGAAATGGATATTTGGAAAGAGTTGTAAATTTTAAAAAATTCTACATTGGTAGTATCCTATATTTTTCATTTTTTACAAAATGGAAGAAATTGAAAAGGGAATAAATACATACTTTTATTAGTTATTAGTTGCAACAAAAATTATTATGAAATACCATTATTCAAGGAATATTAAAAAATATTGATACTTTTATTCTCTGTATTTATATACACTGCTGGCCACACAAAATGCAACACCCAAAAGGATCAGAGATATCACAGCGAAATTTATTTTTCAGATAACATGTTGTACAAATATCAAACGATTAAAATTACACCCTCTTGTGAAGCGTGGATGATCACAAAATCAGTAGTTAGTGTAGCCGCCAAAGTTTGCTACAACCGCTGCCACGCGCCTTGGCATAGAATTAAAGAGGTTTTGGATGCATCCTTGGGGTACAGCAGTCCATGTGGCTTCCACATATTGCCAAAGTTGATCTGTTGTAGCAGCAGGTGGTGCATCCTGGGCCAGTCGTTGTGAAAGCATGGACCACACATTTTCGATTGGCGATAGATCGGGAGAACAAACAGGCCAAGGAAGCAATTCATTCTGATGGGTAAAGAAGAACTCTTGAACATTGCGTGCCATGTGTGGTTGCGCATTATCCTGTTGGAATATGGCTGGTGTCAAGCGCTGAAGGTATGGTAGGACCATGGGCTCCAACACCTCAGAGGTGTAGCACTGGCTGTTTAGCGTACCGGTAATGCGTACTAGAGGGGTGCAGGAAAGAAATCCAATACCAACCCAAACCATGATACAGGATGCAGGACCAGTGTTTCAATGTATAACGCAACAGTTCAGCAGCCTCTCACCATTGTGTCTCCAAACTCGAATCCGACTATCGTGATGTTGTAGGCAGAGGCAGGATTCGTCAGTAAACACAATATCGTTCCATTCCGTTGTCCATGTCCACCATTCATCGTCCTATTGGCGGCTCAAACGCCTGTGGTTTCAAGTCAAGGGTAAACGAAGCAATCAACGCCTTGAAGACATTCCACTCTGCTGCAAACGGCGTCGAATGGTACGAGCGGACCCCGAATGATGCGTAGCAGTCTGAATCTGTTGTGCTGTGGTTCATGATGTGGCGGAGCGATCCATCACTGCCATGCGCACAATCTGCCTGTCATCACGAGCAGTGGTGTAACGAGGTGGGTGCAATCGGCCCCTTCGGTTCGTTGTTCCCTCCTGCATCTAGCGATCACAGATCCGCATCACAGTTGCTTGGTTTCGTCCAACATGTTAACCAATTTCTCTGAAGGATAATCCGCAATCTCTATAGACTACTATTCTTCCTCTGTCAAACCCAGAAACTTGGTCAAGAGACGCTCTATTTCTTCCACGAGACATAGATAAACGGCTTACGCAAAAAAAACCACGTAAAAACCATTGCCGTACTTCAAATCGCCAATCCGTTCTCCCCTTTCATAGCGCTTGCGAGTGGCGCTACGATCGCCCGTGATATGCGTCTGAGCTGCAATGCTAATGATTTGCATAACTCATCATTGCAAACTCATGATGTAAATTTCATATGAATTGCATGCTTCTTTCAGGGTGTTGCATTTTGTGTGGCCAGCAGTGTATTTTGAATAATTTTTTTCTCTATATTTAAATGACCATAACTTTTTTTTCTCTTTTTAGATCTTTGATCTTTTTTTTTTCTTTTTAAATCTTTGACAAATTTCTGTTATTTACACATATATTCAAAATAACTAAGTTCCATTTGTTTGCATTATATTCTTACTCTTTAAAAAAAATTGATTTTTTTTTATATATTGATAGATATTTTATTTATTCTAAAGCTCTCTATTTAAAACTTTTTCCTCTAGAATCTAATGATCAATCAGCTAATACTTCTGCTTGCTCATCAGTGTTTCGACAACACTTAAAAAGATTCATATCCTACTTCAGTACTGAATTATTTTTCTTGACGTCCATTGCATCATATCTGTGTATTGTTGTAGTTCAGTACAGTAATCTGAATTTTATTCCAGTAGAAATAGCCTTATATTGCTATTATGTAAGTATTGTATAATATTTTTATTGTTATAAGTTATTTGTATTATTTTTTATAAATAATGTACAGAAGTGGTCTTGGAGTAATTCATATTAATTTTTATTTTATTACTATTTGATACAAATGTAAAGCTTTTATTATCAAACAATCTTGTTAGAGTATTATTTTTTTAAAAAAATATTGATTCTCTCAAATTTTCATTTCTGGTTGTTCTTTTGGAATTAAAAAAATTACGTTGTTGATGAAAAACAATTAGATTTATTCAAGTATAAAATAAATATTGAAAAGAAAAAAACATTTTGTAAATTTTTTTAATCATTTTTTAAATTCCTGTACCTTTTTTTTAAATCATGTTTTTTTTTTTTATTAAGTTTAAAAAGTACCAGAAAATAAACTGTGTACCATTCTATATGTGAACTTTGACATGCTGAACTACTTTTTATTCCTTTAATTATTATCATTTCAGTATTCCAATTAAAGTTTGTAAGCTTTAAATATTTGAATGTAAGTTACATGACTTTGGAACATGGAAACACAGCAACCATTTTCTTAAATAATTACTTTAATTCATATTTGTATGGGATTATGCATTTGTTTAAAAAAACTTATTTTTTGAACTGACTTACAATATCCTTTTTAATCAATAAATTTAAAACCTTATAATATCTGAACATAATTTAATTTTACTTTTCATGCGTTCTCCTTGATTTAATACTTTTTTTGTGTGTGTATCTATTTTTCATGCCTTGCAGGAAAGTTTTTAAATTTTTGTTAAGTTCTTTTATAATTTATTGATTAGTTTTTGTTTTTGAAATTCTGTTCCTTTTGAGGAAATTTTATTTTGAAAAAAAAAATCATAATGTGCAATGATAATAACATTGTCCTTGTCTTTTAAATGAAGGTGTTTTTTTTTTCCTTTTTTTACATTTATCTGACATGAAGGTTAAATCTTATGCAGGTCTTTTGTTTCCAAATTCCTCATGTGTAATCTAGTCTACAGTGTTCTTTCAAATTCAGATTTTTTTCTCCCATTTGAAAGATGATTGTGTTTTGTAGTGTCCTTGTTTTTTCTTCCATTTCAAAATAAAATAACAACATCCATGCACATTAGAACAACTTGTGAAAAAAAATATTCCTTAAAAACTTATCAATTTATTTCATTGCACTTATTTCAAGTTACAAGGGGGAAAAAATTGTTATTTTCACTTATTTTTTTTGTTGCTGTGAAAAAAGGCAAAAAATTTTCACGTACAAATTAAATTTGGTTCCTACAGAAAATTAAGTAAAAAATATTGAAGTCCCTCTGTCATGTATTTTATGAGACATAGTTCTATTTAATGGTTTCATTCTCAAGATGTAATGTTTTGAAACAATGCATCAAATTCTTTGTATTATTATTTTTTTAACAAAATTTAATTTTTCTGCAAATTAATTTTTTGCCTCTCTTTTAGGTTTTTGCTGGAATAACACTACTAGAAATCACTTTAAAAATGATTGCATATTCACCCAGAGAATACTTTAGAAGTAAGTGGAATGCATTTGATTGTTTAGTTTTCATCATTGGTGGGACAGAACTGACCCTTCTTGATGTTGAACATCCTATTCTGTTCACTTTGCGAGCCTATAAATTGGTAATTGGTTTCCCTTTTTTTTAAAAAACTGTATATCTGGTATAATAGTGACAAAAATATCACAAATAATTTTAAAAAAGATTTTATAGTATTCTCATGTTGTTTTTTTCTTTTTAATTAACATATTCCATTTAAATATTCATATTTTTTAAATTTTAACTTTTGAATGTTCAAAGTAGTTCTCTAATATTATGTGAACAGATTAATTTCAAAATAATTTATATTATTTAAATTTTGCCTTCTATTTTTTTAAAACTGAATGAAAGATAGATTTGAAGAATAACTCAATATTTTTGCTTTTGCTGTATATAGCTTACTTTTTTTTTCAAATAACTCATTTTAATATATCAACATACTCAAGTAAAGAGTTATACCATCTTATGCATTCCCTAATTTTAACAAATTTTGTATTAGGCTAATAAATAAATGATAAAAAGGTAAGTATTTTTCCATTTTGTTAGTGCAAATCACTTCAAGCAGACTGTATTGGCGACAACACTCAGTAAAAATGTTTATGTGCCATTGAATACTATCGACGTCGTTGGGTATCAGTTATATCATTTTTGGCGACTTTGTCGTTTGCATCAGTGAAATGGAAAAGTACCAAAATTTATGATATATTACTCTCATGAAGTAGAAATAATAATTTGTAAATTAAAATTACTTTTGTTATGAATTGAATTTTAAAGTTCCTCTGAAGTTTATTTGTAATAAAATTCAAATTATGACATAATTTAAACTAACATAATTTTGATAAATCTTTTAATTCTCAGAAATTTTTTGAAAATATAGAAGATGCTAAAATTAATTATTTATATTCTTCAGTAATTGAGATCCAATTGCATTTTTTAAATTTCATAACTTTTACTTATAAGACTTGCACTATTATAAATGTATGTTTGATTATTTGAGGCTTCAGGCATTGCAATGAAATTAAATACATGAGCAGAAGTATCATTAAGAATTTATATAAAACTATATATATGTTTGATTGGGAAATTATGCAACTTGATTTTGAATGAGAAAAAATTGCATGGTAATAGAAGAAAGATAATACGTAATATGTACAAGCAGACAATTCTTCCATTTTTCAAGTAAAAGAAATAATTGAATCTTACATTTTTAAATAGTTAAATATTTCTAATATTAAAATTTATAATATGCATAATTTTAAAGTTTTTTTTTATCATTAAGTTATGTAACATTATGATTTTAATTCCAATGAGGCTTAGTTCTAGTGCTAAAATATTGTTGTGAACTTTTCAGGTGAATATTTGTGTCTTTACATTTGATGTTTTTGAAATATATTTATTTTTAGGTGAAACTAATGGTATGCTGTAATACCTTTGCATTGAAGAATGCTTTAGAAAGCTGTATTTTCCTATTTAGACATCCAACCTCTATTTTATTTGTTTTCATTATAATTTGCATTGTTACCGGAATGCAATTATATGGATATGAATACTTTCACAGTACTGATAGGTATGTATAACACCAATGTAAAAATATTTTTGGTTAATCGTGCAATCCCCCATTTTTTTGGAAACGTAATTTTTGTTTATCTACATTACACAAAAATCACATGGAAACTTTGAAATAGGGAATAGATTCTTTGTTACTAAATTTTAATTATTATTAAAAATCCATATATAGAAACACTGACTTATATGTCTTACATGATAAGGAATGGTAATTTTTAGATGATGTACTAAAATTTAAAACTATGTTCTTACTTCAGCTTAATTTCTTTGTAGCTATTCTAAATACTATTTGTTTTCTGAATTTTAATTTCTAAGTTTATAACATTTTGCATAATGATATAATTTTTGGTACTCTCTGGTTATCTACACATCAAGGAAAAATTGAAAACATTTTGGTTACTCTTTGTATAACTCAGTGTTTCCCAAAGTAGTCTATATAAAAACCCCTAGGGGTCTATGACAACCTGCAAGGGGTCTACGTCAGCGGAAAAAAAATTTGGGGGTCCATGAAATGAAAATGGGGGTCCACGATTTTTGATCTCAACGCATACACTGATAGTACCTATTTACTTACATCATACTATCTTTTAATATCAAAACATATGCATTATTCATAAAAGTACCTATGAAGTAAAAAGTTTATTTTATATGTTTACAAAAGTGTAAGTTGTAGGATGTTGGTAATTCCTTTGTGGTCGCAATACATTTTTAATTTGTAAAAACCTAGGAGTTGCAGTCACAGAGCTTTGCTACCTTACACTGAACTGTTCAATTCGTCACTCTATAATACGAATGTGAAACAAATACGTTAATTCGTCTTCTGAATCTTGAAAAGAACAGTGCTAAGAAATATTTTTAAAAATATGAACAGATAATATATCACACAAATTAAAGTGAATCAGCGTTATTTTGTTAGAGAGTGCTGAAGAAAAGTTAGTATATTACTTTTTATTTTTTTTTAGTTTTATACTCGTAGTTAGCAAAGATTAATAAATTACGCCATTTATAAATTTAGTTATTAGTAGTTTAATATTCAAGCATGCAAAATTACACAAGTACTTTTTTATAATTTTTTTTTGAAGTTTTAGCAATCGGCATTATTGTTACAGTGCAATGTCCGTAATTCGAACTAATTGCTGTAAGAAAATGTACGAATTTTGGAATGTTTTGGAAAAATAAAAAATATTCGCAATATCCAGCTGCTGAATTTTCTTTCTTTTTTAAATTTTTTTTTTGCCCATAGATGACTGGTGCCATGTCCGAAAAAAAAAAGAAATGCAGACAGTACAGTGTTGAATACTTGAAATTTGGCTTTATTCCATCATTACAGGACAGACAATCGCCGATGTGCCTTTTATGCAACAAAGTTTTAGGCAATGACGCTATGAAACCATCCAAATTGCAAGATCATCTGAGAAGATCACCCAGATAAAATAGACAAAGATTTAAAATACTTTCAATCACTTAAAGACGAACTTAAAAAGAGACCTAACCTGGACAGCATGTTCGCTTCTATGTCACAAAGAAATGATGATGGTTTGCGGGTGTCTTACAATATTTCGTTCCTTATAGCAAAATCCGGGAAACCTCATACTATCGGAGAGAATTTGATTTTGCCAGCCATTGAAGAGGTTTTAAAAACTGTTCTACACAAACCTGTTTCTGATATAATTAAAAGAATTCCCTTAAGCAACAATACTGTTGAAAGACGTATTGATGAAATGAGTTCTGATATTGAAAACTTTTTATGTAATTATTTACAAACAACTTATTTCTCTATACAGCTGGACGAGTCAACTTTGCCCAATAATGAAGCATTATTATTGGCATATGTTCGTTTTATTATGAATCAAGAGATCCATGAAGAACTGCTATTCGCAAAAACTTTAAAAACCGACACTAAAGGCGAGACAATATTTAATGTTTTGAAAGATTACTTCATTGAAAAAGCAATTCCTTTATCAAATATATTATCAGTAGCTACAGATGGAGCACCTGCCATGGTTGGGCGTTATCGTGGATTCATAAGTTATTTAAAACAAAATGTGTCGGGGGTGTTAGCAATACATTGCGTCATCCATCGACAACATTTAGTTGCTAAAAAATTGAGTGTTAAGTTGCATGAATCACTGTATTTAGTTATTGAAGCAGTAAATCGAATTCGGAGCAACGCGTTGAATACACGATTATTTGCGAAGTTGTGTGAAGAAAATGACGAAGACTTTTATCAATTACTCCTTCACACTGAAGTACGTTGGCTGTCGAAAGGCTTATGTTTGACAAGATTTTTTTGAACTTTTTGAGACAATTTTAGAATTCCTGGATACAAAAGATAAAATTTTAAAAGAAAATTTAATAAAGAGGAGAACAGACATCGCCTACTTAACAGATTTGTTTGCAAAATTTAATATGGTTAATTTGCAATTACAAGGCGACAGTTTAAATTTAATAAAAACCAAGTCTATCTTATCAGCTTTTCTTGCCAGAATTAAACTAATGAAGCAAAACATTGGATGGGGGGAATTTTCTTAGTTCCCCAATTTGTCTCAGACAAGCTGCCACGAAGACGACGCTTCAACTTACGTCCAACATTTAAATGCCCTCTATTCAGATTTTGAAGCTAGGTTTGAGGATATTTTAACTATGATAATACCACCGTGGATAATTAATCCATATGGTGACATAGAAGAAATGAATGTTGTTATACAAGAGGAGCTGACTGAACTAAGTACAGACGAAGAACTAAAGGTTCAATTTAAAAACGGATATCAGCAATTCTGGCTGCAAAACAACATACCCGTTGCATATCCTGCATTATGGAATATAGCAAGAAAATTTTTAATTTCCTTTCCATTGTCATACTTAGTTGAAAGGGGTTTAGCGCTGTTACTAATCTCCTAACTAAAAAAAGAAACAGACTAGACATCATTAACCGAGGAGATTTGAGATTAACCCTCACAAAATTGACTCCAAATGTTGATAATTTATTGTTAAAGCATCAGGTTCATCCTTCTCATTAAAAATATTTACTTATTGCTTGTGTTATTTTATTTATAGTTTATTTTATGTTACATATATTTTACATAAAAGATACAAAATTTTATTTAAGTGGTTTAAATCAAAAGCAATTGATAAACATATAAATAAACATGTATTTTTATATAAAGTTTTTACCACTAAACTTCACTACAGTTAGAAATTTATAAGAAATCAATATCAGGTAAGTAGGGGGTCTACCCAACACGGGAAAACATGGCAAAGGGTCTATGACACAAAAAAGTTTGGGAACCTCTGGTATAACTGAACAACATCTGTTTAATTATCTTGTTCATAAATACTGTTCTGCTGTAAAGTAATAATGATAAGCATTCAATAAGATACAAGAGATTTTATGAGTGGAAACAGTGTATGGCAGATGTTTTAAATTATTATTAATGATTTTATCAATCTTTGTTTTTATCATTTTTGGGTAAATGCCAAATTTCTAGAAATAAAAGTTTCCTTTCTCATCAGCCAATAAACTCCACAATATTTGGGGGGAAAGACTGATTAATGAAGTGATGGTTCAATATCAAAAACATATAAATCCTCATGTATGTGTGATTTTATTATTGTTGAATAAATATTAAATATATTGCAATAGCAATAACAAAAGCTGAGACAGATGAGGGTGTAAAGTGTAAGAAAATTTTTAACTTTCTTTTATCATTAATGATTAGAAGTGTCTTAATTATACTGGTATTTAGCATTGTTTTTCTTCATTCAAATGTAGTAAGTGTCGCCTCCCAATAACTGTCAGAAGTACTTTTAGTAGTCAAGAGTATTTTTATTTTACTGAGAGATGTAATGTTTAATTATTTTATAATGAGCACATTAGAAATGTTGATGTGATATTTTTTGGGAATAATGATTGAATATAGTTTTTAAAAATAAGAGTTATTAGTTTGTTTGAAAATTTCTAGTTATGCTTAATAAATAGCATGCTACTCTTTAAAATGTATTTAAATGTAAAATAATAATAAATTGGCAAAAATTTACTAATAAACTTTATACAGATTAATTTCTTCAAAAAGGATATTACAATTATGTGTATCGCCAAATAATTTTGCTTGGTGTTTTTTTTATATTTTAAGTCTTTAAAAATATGAAGAAATGTAATATTTTATAATTATGTTAATGATTAATGAAACCTATCGCTGTTAATTTTTATCTACTATTTAAAGAATGGTTGGCTTGCTGTTTATAACACTGACATTTAATTTATTCGTTTTTATAAACAATTTTTTATGCATACACATGAATAGTTCTTACTTAAATTTATATAATGCTCATAATTTTTAAAAGTATCTTTAAATTATTGATTTTAATCTTGTGTAATCTTAATCTTTAGGTTCCCTGACCAAGAGCCTCCTCGTTGGTTTTTCAAGGACTTCTATAGTTCTTTTATTTTAGTTTTCTGCATGTTGTGTGGTGACTGGAAGCAACCAATGGTTAACACAGTGCTCTTTACTTCTTATTCTAGTGATCTCCTGATGCTCATATTTGTACTCATTGGCAATTTTGTGGTGAGACAAACATATTATAAATGTTTCTTTAATATTCCTCATTTCTCTATTATCACAGTATCATTTTCAATACTTACAAAATTGAATTTTTCTCTTCCTTTTATAAAAATTTTTTTCTCGTGAATTTATGTTGAGGTTTGACTATTTTTTGTAAAGTAATTGTTCCTTTCAGATCATAAACCTTTTTCTTGGAATAGTTTTCTACACTTTTTTCTACAAATCACTTCCGAGAAATGCTGCATCTGAAGATAAGCTGCAGAGTGCTATTCAAATCATTTTAAATAGACAAGTCACAGTTTCAGATACCATAGTAAGCAAGCTCTGCTGTTCTAATAAAAAATTGCATTTAAGATTTGGTGATTGAATTAGTTTGATTATTAATAATAAACTCTCAGTTTTAAAACTTAGGAAGAAAATGTAATTAAAAAATTTCAAACATTGAATGGTGTGTACTGAAATGGATCATTCTCAAAATTTGTTTCACATATGAACTGCAGGAAATTTTTAATTTAATAGTTTTCCTGATAGAATAATACTCAGTGTTTTTATTGTTTACTATGCTCTGTATTTTTTTGAACATAAAACATATAATATGAATAATTTGTTAAAAGATAATTTGTGTTAAAACTGGCACATAATAATTAATTGTGTCAAAACTGGTACATAATAAAATAATATATTAGTCCATAAACTGGAATATTGGCAGAAATTGGATCTTGATGAATTTAAATCCCTCAAAGAGGTAATATAAGTCTGCAGGAGGATGGGTGGTTGTTTGTAATAAGCAATACATGGAATGTCAGATTCATCTCAAGAAAAGACTTTTTCACAGAAGGAGCATTCACTTCATTGATTTGATAATTAAGAAGGTCATGTCATCCAAGCCTTGCTGTTGAACCTCCTCAGCACATTTCTTCTCATCTTGAAGGCTCATAGAATTTCTGAACAATAATCAAGCTTGGGTTTATTTTTCACTTTGTCCCTTTCATTAGCACAAAATAGCAGTGTCAAGGAATCTTTTATTGACTAGAGTAGAGCAATACATTTTGCTCTGCTGTTATATAGGTTTGTTTCATCATCTTTTTCCAGAAGAGATGTTTTTTGAAACAATTAAAAATCTGCTGTGGCAGAAGCCTTAGAATCTACAAGTTAGTTGAAGTCATGGATGAAATTTTCTGCTGCCTTTGCATCTTATCGTGCTTCTAGGCTTAAACCTTACAACTCTGTGAATGTTGGCTTCTCTTAAACTTTTCAAGCTTCCTTTAAATGCTTATTTGACTGTTGATGATCTGGCATCTTCTTCATGAGGTCAGCAAAAATCACTTTTGCCTTCTCCCAAATGATGCTGTTGTTAATAGTGTTGTTATGCAATTGATTTTCACTGATCCAAATGTGAAGCAACCTTTCAACATCATCAAGAATATGTAATTATTACATAGATATGCTTGTAACTTTCCATAAAATATATATGTACTTAATTGTGTCTTGGATCTTGAGGATAATGCAAATCATTGATGTTGACCAATTGTAAATGCATGCTAAGATCAGTCATGCTTATACCTCATTCTCGTTATTCAATGATTTTACATTTAATTTCTGTATTTTTTTTTTTTTTTGTGATTTTTCTTTCATCGGAGAATTTTTGTAAGGGTTTATTAAGCTGTAAACACAAAATTTTTAAATTTAGAAAAAGGTATGATACTTAAAATGAGTGTAAACATAGACTGAGGTAGCAAGTGCACAATCTGGGACTTCCCCTTTCCTCATTATGCAAAACATTGCTTGTTAAGCGAGTCATTTTTTCACAGTTTGTTTTAGTTGTTAAGCATATTACTCGTTATGAGATATGTTTGTTATGTGAGGTTTTACTGTATGTAAATGTTTTTGGTATTTGTATGAAAAACCATTTCAATTGAATTCTTAGAACTTTTTTAATATGAAACATATTTAAATAATTTCATATGTCTTTTGTAAGGAATTTTTTCATTTATTCATTTTTATCGAATGTAATAAAAAAATTTATTCTGTTATTAATATTATACTTATTATGAAATAGAAGAATATTTTCTCTGAATTTTAACTTTTCATAATAAAATTAGTATAAAATTTTCTCAGAATTGTGAAAACAGCTCAAGATCTTAGTTAAAACTGACATTTAAATGAAATTTGCTTATTATTTGTGAGAAAAATAGTATTTCAAATATTTTGTTTTAAAAAATGAAACATTTTCAAAGATTTATATTGTAATTTTTTTAGACAAATGGAAAACAATCAAAAAGTGACATCTCTCATCATAATGACAGTTCCGCAAGTGACACAGTGTCGGAAACACAGGATAATTCCACTAAAATTTTCAAGAAAAGTAATTTATAATTTTTTTTGTTATTAATTCATATGTTTATTATTTGAAAGGTGTATGATATATATATATATATATAAAAATGGCTTGTATAATTTGGGAAGTCGTATATTATTTGATATGATGCAAGAATATAATTATAAAGTTTTATTTTCAATTCTGTATTGTAGATAAAAAGAAACAACTTCACAGTCAAAGAGAAATGGAAATAATGGAAGATAGCTCATCAGAATATATGGATGACTGTTGTCCATCTCTCTGCTACTTTTGCTGTTCGTTTTGCAAGGCAGATGAAAATCCTGTTTTATGGCAAAACTGGGCAGACATAAGATGTAGACTGTATTGGTTTGTTGAGACCAAATGCTTTAGAATTGTTATTTCCTTGATCATAATTTTTAGCGTAGCCATGTTGGTAAGTTTTATTTATCACAATCTTTCACTCTTTCTTACAAAGTAATTCCTACATAAGCCGATTTAGTTCACTTTTTGTACTTACTTGTTTTAACTAACTCATTTTTATATTTTACACCAGATCATATATTTAAATCTGGTGAAGTTATTTTAAAAAACTTTTTATGGTTATTTTGAATGAACATTGTACTGGATTTTTAAAGTTTCATGATATTTTTTTGCCTAAATTTAGATTTAAAATTATTGTATTAACCTTTCTCACTATCTTTGGAAGAATCTTTTCCTCCCTTTTGGATGAATGATCATTCAGAAATTTATTTTGTTGAAATGTTAAAATAATAATGAAATTTGTGGAAATCAGCTAAAATTAATGCATCACATTTCTTATTCATTTCATGTGTGAAGAATTCAAAAATAAGTCAAGATAATTGAAAACTGCATAAATAAATAATGACACCATATGCTTCAATATTATATTAATCTTATTATGCACAATTAGGAAATTTCTGTTATATTTTTTTCAAAATAATAACTATGACATTTATCATTTTTTGGTACTTGAATCTCTTACATTTTTATATTATGTCAATCTATCAAATAAATATCGTTTATTTTATTAGGATCATTTATGTATCATTAATAGAATATTTTTACGGACATTTTTTAATGGATTATTTACTTTATTCACTTAAATGTGTTATATGTTTCAGTGTTCATATTTATATTCCAACAATATTTTCTATTTAGCAAAGGGTTTTTAAAAACTTTTAAGAGAATTTATTAAAAATATCGGAAAATGTTAAAAAAAAAAATTTCTACTAAATATTGTAACATTTATATTTTCAAATGGGGAATTTGCATTTAGACTTTTTAATTAATTATTTTTTATTTTGAAAACAAAGAGTAGGTTCTTTATTTACTTTTCAATTTTCTTGAATAATAATAAAGTTTTAATTGAATCTTATTTTTGTAATTTTTTTAATGGGGCAATATTTGTTGTAAAAGTAATATTTGAGAATTAACTATGAGGAATATGAAATATCGAAGAATTTTCCTATTATTTGTTTGTTACAATGATTGACTTTTCAAATTTGTATTTGCAATTTTCTTTTACTTTGATTTTTTCAAAGTAAAGTTTAATAAGAGTAATGCCATTTATTGTTAAGAACATAATATTTTGAATCTTTTGTCTTTTTAATTGCACATGTTTTAAACATAGAAATTTGTAATGTTTATGGTATTCCTTTTTTCTAGGTTTGTGAACAGTCTCATAAATCAAGGTATCCTGAAATTGGATTTATTATTAAAATCTTGAGTCCTGTTATTTTCATGTTATTTTTCTTTGAAATGGTTTTAAAATGGATGGCTTATGGCTTACAGAAGTTCTTTAAAAGTCATCTAGGGCGTTTTGAATTCTTCATTTTAGTTGTAAGTTTTGTAGTCCTTGCTGTCTAATATAATAGTTCAGTCTATATAATTTGTTAATCTCATTATTATGAGAAAAGGATTTAAAAAAACATTTTTTTTAAATAAAAATTTATATTTTTTTCAGATTTATTTAATTGATCTTCTTTCAATAAAGTTTTTTGATGGACAAAAAAACATTTTTAAAGCCTTGAGAGCATTTCGTCTTCTAAGTTTGACATCTCTTCTCAAATCTTACCAAGAAACTGTTGTGAGTACCTTTTTCTTTAAAAAAAGAAAATTATAGTTGCTAAATTTAGCTATGAATTTATTCAGAAATATTTTAAAAGAAAAGAAGGTTTCATGTTACAAATATAATTTACATTGAATATAAATAACGAAGTATAATTTTATAATACTTTTTATCAATTATTTCATGTAAGTTGATGAGCAGATATTAATTAAAATCTTGAGTAATATCATTACCTTCAACTGTAATGAATTGTACTGATTTAACATTATCAGACTTCATAAATAATATAATTGCTTTGAGGCTGTCTGTGTGTAACAGTACAGAATAGGACCCAAACTCGGGTTAATTTTCAGGTGGAAAAAGGCTTGATCATTAATATTGTATTCTGATCAAGATAATCTATGAAAAGCAGCATGCTTTATTATATTGCTCATTTTTGTCTGAATCAATATTTTTTTTTTTTTTTTTTTTTTTTGAGGTAAATTGTGTTCGATGTTTTCTCTCTTGTAGTGTAATGCTAAATGGGTCTTTTTGCATTACATGTAAATGAAAAATGCATATTTATGGATTATTTATAAATTTAAAAGAGAGATGCAGTATAACAAAAGGATTTATATTTGTAACAAAACATGATTTATTTACATGAAAATTATTATATTTTCTGTCTGAAAATATTTTACTTTTTCAATTTGAGTTTTTTCATGTAAAGCAAAGACATGTTCTTAATTGTATCATGTAATTAGAAATTAGCTTTTGTTATATCCAGTTACAGGTATAATATGCAATTAGCTTTACATATGTGTATAACTTTTTTAGTAATTAAAATATTCGGAAGATAATAGAAAATTTTTTAATGAGGTTTCCCACACCCCCTTTTTAGTGCTTTTCTATCACCATTTATTCTTCTTCATTTGGAATGATTATTTTAGTGATAATTCTATTTTTTCAATTTTGATAAAGTGAAAATTAACTGAAACAAGGGTGGTTTAAAGAGTACTTGTATTTGAAGACAGATGGCATCATTAAGGTAAATTGTTGTTACCATTGAGTGCTGACATTTGTTAAATGGAGCCGAAACAAATTTGATATTGATTCGCAAGTTGTTTTTGATTTGATAATCATTTGCTCCCTAGTCAAAATTTGATTTTGATTGTGTCAAGTTATCATGGTCCTTTTGCCTCGAGGCATCATCGTCTTTGAGACTTGGATTAATCATTATACACTGGAAATCAAACAAAAATCAAAACATTAGGTTGTTTCCAGTGAATCTTTCCCCCCAAAGACTAAGAGGGTCTCATCGACCAGAAAATTTATGATGATGAATTTTTGAGGTTCAAAAAGCGTCGTGATGCTTACTTACTAAAAACAAATAATTTTCAATCCTACAAGCACTATCTCTTGGAATTTCGGAGGACTTATTGAATGATCTTTATATTTAGTAATTTAATTTTTTTTTTTCAAATTTTTGAAGAGGTGGAGGAACTTTTGATATTCTCCCTTATTCAGGGAGAATATCAAAATATCACACTGCTTTTGTTTATAATGAATAAACAAAAGCAGTGTGATATTCAAATGATAATTTTGTGAAGATATTATAGTCAAATTAGCATAATTTAAATTTAATCAAAAATTATTTTGCTTTGTTATGAACATTTTTAATGAAACAAGTGTACACTTTGGGAAATGTGTGTTTTAATTGTAATAGAGAGTAATTAGAAAATGAAATAAAATCTATTATGAATTGCAACATTTATAGTTGACTGCTACAGTGAGGGTAGAATGATATTACAATATTAAGACAATGTGATTTGTTATTCAATTTATTTAATCTTTATTTAATATGCATCTCAAAAAGCTATGTTGATGTAAGATTATTATTATATGATGCTAATTTTTACAAAGATTTTATGGCAAAATTTTACAGCTTTAATACAAATACATTTTTATGATTTGTTATTCTGGGAATTTTCACTGTCTTACTAAAAAAATTGTTTTGTATTTTTTATTACTTAATTTGATCTAAGACTTTTAATTAAAACCACTGCTAAGATCTAAGGAAGAATTTCTTTTGATTTTAAAAATTAAATTGTTTTTATCAGTTTGTTGGGGGGGGGGAAAATGTATGAGAAGTTTAATTTTAAAAATAAACAAATGAAGAAAGATATTTTTGTGACTTCTTTTTATTACTAATTGATGAGAATTTTAAATGATAATTTTAATGGGTATTAATCTTAAAAATATTTATTTACCAGTCTTGCTTAAAAAAATTTTTTGCAGCCTCTGCCAATGAAACGCAACAGTTGTTTGGCTGGAAGTGAATCGGTGTCTAATGAAAGTCTTCTACATTTAAGACAGTTCGAATGCAATCGATTTCTTGGAAGACATTGCAGATACCGTCCCACTGGTTCTGGAGGTCAGGAATAAATTAATGTTTATCATTTTTTGCACTGATGTTGATGCAATCAATTGATGCTTCTAATATTTTATGTTAAAACTTACTATTTAAGTTTGCTTGTACTGTAATCCTTATTCCCATCAAAGTAAAAAACATAAAGCATAGATGTAACTAGCGAATCTTTTGGTTATGTGATTTCCATCAAAGAGGAGATTTCAGCATGCATCATTTGATCAATTCTGTAGTAGAAATTTACGAAGAAATTGAAGCTTATTTATGTTGAGGCTATGGTGATTTTTGCCATCTAATTTTATACCCAAACTTCTGATTGGCTCATCTTTGATGATTTCAATTTTCTACTGTAGTGGAATTATTTTTGAAGAATAATAAAGAAATTGAAAAATAAAGAATTAACTTGTTACTGTTTTGTATTTTTTGCTGGCTTTTCTGTATATTTTTTAAAACAGTGGAATAGTAATTGGACCTAAAAGTGATCCTTATTACTGATTATTAAACTGCAATCTTTATAGATGTCTTGTCATTGATTTAAGCTGCTATTGCACTAAAGACTGTTGTGTAGAATAATAGGAATTGTTGTATATTAAATGTTACTGGGCATAAAACTCTATCATAGAGTCATTGTAGAAATCCAGTTGATAAGAGGTTATCCTCATCTTCCAATGTTTCATAGTAACAAAATCCATTGTTAAAAGCCTATTTTTAGCTAATTTGTAATGCTAATTAAAAAATAAAATTGTATTTATATAAAAAAAATTATATTGTTTGTTTTAAGATTTGATTAATTATTAACTTTATTAGTTGGAATTTCCTCTATTAATATATAGAAAATACCAGTTAGATGAATATAAAATAGTTTCATAAGTTATTTGGTGTGTACTTGCTCAATAATCTGTGTAATTAATGGAGTTATTCATATTATAATATAGAAATAGTTTGCTTGTAGTGAAAAAGCTATTTCATAGTAGATGGTTTATTAACAATTTACTTTCCATTTCCGTTTTATCTGAAGAATTCAATTATATATACAGAAGAGTTATGTTTGAAATTATACATAGCAAGACAGTGACTATTATTTTGAGAATTCTTATTTGTTTTATATTTATTTAATTTTTTAGGATAATATGAAGGATACTCTAGTTACACTACTGTAGGGTCTATGATGGTAAAAAGTGTATATATGAATCATATAATGCAATATATAAATAGTTTGCCTGTAGTGAAAAAGCTATTTCATAGAAGATGGTTTATTAACAATTTACTCTCCATTATTGTTTAATCTGAAAAATTCAATTATATGTACAGAAGAGTTATGTTTGAAATTATGCATAGCAACACAATGACTATTTAGCAAATATAGAGAATTACTATTTGTTTTATATTTAATTTTTTAGGATAATACAAAGGATACTCTAATTACACAACTGTAAGGTTTATGATGATAAAAAGTATATATACAGTGCACATAACCTGAGACTTAAGTAAAAGTTGCAAGATTGTAATGAATTTTGTTTATTAAATTTCAATTTAAACTAGAATTTGCTGAGCATATTTTATTTTATTTGTGAAATTACAAATAATTTAGTTCAGTATTTAGCATTTCTATTATGGATTTAACATAAAGTAAATATTCTTCAAAACTATATATTTCATATGAAACAGTGATATATCTCTGCATAAATATATTAAAAATATAGGGCAGCTCTTCTCCCAGGACTCAAAAATTGCAATAATAGGAATAAAAAGAACCTAATAAATGACCCAGTGGGGAATTCCTTTTTAGCTCAGTTGATTAAGAGGCATGTCTGTGAACATGCAAATAGTCAGCTCATATCTGCCCTAAACATAATAAGAATAAATCAACTGCCAGTGAATGAAGTTGTAACTCAGAATTTGAACATAGATGACAGCACATCTCATCATTGCACTTCTGACTGAGTATACCCCAATGTTGAATTCTCTCAATCTTAGACATTTCACTTATAAATCATTTCTTTTGTTATAAATGGCTATATCACATACATCAGTTGAACTGCCACCTCAACTAGAAACTGCTAATGATGTCATTGGAAACATTCCAAATGGCAGGAGATGTATATCAATTGCAGTAATTGGAAAAATAATCTTCTCCTAAAAATTGCTAAAAGTTATTTAACTGTAAAAGATTTTCTTTCCTTGAAAGGTGTGTGTAATAGCTCCTCTGCTGTGACTCAAAATTAGCAACCATGGGAACAAAAACATATAATAATTAGCTGTAAGGAGATTCCTTTCTAGATATGATGCCTAAGGTACTTTTCTTCATACCAGAGATAAGCAATTCATATCTGTCCCTAAAAGCAGCATTTAGTAGTTGTTGCCTGATATGTAATAATAATAGCAAATAATAAATCTCACTGTATTATTTAATGCTTGTTGTATAGTTCCATGTGCATACTTAATACATTGATTAATTTTGTTGTTTAAAGGTAGTAAAAGAAATAATCTTTAACTAATGTTATTCTTTGTTTTGATAATCAGAAATTTTTCAAATGGACTGGAATACTCCTGAAATACAATCAGCTGACTTGAGTGGAAGTCGAATGAGAAGAATAGAGCTTGGATGCACTTCAGATTATCGAAACAGAAATCCAACAATAATGGCACAAGACTGCCTCCCAATTTGGTGTCACAATGCATTTCCATTCTGCAGACAAGATTGCAGCTTTTTCAGATTCTGCTCGACAGTGAGAACTAAAATCACAATTATGCTAAAAAGCCGCTACTTCTTCAGCTTTATTGTTGTCATGATTCTAATCAGCAATTGCCAATTGGTGAGAGAATGCTCTGAATTGATTTTGAATGAAATATGATATAAAACTTGGTTATCAATTATAACTGCTGGAAATGCAACATACAATCCAACTTTCATATGAATTATAATTGATAAGAAAGTTGCATTGCAACAATTGTAATTTACAAAAATAATTATTTTTATAAGGAAATTGTAATATATGTTTGTATATCAAGCAAGAATTTGTATAAAAATGTCTGGAGTGAGTTAGGATTAATTAAATTATTCTACTGTGATCAAAAAGTATTTAGAATGTTTTCATAAAACTAAGGTTATCAATTTATTGGTCAAAAGGTTTTATATCTTCCTTCAAAGTAATCCCCTTTGACTTCAGTGCATTTTTACGTATATTTTTTCAAATCTTCAAAATGCTTTAAAATCTTTTTTGTGAAACCCCTTCAGGGCATATACCTTAAGTTTTTTATTGCATCATTGGACTCAAATTGGCAATTATGAAAAGGCAGTTTCAAGTCAGGTGAACATGGAGCTAACGGAGCTGCATTTGTTGAATTCTGTGTGAAAAAATCATGAATAATAGGATTGTGAGGAGGTGCATTACCATGATGCAAAATTCATGAGTTATCTCATCATAGTTCAGATTGTTTTTGATAAATTGCTTCATGTAATTGGTACAAAACATTTAAATAATCTTTATTAAAAATCAACAGTTAGAAATTCATGATGCACAACAGCATTATAATCAAACAATATTATCCCCTTAATTGCTAAGGGGATAATATTGTTTGAATATTGTTTGTTGTTTCTATATTGAAAGCATAGATCATCCAGGTTTCATCTCCAGCAGTAATGTATTTTTAAAAGAAATTGCCTTGAGAAGATGTCTCTCAGGACTCTTCAACATGTTGTTGTTTTGGGAACAAATTTAATTCCTTTTGGTTGTTAGTTGCTTTTTCATGAAATAAGATAAATTAATTTGGATGGCTTAAACTTGCTGATGTCTCCTTGGACATTTCTTCTATGATGATGCTGGTTATCATTGAATCAGTCATGTTAGAAGTTTCTGCGAGTTACACACTTTTCCATTTTAAAAACATAGTTTTTAGCCTATTGTCCATAATTCTGCTCTAAAAGTAGACACTCAAATAAATTTTCCTTTCCCAAAATAATAGTTTACTAAATTCTCTGCAAAAAGGATCAGCAAATTTGTTCTCAGACTGATAGCTACTGAGTAGCAGCTATGAAAAGCTATCATGTTAATATAATCTCTAATGAAGTCCAATTTTTCCTGAAAACTAGGTTGAGTCCAATTTTTTTCAATCAGGTATCGATGGTAAATCCAACAAAAAAATTAAATTTTTTTTCTTTTTCTAGTAATAACTCTGTTCCCATCACTTTACAGTTAAGATGGTGTCTAATAAAGCTAAAGCAATGAATTTTTAGTTAAAAAAAGTTTGCTGTAATTAGCCACCATTCATAGCTTCAGATACCTTCTCAGCTATCACCATTCATAGTTTCAGATTCGGTAATTATTGGTATCAAATTTACGAATACCTATTGTGGAGAATTCAGCAAGCTTTAATTTTTGGAACAATGTTTACCTGTAAAGTTATTGAAATACAGTAAGGGAGGAGAGAAGGATTCCAGCACAAATTTTTCATAATTCTGGGAATAGCATAGCGAAGAAGGTTTTTTTTTTGAATATGTTTTTTAAACCATTGGCACAAAATTTGAAAGAAGACTAATTTTTGACCATATGCAAATGCAGGAAAAAGACCGATTTTTTCATTGTTGTTCTTGAACCATTTTTTTTTCACTCCTTTATTGAAAAATGTAAACTAATACTCCAACTTCAAAAAATTATTTATTACTCCATGTTGTTAGTATTTTATTCTGAACACGCTTTATTTAAAAAATCATGAATATGTTATTTAAATCATTGACACAAAATCTGAAAGAAGAATAAATATTTGACCATATGCAAATGCAGGAGAAAGACCGATTTTTTTCACTGTTGTTCTTGAACCATTTTTTTCACTCCTTTATTGAAAAATGTAAACAAGTACTCCAACTTCAAAAAATTATTCATTTACTCCATGTTGTTGGTATTTTATTCTGAACACACTGTATTTAAAAAATCATAAATAATTAAAAAAACAATTTGTAAAACAAAAAATTAATAAACATTTCAGAACTGGCATGAAAAAAAGCACAGCATATTGCCAAAAACAAATTTTATTTTGTAACAGATTTATTAGGTTTATTTCATGCTAAAGATGTTAACAAAAGAACAAGTTACCTATAAATATAAGTACTTAAAGTTACTATTGAGTTTAAAGTTACTGCTGTACAAACCAAATTTTTCACCTTAAACTTTCACTCTAAATTTAATCCCAACTTTACTTATTGACTGTATCTTAATGAATACAGGTGGAGGATCGGTTGCACCTCAAGATAAATACAAAGATAATTCTTAGTACATTTCTACCATGGAGAGTATACTTTTAAGCTTTCTGTAATAATTTCGCTATATTTAGTCGATTTTTTTTTAATTATTGCCACTGTACCCAGTTTGAGAACCTCTAATATTGAGACTTGTTCACTCAGGATTGGCAGTTTTTGTTGAGTTGCAGGTTTGAGCCTTGGGCACTAAAGACCCGTCATGTAGCCGGGGCTGATGCACATTAAATTTGTTTGGGCCCAAAGTCCTCCTGTGGTGTGGTGTGGAAGTTAGGAGAATGGGTGTGAGCTCAGGTATGGTCCTCATCACTTGGCCGAGGCTCAAAATTACGAGGTCCATCGCCAGTTGCCCTCGTGTTACTTCTAGTGTGACGTTAATAAAAAGTAAACTAAACTGATAGAGACCTGTTCAATATCATCCCTTATTGTCAAACAGTGATCTTTTTTATAAGCTTGCTTGAGATGTCTATTATATATTTATTTTAAACATTCTGGATATTTTTTTATCACAGTAGTACGATACAAATTTCAATAAATTTTATTTAAGGAAGTTCATTGTTGAAATTAACTTAAATGCTCATATTATTTATCTTGCGAATTCAAATGTTAAGTGTAAAATGTCAGCTGTTAAAGATTGACTGATGTTTTTAAGTAAATAGTATCAAAGTAAGTATAGTTTTATGATACTGCTGCTTTTTTTTCTTTTTAGTAAAATCATATAACAACTATGGATAAATTTCGAAATTGTCCATTTTTTTCATTTCTTAAAATTTTACTTTTGTGTGGTAGTAATTTTAAATGTATAATTTTTAAATGTTTATTTGTTGGCACCAAAGGGCATTCAAATTGTAATGCCTTTCATTTAAATACATTATTTACAGTTATAAAACGGTTCTATTTTTTTCTTTAATAGTTTCATGTAAAATTTTATTTTTCAGAGTTTTCTGATATCTGTAAAATGGTTTAAACCATTATACAGGTTTCTATGAATCTTCTTTCTTTCCCATCAGCATGAATGATTTATTTCGTGCTAAACTCTAAATTATATTTATTCTTCAATTGTTTCAGTTAAATCTCCATATATAACAGGCCATTCTTGTTAAAAACCCAATGCTAAAAGTAATTTAAATTAGTGTTTATTATTATCAAACACTTTTTTGGTTAAAGATTTTGTGAACATATCGATTCTAAAATGATATGTATCATAACTGTTTTGTAATTCTTGGATTTGTTATTTTAGGCTGTGGAATTAAATTTTTCATCTGAAAAATTACCAATTATTGAACAAATTGCAGCCTATATGGACAAAGTGTTTGCATGCCTGTTTTTTATAGAAATGATGCTAAAGATGTTTGGTTTTGGCATAAAAGGCTACTATAGTAACTTTTGGTGCATTTTAGAATTCATTACTACTGTAGTAAGTATAGAAATATGCTTAAAATGTATTGCTCATGATTAACAAGTTCACTGCCACATATATGCTGGTGGACTCCTTCAGAAGCTGCACTAAAATAAAGCATATAATTTATGATAGTTGACTGATGTCTCTGCACATCCGAGGCTTATAAAATTTTGTTCTAACACTTAGGTGGCAGTGAACAAATCAAAATTGTAAATGGGTTATATATATTTAATTATTAATTTTTTTGTATCATTATTAACTTAAAGATTTAGTGCATCAACATCAATATTTTAGAGTGAATTTTCAGAAAGATGTCAAGATAGATATTTATAGAATGATTGATTTGCTTAAATTTAACTAATTTTTATGCCAATTTCTGTAATGGAAATTAAATATTAAGCATTAATGGAAATTAATATTATAACCTTTTACTGAAAAATATATAAAAAAAAATATTTATAAGTTGTTTCATTATGGGCATTCATTTGCAATTTTTAATTTAGAAATTTTATTGTAATTCTGATGTGCTTATTTTTTTAATGTATCATACCATAAGTATATTTTATTATGGTAGAGTCTCTGTCAGAATGGTAAATAATATTTAATTCAAATGATGTCTGAGGAATTTAGGTTGAACTTGCATTTATCCAAATTTTGTATTTTTTATTATCTTGTATTTATATCTTCTTCAAGGGGTTTTGCTTGAAGTCATGAATAAAATATATATTTGAGTAATATGTGTATGTAACACTAATTTTAAGGTATGTAACTGTATAAAATATTGGTGAATCCTTTAGACTTTTAGATATTTGAGACAGTTATCCTTCAATTTGTTATCCAGTTGTCAAGTGGTAATGGTCATAAGCTAATGGGTAGTCCTCTTTCTGTTGAGTTATTGGTTGGAGTCCTGATGCCACATAAGACCTATTGTCTGTATATTGATGTACATGAAATTTTTTGAGGCTCCAAATTCTCTAATCATATGGTATGAAAGTTTGGTGAAGGGGTGACAGCTCAGGTAATATCCTCATCACTTGACTAAGATTCAAACTTACAAGGTCCATTGCAAATAGACCTTGTGTTGCTCCTTCCTTATTGCAAAATTCTTAAGCAATAAAATCAATCAAACAATCTTATCCTCTTATTTTAGATAATTTTCTGAAAAGAGCTTGGTGAGCATTATCAATGTAAGGTTTTTAGGCTTTAGTCAGTTTTATAAATAATATAATTCTGAGTACAGTTGAAGAATTCAATTATATTGGATATTACTTTTTTTTGTGTGTGTGTGTGTGCTTCTATGCTTTATGTTATCATTTCCAAATTAATATAGTTTCTACCTCTATCCCAGTCTATTTTATTTCAATCTAATGTATTTTAATTACTACTCGCTTCATTATATTACTGCTAAAATTTAATTATTCACTCAAATCTCCATGTTTAAAAATTTTCAAATTCCATAATATGTTCAAAATGCACTTTAATTGTGTTGTGATTCGTAAAAATTTCTCTTTAATTTTTTGTTTTTGTTACATTTCTTTGCAGCTCCTTTTTGTTTGCATGAAGTTTAATGACTCTAGTAATTGAAATAATCATTAGTTATTCTCTGCATGATGTGTTTATGATTTTCTTCTGAAAGGTAATTTTATTTAGCAAGCCTTTTCTTTTCTTGTGTTAATTTGTTTTCAGCATTTTTATTTCTTAAAAGAAATTGCATTCAGTGTTAGTGTGGATAATTTAAGATAACTCTTTCACAGAATTTGTGATAAAAATACAGAAATTATTATAATACTTAAATAATATTTCTATGTATATTGGATGGAATTCTACTAGAACATTTTTATACGTTGATAACCACAATTATATCAATTCATGAAATTTCGTATGATATAGATAGGTATTGTACATATGAATGACTGTCTTGAATATTACTTGGCAAATATTGATGCATGTATCAAGATCCTACCTGACTATGAGCTACGTATCCTGCATTTGAATTTTGTTGACGCATTCCAGTAAGCGTAAGCATTACCATCCTAAGCTAGGTAATAGAGGTATGTATAGGATAATGAGCCCAATAACATATTAATTTTTTTGGGGGGAAGAAACCGTTATTGGTCAAAGTTATCCTAAAGAGTATAAACAGGCTTATTTTATAAATTCACTTCTGAGATTAGATGCTTTTTTTCTTGATTGATGACACATCACTGGCTTATTATTTATCAATGAGTATTTACCAAGTAGATAGATTTGCTGTTTTGAACAAAATGTTCTGGTAATTTCTAAGTATCTCTTCAGATTATTAAACTTCTTGCTTTTTTTTTTAAATACCTTTCGGGAGAATTGATGAAAAATACAAAGTATATGCCTTTATTATCTACTATTGTGGATTATTCATTGAAATATATACTGGTGCAGTTGACAGGATTAGCATGATAGAAGGAAGGTAATCTTTTTTGTATATTTGGATGAAATTATCCAGTGTGATATTATTTTTGATAATTTGGGACTTGAATAAAAATGTGCTTTGAGGTGCCAAAAGGAAGGATCTTTGTGTGATTGCTAAAGAAATCAGAGAGATTAATGCAGATTTAAAAGTAATCAATATAAGAAATTTAATTTTAAAGTCTATAGAAAGTTAAACTCGAATATACTGGCAATAATTTGAGTCAAAATAATAGTGAGGTTCTATTTAAAATTATAATCATAATATTTACACACTTTAGCACTGTGTGTTCGAGTCCCAGTGGCTTTAAAGACTTGATATGTAGCAGAGCTGTTGCATGTTATATCTATTGAAGCTCAATGTCCTCATGGTGGGATGGTGTGAAAGTTTCGAGAGTGGGGTACCAGTCAGATGTCTCTTGACAGAAGTTTGTCGCAGATAGCACTTGTGTTATGTCAAAGTGCAGCATTAATAAATAATCAATTAACTAGTCAATAGACACAATGCCAGGTTTAAGATATGAGACTACCAACCTTTTTATATAGGTTCTGTCCTTGAATTGTGTTTTTAAAAATTTATTTTTATACTTCATAAAGAAATTATTGATTTAGTTTATTATTAAACAATAATACATATTGATTTAAAATATAAATATATTATCATTAATAATAATTTGGATATTTAAATAAATATTTAACCAAACAAAATATTATATAATATGCAATTGATTTTTTTTACATTAATTGATTAAATTTTTTTTACAGTTTTGATTTACATTTTTTTACTGTTTTTGTAACATTTCTATCATTCATGTAATGAATGAAAAAAAATTTCAACTTTTGTAAATTTCATTTAAAAATTTAATATTTTTCTTATTTTAAAATATGAATATTGTTCAATAATATAAAGTACACAAACATACTGAACGTAATTTTTAACTGAATTTACTACCATGCATTACTATCAATATATATATACTAGCTGATACCCGCCTGCTTCGCTGGGCAGACGATAATATTATATTTTGGAACCTATACATAAAATATCAAGAAAATTGGAGCATTGAAACCACCTTTGTGTTCTCCAGATGGTTTTTTTATCGGCATTAATTATAACCTTGAACTTCTTTTGGTCTTTAGGAACTGAATCAACAGCAGCTTTGAAATCGTGAATGTACCTGTTATGTTCATGTAGCGCCTTTTGTAATTGGCTAATTCTGGCTTAACACCTGGGAAAATACCACAATCAATGTGTTTTTCACGTTCATCATCACAGAGAAAGTAAAGCTGAAGAAAAGAAGGTTGTTGAGGAGGCTCAGCCAATAGGCTACCTATCCTGTGGTATACCTACCCCTGGACTTTAAATGTTGGCATAAAATTTCCTTCCTTCAATTCTATTGCTCCGAATGACGTCATCTGAAAACATCCATTATACTTACGAATTGTAGAAAGAAAATGTTCTGAAAGCTGATCCTTATGGCTAAGAAGACCATGCAAAGGTTCAGGGTAGGATCTAATAGCAGGAAGCTGGACTTGACCGCTACTGCAGCACATTCCTGGAGGTTCTATCCATTTTAAATCACAGCACCTTGAACAGGGCAAACGTTTTCCGATACTGACAATTTTATCATATGAGTAGTCAATATATTTTATATTTAAAACCAGACAAATTTTTGGAAGTCCATGGTGCTAATTTAACTTTTGATCTTTTTTCATTGTATTTAATTACAGCTGCCTGATTCACATGGGGGTTATTAGAAAAGTATTTTCTTACAGCTGCTCTATGTACTTCAGGATGGCTTTGAGTATATTTTGAAGCAGCTTCTCTATGTACCTCAGGATGACTTTGAGTATATTTTGTAGCAGCGTTTCTTACTTGTTTATATCTAATCTAATTGAAGTTGAAGAGACATTACATCATTAATAATTGATTCACTTGAACTTGAAAAATCAATGTTAGATATTGATTGAGTCTTTGAAATTAACACAGACACATTTTCTTGAGGCTGAAACACTAAAGATGACTCATTTTCTTCATTTTGTTTCACATTATCATAACCAGGATTAACTTTAATTATATTTGTTAATCCAACTATTTCAATATAAACATCAAAATGACCACTATTACAGTTTCCCGTAAAACGTAATCTCTCCCCCCCCCCCCGAATTGTTTCCACAACAGAAGCTATAAGGATACCACCTTGATACACTTCGAACTGATAGGGAAATAGCTCGGCCACCGCCATAATTTCGCAAATAGATCCATACGTGTTTGGTTTACACGTTTCGGTAAAATATAAATCGTTAGTATTGTAAGGAGCGCCAGATAGCATTTGAGTGCAGCATTTAAACCGATCCCAGTTGTTAAACACGTGAGAAATAATATTTCTCATTTTATACACCATCTATATGTCACCGAACACCAGTAAAGACAGAGTCGAAAATAAACATACTCTGTTGCCAAGAATTTTAAGAACTTTGAAAGGAGTAGGTATTCCATCTATCCAAATATATTCAACATCCATTATTAAAAATTATAACTGAAAAGTAAATATGAAAAATCAATTTGTATAATGAAATACTGCTCTAGTTAAAAAATATAACCGAAATTAATTTTTAAATATCAAATTATTTAAAAATTCAACAAAAAATACTAACAAAAAAATAAAGTATAATAAATTTTTTTAGCAAAAAGTCACCCGTATTACGTTATCTTTTTTGCAAAGGGGTAACTTTATTACGCTAGCAGCATTTCTGGAACTGCAATCAAATAAGACAGAATAGCTCTTAAAAAATCATAGCATTAAAAATAATTCTGTATTCTGAAAACGATAAAATATCCAGCCATTTTAAAAAATCAAAAAATTTTATTTCCGAGAAACTGAAAGCTAAAAATTGCCAAAATACAGAAACAAACTTTTGCATAATATTTACATTAGATTACAGTTAATGCATATATCAAAATAAATATTTTGACAGCTACTTATTTTTTTTTATCAATGACATGAATAACATACCTTTATTATTCATTTGTTAAAAGCCAACTTCAATAACTTAATAAGATAGCGTTTAGATTTACAAATGTAATTTATCAATCATTATTAATAATAAAATACTTTTCTCATAAATTTGAAACTTACGTCTAGTTTCCGCAACAATAAATAATTATCGTTTTCTCAGCAAAACGGACAGAAATCAGCTGGGGTTACCATAGTATAGCTATTTAAAATTCACAATGCAAGGTCATTGAAATGCTTCGACTTGGCGGTGGGAGATATTTGGTGATAAATCTCTAAATGTAGGAATTTCGGGGCTCAACATTTACATGATATATGATAAACCTACAATGCATCCTATTCAGCGGATTGTCTTGGGTGTGCGCTACTCTGTAAGAAGTCGAAATTTTAGTATTTTTCAAAATCCCGCTCTTGCCAATCCACCATCAGCTCCTCAATATTAAATTATTTCAATTTCGCACGCGCAAATCCCGCCAAGTAAACTTAATTGGTAGCAATGCACAGAATACATATGAAAAAAATATTATTCTGTTTGGTGTCGGTCCATCGCCAAAAATGACATAATTTATGAATAAGAAAAGATTAACGGATGAAAATCACATTTTGGATAAGACTTCCGTAAAATCCGTTCTTAGTGAGCGTCTACATTGTAAAATGAGTAACTATACCAAATTTCAAGTCAATCGGTTGTATAGTTTTAGAGATATCGTGATGAGTCAGTCAGTGGTATTTCGCTTATATATGTATAGATATATATATATATATATATTAGATTGGTGAAAAAGAAATCTAAAATTTTTTTGGTTGATAGCTGTAGTGATAGATATCGTGGTAAAGTACTGATCAAACAATTTCAGATTTATGCTCATTGGAAAGGTGACCTTTCGTGCTAAAAAAATTCTTTTGCTGTTTTTTGTTTGGTCCATTCAGTTGTGAATTACAGGGTGTTAAAAATGGAAGTCAATAAAGAGAAAATCTGGTACATTTCACAATTTTTCTTTGATAAAAATGAAAATGCAAGCCAGGCAGCTGAAATTGTAAAAGATATTCATGTGTCTGATACTGTAACAGCCAATTACATGCAATTTTGGTTTCATCAGCTCCATTCAGGTATTTTTGATGTTAAAGATGCACCTTGCACATGTAGCCCTGTCGTCAAAAATGTCGATAAAATCACAGAAACAATCAAAGTTGACCAGCATTTTAGCAATCATATTATAGTCCATGAGCTAAAAATCAACCATAAAACAGTTTAAAACCATTTGCATAAAGCTGGATTCTAAAAGATCGTGTTTGGATGCTACTTAAAATGACACTAAAAACACGATGGATTGAATTTCCATCTGTGAAGCCTTGGCCAAACAGAAGGAAATCAATACATTTGTTGAAACGGATGGTGACTGGGGATGAGAAATGAGTCACATCTGACAACATTGTGCGAAAAAGATCATGGTCAAAAGTGGGCCAAACCAGGATTAACGGCCAGGAAGATTCTGCTTTACATTTGGTGAGACTGGAAAGGAATAATTTATTATGAGCTGTTTCCATATGGCAAAACATAAATTTTGGATCTCTACTGTCAACAACTGGACCATTTGAAGCTAGCAATTGACCAGAAATGGCCAACAGGAGAGGTGTGCTCCATGAGGACAACACCAGACCACACATGTCTATAGTGACTCGCCAAAAACTCCAGGAGCGTGGTTGGAAAGCTCTGATGCATTCACCATATAATCTGGACCTATATGGTGAAGTCAAGCAATTTCCATGTTTTTCTTGCATTGCAAAACTTTCTTAGTGATAAAGAAATCGTCATCAAGAGAAGATTGAGAAAACTGATTACTTAAGTTTTTCACCTATAGGAACCAATACTTCTATGAGAGAGAAATTAGGTATCTTTAAAATGGCAGCAAATTATGGAACAAAACTGGGCATATATGACCCAAAATCGGACAATCCAAAGCATGTTAGATAAAGTCTCAAAGTTCACATAAAAATAATGGATTTCTTTCCTCCCAACCTAATATATATATATATATATACATACACACAAATATTTGTATTCTAATATATGAAAAAAATGGAGAGTAAAATATTTTGAATGATTGTAATAGATGTTATTTAACTTTATATTTGGTATGATTTTTTTTTTATGTATGCTATCCAATTAATATGTACATTTATAAAGGAATGTTGAAGTTAATAATTTTTAAGTAAAATTTTTAATGGCTATAAATTTCTGAATTGTAGAAATGTTACTTGAATAGTGGATTATAAAATGAATAAATTAATCTTTAGGATATAGGTAGTAAATTATACAATTTTTGATCTGATATTGAAGCAATTTTTATAATAAATATTAAAAAATAAACTTAGGTTAGAACCCAGAGAAGAAATAATTCATGGTAGCTGCACAAAAATAGGAAATTAAATTAATTTAAAGAATAATTGAATTTTAAATGTGATTTTCTGAAGAATGTCTGAAAGGTTACTTTGAGATTAATATATATATAATCTTGTAGAGGTATGTTAAATTTGGGGGAAAAAAAATCAGCAACAAACTTTTGAGCTTTTCTTTATAAATAGATGCATCAACATGCAAAGTACCTTGACATTTTAAATAGGACCATATATTTATTATAATTTTGAGTTTAGAGATGCTTTTCTGAAAAAAATTAATGTATATTTGTGTGTGTGTGTATATATATATATAAATAAATAAATTGTATTGTTTATAAGCAATATTAGTATTTTGTGTAGTAAATAATTAAATCTTTTTATGAAATTTAAATGGTTTATATGATATCTATTTTCAGAATTATAAGAAAAAACAAGTTAAATTATTTTTCAATTAATTTACAAAATCAGTTTAGCTGATGCTCTAAAAAGTTAGCTTATTGTTTATGAATTTTACTACCATATTTCCAAAATCTGTAAAAGCAGCTTTGAAACAGAATGTGGTAATCCAGCATTTTTTATGTCAATTGATTATTTCTTTTTTTGAAACTCTAAGCATTTAATTTGTAATTATTTCTTGAGTTATAATTATATTTTGATTTGTTTTCTAATTTGAAATCAGTGTTAGTGTATTAAAAATTTAAAATAAATTCTTTTGAACAAACATGAAATATTATATGATTTTTTTTTTGTATAGTTCTTTGAAATAAAAATTTTTAAATATAGAGAAATTTTTTAAAAAAATACAAAACTTACTATAAATTTTCTTTATTCTTTTTTAAGGGGAAAAATACCATAATTTGATTTAAAGCTTTCAGAATTTATATATTACTTACTATAATGAGATTTTTTTTCTAATTTTTCAAATTCCAATTGTTCATTGGTTCTTTTTTTCCCCCCTCTCTTCTCCTCTCCCTAATGTAATGATTCATTGAAATTAGCTAAATAATTGTGATTTTTTATTTTAAAAATTTAATCAATTGTTACTTTAGAATTCTTAAGTTAAAAAATTTCAGAATATTATATCAAGGCCTTGTGAATTTTATAAATTTGTTACAGAAAGTGTAATTTTTTATCTTTATATATAATGTAGTTTGTTCATTTAAACCCATTATTGGCCAAGGTTATGAATTTTTATAATCTTCACAAAAGTTTTTATTAAGTATATTTAAAATACAATTACTAAGACTTAATTAACATGCACATAAACAAAAATACAATGTTTAAAAAAAAAACATGTAAATGCGCATCTGCAGCTTTGGTAAACCAAAGAAAAATTTTTTGTAAAGTTTTAGTAGTTTATGTCCCTGGAAAAGAATATTTTAAAATATTAAAAATAAATAAATTAATTAAATTTTGTAGTGTGACAAATTTTAAAGCAATGTGGTTCTAGATGCACTTCAAACATAAATAAATTGTATTACTTTTGCAATGTTGACATTTTTTACATTCTCTTGGGAGCTTAGCTTTTTTTTAGGTAATTGCAGCTATTATGACAAACAAAGTATCATAGTGATCTTTTTCTTTTCTGTAAGGTTTACTGACTTTGGTAAACACAGATAACAGATCCAGAAATACCTTAGGGATTCTTCGCTGTTTTCAACCCTCATCCTTTCCAACCATTTTTTTCCTTTTCTTCCATCCCTTTTACTTCTAGATCACAATATTACATATTTTGATCTAGCATGGCCAGATTTGGCTCTTGCACCAAGGGCTCCAACTTTTACTCATTCACTGCATATAACATGGCCAATATTATCGAATTTTATATTACCCTGTAGAGCTCCTTTTTATGGTCATCTATAGGTTGAGCTTGAACCTGGAATATCTTTGGCTGCATAAGTAATTTTTAATGGTCTTCTGCTAATATTAGTGTGTATATGTATATCTCTCTCTCTTTATATATATATATAAGGTTGGGGGAAAGAAATCCAAGGGTTTATTGCAATCAAAAATGAATTTCGAAAACTTTAGATTTGTTTTTGCAATGTAATAACTTTTCCATCTAAGTATGATCACACTCTCGATCATGTTGATAAACAATAGCCATTATTACTTCTAGTCCCTTATTCAGATATGGTAGTTTTCAATATCATTAAGGTGCACTCTTTCCATGTATTTGTTTTATTGATGAATAATGTACCACCTGAAGAAAAAAAACTTCTTTACTCGCTCTTTTCTGCTGTAGTATTTGGTCTTTCATATAACCTGAAATTTCTAATTCTAAAATTGACATTCATAGAATCCTTACCATTACAAATTTTACAAGCCAATAAAATTTATATGAACCAATGTGAACCACAATGCTGCTTATAAACTGATGGTTTCACTCCAAGATTTTAGACTGTACAGACTTGCAATTTAGGATAATACCTGCTTTTGACCAAAGGTGCAAATATGCATTGATCATATTTTGATGCAATTCTGAGAGTTAATTCTAAAATATAAGTAAACATAAATATTTAATAATGCTGTAACACCAAAGTATTAAATATTGTCTGTAGCTATGAAAAAAAATTAAGTTTTAAAAGTTGCATTTACACACCTTTGCCTAATAATGAGTTAAATACTTAGTAGATGACTTAAAAGTAATTTTGTGTTTGCTACATTTCCAAGTAATCAGTTAGTGGAAGAATTTAAGAGATAGGTTTGGATTAACTGAAAAATAATTTTTTTTCCTAAATTTTCTTACTTTTTTAGGCAACAGTTTCTTATATCGTTTTGCATGAATTTGGATTTCATGAATTTTTTCCACTGAAAATGATCAGAGTTTTTCGATTGATGTATTTGTACAAGACTTTGAAATTTAATAAGCAGTCAAAGGTGAGTAATTGAAATAATAAAACTGCTTATCCTCCTTAATTTATTTATACCTTTTATTTATAGGATTAATTATCATGACAGTTTAATGAATACAATTACATAAATTGGAGAATAAATAAAAAAGGAATTGAAACAATGTGGTATATTTTTAAAAATGCCTTTTAAGTATTTAAATAACTGGGTTTTTTTAATGAACACAAAAATAGTAATTTATATTTATATATTACAAAGTATAATAATAATAATTTCTATCAAAATATGTAAATCATTGTGAATAGAATAAACAAGTTATATAAATTGCATGAAAATATTTTATATGTTCAATGGGATATTAAATAAATTCAATGAGATATTAAAATTCTTAATCAGATTACAGGTTAAAAATTTTAATTTCACTATTTTCAGTATATATTAATGATTATAAAGGATACATAAATAAAAGCTTAAAATTCATTGAATCAAATTACTTTTTGAAGAAATCATCAATAATTTAATGTACTTCATCTTTGCAGGCTATTTTGAAATCTTTGAAACGTGCGTTGCCCTCCCACTTTCTAGTCTTCTTCTTCGTCTTCTATATGTGGTTAATATTTGCTGTGATGGGAACTGCGATGTTCAGTGGAATGCTACATCGTTGTGTGGACATTAACAACCAAGTTCTTGCCCTTTCAGAAACAGCATGCATTCATAATAATGGAACTTACAAGTCTTCACCTGTAAACTTTGATTCAGTAGCACATGCATTTATTGGACTTCTGCAAGTGGTATGTTTTTTTTTAACTCTAAGAAAGATTACTTTCATATTGAAATGTACCAAATATAAAGGAAGATAATAGAAAAATGTAATTTCAAGGAAAGAAAACATCATTTCTTTAAATAAATGCAGTAAACACAATATTTTATAAAACTTCATCATTTATTGCAAAAAATTTTTTAGAATATTTTTAGATCACTTTAAACATTTTAGAAACTATCTATTAGTATCATCTAGTTGTATTGTGTTGCTGGTGAAGAATAGAAAGATCTTAATGCATTTGAAAAGCACTAACAAAAAATAATTATCTTTGTTCTTCAATGGAAATATAATAGCTCTTAAAAAAATTAAGCAGGAAGATTCAAAGCTTATGATTTTACAACTTCTGAATTTTAGATTTTTTGTAGAATGTTTGAAAACTATCTCTACAATTTATTTTCTTGTTAATTGCATCAAATTTATCCTGAAAGATACAACCATTTCAATTCTTTTATAATATTCTTAATTTTCATTTATTAAAATAATAAATGAATTATGTAAAATCCAATATCAATGTAACACTTTGTATTTTTTCTGTTCGAAATACTTTGCAGAATTGATAAGTTTGTTACAGATATCATGAATAATTCAAATATTGTAAGTATTTGAGTGTAATATATATTTTTTTGTAATATATTAAAATTAAAACTATATTTTAATATTCATTACTTTGATCTGAAATGTTAAAAATTTATTTTTCCTGAAGTCAATGAGTAGAATGAAGTTTACACTGCTAAGGTTCCTTTTTTTTATAATGTTCATTTTTTGGCCACATTTCCTGGCCGTATTCTTTTTTGTTCAGGAGTACTGCTGGTATTTCAATGCTCAGAAGAGGTAGCTTCCTTGAAATTTTGTTATGTAACAAATGGTATTGTATTCATTGTAAATTGTGAATGTTAAAATATGATATAAATCCTGTTTGAAGGAGAAAAAAAAAATTTCCCCTATGAAATAAATTGAATTTTACAAGTATTATTATATATGGATTAGGAATTTGAAAAGTACAAATTTATCATTTTATCTATGAATTTTTTTAGTCCTTTTACTTCCCCCTCTTTTCAAGTATACAATCTGTGAAGAAATTTTTCATGCTAATGAATTTTCCAATAATATGTGTGAGGTGTAATGTTATGTCTATTTATTACAGATTCGAAGAATAAATTTAAACTCAATTACAAGTGCATTTAAGGCATGGCTGTCCAAGAAAATGGAGATAATCCAGAGCTTGAAAAATGTACAACCCTCCTCTAATGTTAGTTTTAAATGTATTTTATGTAAGTTCATAAAATTATATATACATTTATAATTAGTGTTGTCTGACAATGAGACAAACTGAGTAAACTTCGGCATGATAAGCGTATGGTGTATTTTCAAAAGTAGCAATTTCTTTATTACAGTAATATATTTCATGAGTCATTCATCCAAGGAAAAGACCTACTAGGTGTGTGCAAGCCTGTCAACTTTCAGAGTTTGAGTGAAACAACAATGCATTTCTTTACATTATTACACTAAAATGTCACAATACCTTTAAGTTATACAAGGAAATAAAAGGACTTTTCAATGGTATTTACAAATTTATAAAACTAGATATTATTTATGTAAAGCCTGTGCATCCTTCAGAGTTTGATGAACAACCATTCTAACTTAGAAGCACAAAAATGATACCTACCATTAAGTTACGACAAAGGGAATTAAAAACTTTTTAAATGTTACTTAAATTTAAAACTGATATACTTTATTATGTTATTATTCAAATATGTAATATTTTAAACTTGTAACTGGTGTGATTAAGGTGTGTGACTTTTTGGAAATTTGTAACAACTTTGCATGCATATAGAGAACGTTACGTCTCATAAAATGCAGAATTGCATATATCATTTTAAAGAAAATTTAATACTAAATTCAATATAAAAAAGAACCAAATTCAAATATTTGTAATATAGAAAGAGTTAAACAGCAGTAATTAACGATATATATTAGAGACTGATGATTGCAGTATGTTATTAATACTTAGTAGGGTAGCCTTTATCTTTTATAGCTTCATATCGATGTTTCATCGAGCTGACGATAGTTTTAAGCTCTCTCTTCATTATTACATGATGCCAGGAAACAATTATAACCTCAATTAGTTTCCTTTTTATTTGATGGGTGCCTCATTTGGACAAGAGTTTACAAACGGTGCCACAAGTTTTCAATAGGATTGAGGTCAGGACAACAATTCAATGCTCTGTGTTCAAAACCATTCTTTCGATAATTTTGCTGTGTGTCAGGGAGTAGAATCTTGCTGAAAAATAAATGAAGCATTGTTAGGAAAGAGATTCCTGATGGAAGGCAGCAGTTTTGATTCTAGAATAATGTGTATTTTCTGGTATTGAATGTCCCATTAAAGATATGAAGGCGACCAGTACAATCTGCTGATATGCATGACCAAATCATAACATTAAGTGGGTTCTTCACAGATGCCTGAATGAATTCAGGATGTAATTCTTCTCCTATTCTTTGTCTTATATATTTTTGCCTATCACTACCAAATAACGATATCTTAGTTTATCTTAGTTTCATCGCTCCATATAACTTGTGATCACTGATTATCTGTCCAATTAATGTGTTCCTTTGTGTACTGTAATCATTTTTTGCACTGCTGCAAATTTAAATAAAGCTTTTTTTGTGGAATTCTACCTATTAGTCCAACATCAGTTAATCTTTTCCTGATTGTTATTGAACCCACCGAAATACCAGCATCATTCAGATCACTTTTGATGGCCATTGATGACATTCTTCAATCTTGGAGATTTAGTCTTTTTATTTTTCTGTCATCAACAGATGTGGTGCACCTTTTTATTGAATTTGTCTCCTGATATTGTATACAAAACTTTCAGGCCCCAGATGTAATCATTGAATCACCCTCCTGTCTTGCAATTTCAGCATAGGAAATACCACTTTCTCACAACACAATCTTGCATCTCTTTCTAGGTGTCCATTCTACTCTTTTATTTGGCATCATTGCTTCTTGACTAATAATAGCCCTTGTGTTGCTTTTAGTGCGAATTTAATAAAACCAAACAAACTAAAAACAAAGCTTGACTAAGTATTAAAATTTTTTACAATTCCTACTTGTAATTTGATTACATAAGAAACAATCGTCCTTCTACAGAACAAAGCTCAAAAATGACTTGTTCCAACTGTAAACATGATGTCAGCTGGCAGTTATTAGCATTTGATTTATTCCCAGAATCATTGGTCGTGAAAGAAAGACATTACAAACCACTTATAACTGTGTTTGTTTTTTAGATTAAAGTATACATAACTTTCTTTGTATTGAAATTTTCATTTTGTTTTTCTTTGAATTGAATTCAATATTAAATTCTCTTTAAAATGATATATGCGACTTCACATTTTGTGAAATGTAACATTTTCTATAAACATACAAAGTTAAAAAACATAAAAATTTCCAAAAGTTTGTTCTTAGGAACTAAATCTTATAAAACTGAATTATAATTATCTTATAAAAACAATTTACTCAATTTTACATCATGTAATTGTTTAATTATTCATTAATTTTGTTTCTCTGAAACAACTTTTTTGTCTGTTAATCTCGTAATGTCTATTGTTCCTAACAAGGAATAGAAAAATCGGCTAAAAATACAATATTGGATATAAATTGGGATGGTTCACTTTGGCCCATACCATATTTAGAACTTCTTTTGTGCTTTAAAAAATTACATGCTTTAGATAATGATCAAAACTGGATGTTTTGATTCAGAAATTGTCTTTCAGAACTGAATTTAGTTTTAAATTTTACAATCAGTAATAGAATTTTTGAAGATTGTAAATAAAAACATACATGTAAGAAAGTAGATCAGTACTTAAAATTAAATTTCTATTTTAGATATTACTTTCTCATTGTTTTAGTTTATCCATAAAAAAGCTTGAAAACTTCTCATTATTTATCTTTGTTTCATAACTCCTGCTTCTTCAATAAAATTTTATGTTAAATAGAAGAAATTATACATATAGGATCATCATTCATTCTCTTTTAAGATTTTTTTTTTAATGGTAGGTTTAACTTTGTGAAGCTTTCATATCAGAATTACTATTTTTTTCAGTTCAATAATGTAATTCATTTACAAGAGTTGGTTGATTCAAAGAGGAAAGTTATGTTTAAGGATTTGATAGCTTAGAAGTAGAAAGGGTGGTAGATTTAAGTTTATTCCACTTATTCTCATTCTCTTTATTTGGTTATAGTTAAAAAAAAGTGGTAGTTTAATTTTGTGGTGATTAATACAATCTTCAATTTTTAAAAAATGATTGATAAGGGCTGTATTTCCCTAATGCCCAAAGAATGGGACCAAAAAATTGGGGGAGGGGGGATGTTTAAATATTAATATTTCCTCTGTTTGTAATATATGTTCTCATTTAAATAAGAATTTTATATTTATGAAATTTTTCACTTTAATGCAAAATTAATTTTTAAGTTTTTATATTAAATGACAAACTGGAAGGGGGGGGGAATGTTTCAAGTTTGAATTCTCTGAAATTAAGTAAAGATAGCCTAAAATTTAATTTATTCTCATGAGCTTGTAATTACTGAATATTTAGACTGTCATTCTTTAAATTTTAATGTTTCCAATTATTTTTACAGATACATTTCCAAGCCTTTATTTATCGAATGGTAAACAGTGATAATTTTGAGATGGCTAGTTTTGTCTTCATTGGGCTTCACATGTTACTCATAGCATTGGATATGTATGATCCTGACCCATCAGAGATGTTTGCATTGGCCATGTTTGAACTCAACATTTTTTTCATTGTTATTTTCTCTATAGAAGCTATTTTGAAACTGGTTGCATATCGACAATATTATTTCTTATCTTTCTGGAATCATTTTGATGTAATTGTTCTGGCCCTTTGTATTTGTGGTGAGTTATTTTTGATTAATATTCAAGAAAATTTTATCATTATATATATATTTTTTATTTTGTACAGATCTATTTCTCTTGCTTCAGTTCAATCCCATAAAGTAACTTTTTAATATGCAGCATTTTTTTGTAGTAATAATTAGTCCAAAATTTGTTTTAAAAATAAATTTATTCAATACAAAATCAACTTGCGAGGGTGGTACAAAAAATTACATGTATTTGAAGACAGATGGTATCATTAAGGTAAATTGTTGTTACTATTGGGTTTTGCCGCCTGTTGAATGGAGCTAAAATAAATTTAACATTGATTCATAAATTAGTTTTGATTTAGTAGTCATTTGCTGCCAAATCAAAATTTGATGACTGCCACGACAAGCCGTTGACGTCATTTTGTATCGAGTCATTACCATCAGAGAGACCTGGATTCTCATTATGCACTGGAAATCAAGCAAAAATCAAAATGTTGGGTTGCTTCAAGTGAATATTTTCCCAAAAAGGCAAAGATGGTCTCATTATGACAAAGAATTTTTGAGGTGTGAAAGGCATCATAATCACAAATACAAGTAATTGAGACTTAGAAAGCTAGCTGTCTGTTGAGTTACAATGCTTAGTAAAAACAAACAATTTTCAAGGCTATGAGTACCTTCTCTTAGAATTGCTAAGGACTTTTTATGGAAGTAATAAATTTGTTTGATAAATATTTGCATTTTCAGTAGAGAAACAGTAATTGTTTTCAATATATATTATATAAATTGGAGACAAATTTACAAGTTAATTTTCCGGTCATTATCAGTTCTTTATAAAAGAAAACACATTTTGAATATGGATTAAGGTTGATTTTTGGAAATAACTCACTTCAAAAATAATTTCTCTTTCTTATTTTAAAGTATGATATAAATTGAATATTGCTGAAAGCTATTAAATGTTTGTTAATGAGTGTAAAATATATTATTTTAAGAGGATCTCCTAATCTTACATTTCTTCTTTAAAAATCGATATATTATTCAGTTATCTTATTTTATTGTATTCACAAAGAGGATTGGCAGATTCAATTCCAGTTCTTTTAACAGTTAGATAGTCAGTTACCTCTACATCGGACTTAATATAAATTTTGGAATACATGGAATTATTATTCCTGAATTAAAATTAATGTTTTTATATAGTAGGACACTGATATACTTCTTAAAGGAATTTTTTAAAATTATTAATAAATGGCAAATGTAAAACAAAATATTTTAATAAAAATTGCATAGCTTCATTTTTCAATTTTATATAATTAATCGCAACATTGGTCCATAAATTATTCAGATTAACGAATGAAAAACAAAAAGTTATTGTGCTTGAAATTTAAGAAAATACTCGAACATTTCAAATGAAATTATTACAATATTGGAAGTACTTATAAATATGGGCAGGTTTTTACATATGTAAAAGGATATGTCTATTGTCGGATCCAAAATTGTAACAATTTGCTTAGGGTCAGTTTTGAAAATAATCACTTCAAATAAGATTTCCCTTCAATGAATTAGGAAAGATAGTAGTGCAGACATTTCAGCTAAAATAATTTTATCGATGAATTTATTCTGCTTTTTTTTTTCTTTTTTCTAATCAAGTGTTTTTGTGATCCAGATTTACTTAATTTTTTTGTGGTAAAAATGTTTTTTTTTTCTAGCATAATGATCTACAAATTTTATTACTTATGCCTATTTACCTTTTTTTTTTTTTGCCTATTTTTATTACTGACTTCCCTTAAGTTTGTTGAAAGTGTTTCTTAATTTAACTATGCCAATATTTGAAAAGTACAATTAATTCATTTTAAATATATAATTACATGGAAGGGTTACAATAATTTATAGATTGCACAAAATTAAAAACATTATTTTACAATCCTTATACATAAAATCTCATATAAAAATAAATACTTCATTTGCGAATAACTGTTTTGATTGTATTTTTATAATTAAGTTTCACTTAAACAATATATAAATATAATTTAGTGTGATAATTTAAAAACTATCCATTTACTTACTGAAATACTTATATTTTCAGGCACGCTATTTGAAAATCTTTTCTCATCTCCTATGCTACCAGCAATGCTTCGCTTAATCCGATTCATAAAATGTCGTCGATACTTGAGGCGATATATAAGAGGAATGTTACCTTTACTGTATACCCTATATTCTTCAATCCCTGCCTTTATTACCATTGTAATCCTTCAATTTATAATAATGTTTATTTATGCCACATTTGGTGTGTACCTCTTCCACAACATCAAGCAATCCTGGGATATAAGCGGAGAACTTAGCTTTGAAACATTCCCCAAAGCCATGCTACTCCTCTTCCAACTCTCTACGTTGGCTGGTTGGATTGACGTCTTACACTGCTTGTCAGCATCTGGAGAAAATTTGACTTCAGCTACTTTCTTTGTGGTGTCCTACATCATAATAGTGTATTATATTATTATCAAAACACACTTAGTGATAATTCTGGATAGTTTTGAAACTGCCATGTGTGAGTATGAAAATATACTGTTGAAGGAGGACTACGAAATGTTTGCCGAAGTGTGGCAGAAATTTGACAACAATGCCAGAGGCATCATCAAGTTCAGCAACTTGCCGGACCTGTTGGATGTTTTGGAGGAGCCATTCCACTTCTGCAAGCCGAATCGATACCTCATTGCGACGCTCAATATTCCCATCTATGAAGGAGATCTTGTATTTTATGCAGATGTTATGGATGCTCTTACTCGTGATTTCATGGGTCACAAAGCCCATCTTGTTGAGATACCCGATAGCATTCCTGGTCTCCTCGATAACAAAGGTAAGACTTTGAAGAAGATTGGAAGCACATTGTGGAGACAACGACAAAACCACTGTGCATATGTCATCCAGCGGGCTTGGAGACGATACACAGGAAAATTGGTAAGGTCCCCCGTCTTTTACAGTGAAGTCAGATTGGCCAATCAAGGCGATAAGGTCGATACTTATTTGGCTGCAGAAGTACGGTCTGGCAGTCATGCTTCAGTGTGAGAATGTAAAACCGCCCCTTTTAATGTGATTTGTGGAACATTAATATTCCATGCATGCCTAGGATAATTTGTTTGAAGCTCAGACAAAACGTGCTTCCAGTTAGTGAGTTTTATATCACCATTTTCCCTGTTAGATGGCAAAATTGGAAACATTTGTAGACTTGGATGTTACCATATTACCTCTTTTGCTATCAAAGTTATATTGATCTGATTTACAATGGTATTTAAGGATGATAAATAATTATAGATATCTAATTAAATTTTTTTGTTACTTTACATGTATAAATGCAGGTGTTTTTTTTTTTTAAGTGAAAACATCTTCCCAATTTGTTTGTTCACTCAACTATTTGGTAAATAAAATGTTTCATAATAAAATGATGAAATCAAGTATTTAATATACCGGTGTCATAGATTTCATTAGGTTTGGTGTGCAATAGATTTAATGGATAGTATAACTTTATATATTTGGACTATCTATATTGCAATCCCTAATGTATTATTAATTTGGAATTAAAGATAAATGTTTATGAAGTTTTTATTGCATGATTAGGATTTTTATGATTACTTTTTTGCTTTAAAAGAAGCACTATTCTTTTACATATTTAAACTTCATACATAAAATCATGGGTTTCAAAACTTGAAAATAAACATCACACCATGCATATTACATGCAAAATCCAATTTTGTTTTTAACAAATTGAGGAATAACAGTAAAACTATTGATCAAACTATACTGAAAATGCGAGGTAATATGGTAACACAATAAGTCTTTATAAAGATCTTAGAATCAAAGGGAAACATCATTTCAGTAATAAACACCCAATTTAAAGCACAATTAGTGAAAAATTTATGCAAGATGGGGGGAAAGGAAGCAATTTGATAGTGATATTCAAATGTTCAGTAAAAGTATTTATTTAGAGTAGTTCATGGAAAACTTCAGCCATCTTTGTTTCCAAGGTGCTCTTGCATAACTGAAAAGGGGCATGTACAAATCATATAGAAAATTGTTGGAAGCATTTGGAATTGTTAACATGTGTATATTATACATATGAAATGCATGCCATTGTTTCAATTGTTGCATGATAAATGTTACATGGTTGAAAATAGTAAAGAGTTTATATAAATCCCTCTTTTCAATCAATGTAAATTTAGAAAGATAATCCTTAAGTCTATAACTTTAAAACTTACAATTTTTAGATTTACACATATTATAAATTAATTTTAGAAGTATTTAACTATTTAAGATGATTAATGTTCTATCTTATTTAAATACATATGTTTGCACATAATTTTTAGAGAAAAGAAAAGTCGAGAATCATGCTGTTTCAATTTTCATATTAAAATATATTCTATAATTCGGGATAAATGTGCATTCATATTTAACTTTATCTTGAAAATTTGTTATTTGTGCCCTCAATATTTTGCCTGTTTTTAAATAATGGTTGAAGATAAAAGTTATTAATTTAATGGAACGAAAATGGATATAAAAAGATATTTTAAGTATAGAGATGATGATTATTTATATTTTTTCAAATTATAGAAAAAGAAAAAACTTGATCTTTAACTCCATTATTTTGAGGATTTAATAATACAATTTGAAAATATAATATCAGAAGATATATATTCTTTTTCATACTTATTAAATTAATATTTCAAAACTGTTGGACTCATTCACATATTGTTGTTTTTGTTATTGAAATTGATTTATTAGTTATTCTCTGATGAAAATATTAATTTGTAATTATGTAAAAAGAAGAAAGAATTTCTAAAAGTATTTTTGAAATTAAAACTAGTACAATACATAACCAGTAATAGTTTAAATATTATTAGTTATGTGTAATACTTGTTAGCATTATATTAAAAGAATTTTTGCATGAAATGTAGATTGTAGTGAATGTTTAATATTTACTTGTTAAAGAAAATAACATAATTCGTAACATTTCAGTCTTTGCTAATAAAAAAGGAAGGTAACAGTTCTTTAGGAAGAACTAATTGGGCTTTCTCTGTTTAGGTAAAAATAAGTATAGTTAAATAGTGATTCATATAAATGAGGATTTTTTTTGGTATTAAAGATATGATGTGAGAAAGTGTTAAAGTTGTATTTAAATCTTTTTTCTTTACAACTGAATTTCAAGTCACTATGAGATGATTTTTGACAGAAAAAAAAAATTGCTGATCCAATAATAATTAGCTTTAAAATCTGTAAGATATACAATTAAATTATCGAAGGAGAAATCCACAAGTAGAAACAAATAACATTGCTCAACTCTAAATGTTATTTTTTGATGATTTTAAAAAAATAAATAAATGTGTAAGCATTTCTTTCCAAAAAAAAATGTACATTGTTTATTTTGCAAAATAAGTTGATAAAATTATATCTTATGATTTTTCTAATTAACAATTAGAGGTAAATGAATACGTATATTGAATTCTTGGGGGAAGGAGGGTATATAAAATAATACACTAAAATATTCAATTGAACAAATATTTGAAAAATTCTTATGAACTATAAGACTGATGCCAACAATTATATTACATATAAATTGAAAGAATTTCAATAATTATTACTGTTGACATGATTTTTTTCAATATATGTAATAAAGTTTTAAAAATATAACCAAGATAACTAATTAGAAATTAAATAATTAGCTTGGTATAATTATTATTCTTAAAATCTCGCTTCTTTTAAATCTACCGAGAAGTATTAATGTATTTTTCCTACACTTATTGGGGCGAATTTTTTTATAAAAAATAATAATTATTATAAAATCAGAAAATGTATTTATTTTAAATTATGAAGTATATTAATAAATAGTTAACATATAAAAGTACAATTATTGAATAATTCAAAGTAGTTAAGTATTTTTAAAGATGGAAGAATACAATAACTAGTTTAAAAGTGAAGCTATCTAACAGAATCAATATTAATATGCAAGAGTCAGTTTAATACCTAAAATTAATGAAGTTTTAAAGTATTAAAAAATAGTTACCAATAACTCAGTAAAATCTAAATTTATTGCATTTTTTTAAAAAAATGGTAAAATTTTGTTTTTCTAAATTCGATGTAAATAGTAATAGGAAATGTTAAATATATATATAATTAAATACAATACAAACTCTTACCTAATAAGTTACAAATTCTTATGATTGACCAAATATATTACAATCAAGTTTTTATCATTCTGAACATACATGCTTATAGAATACTTATTTTTGTATATTTTTAGAGGCTGTTGTTGAATTGATTTTACTGTGTACAGTTTGTATTTCAGATTTAAAAAAATATATGTATGCATGTTACAATGTCTTTTAGCAGATTTGTTATATAGTGACTCCTCCAGAATAAATATTGTAATGCCTTGGAAGAATAAAATGAATTTAACAATAATAATCATTATCTATAAAGGGAAGTTGAATTGAGGAGTCATTTTAAAACAAGTCTACTACACTTAGATGAAAATGAGAATTACATCTCTACTGTTTCTGTTGTCTTGTTGCTTAACTGAAAAGTGCTGCTTTAAAAAGAAATGTTTTTAAATCTTGTCTTGTCGAAGCTAATCTTTTTTCTACTATTTAACAATCATTTACTACCATGCCAATATTACTGTAATATATGTAAAAATAAAAACATTACTAACAATAAGATGAATTATTTCATTATTTTATCAAAATCATCATACGATAGCCAATATTTTGAACTCTTGAATACATTGGATAGTGATATTTACATTTTTTCTGAATTACCATGAACACAATTATCCTGTAAAATATTGTAGCTTCTTATACTAGAGTATGAGGAAAATAATTTTTTACAGGATGTTAATAGAATGTTAAGGAATTATGAAAATTTCTAGGAAACTACTATAAAAATAAAGTTTATATTTCTATTGATTTTAAAAACTCACCAATGGAATAGAGATATAAATATTACTTAGCGATGTAGTGCGAGTAGTTACATAAAACAACATTATTAAAGCTCTTACATTTCAGATATAAAGGTTTAAGATAAAGACAAGCTTTTTAATTTGGTATAAATTACCAAGATGATTCACGCACAATGATTCGTTTTTATTTACCGATGCAAGAGGCTTACTATATCCTGCATACTAGGAATGTCCAATCCACAAACTACAAGAAGCTCAAGGGAGTGTGAAGCAAAAGAAATATCTATACTGAAAGAAAATATAACTCCCTAAAATTAATTTATGAGTCCTCGTGTTATTTCTTTTGAGTCAAACCCTTCCTTTTAACAAAATCCCATTCAAAAAAAGAAATATATCGATGAAAGATTATTCAATGATAATGGTCAGTTTAATTTGTTACATTCTCATAACTGTCTTCTCGGAGTATAATTTGAAAAGATATGTGCAAAAACATGCCTCCAAATTCAATGCATATCAAAGAAACCATTGTAAAGACAGAATAGCAGTACTAAAAACAGGCCTTATATCTCAACAAAAGGTTTTTTTAACAATGTTACTATCCAAACAATCTTGTCCAGTTTAATTATGTGGTCGCAAGTTTAATAGTCAAAAAATCAAAACTATTCACAGGTGGTGAGTTTATTAAGCAATGCATAGAAAATGTGGTAAATATAATTTTACCAGTATTTGAAATATTAATGACAAATAATGCTTTTGAAGAAATGGCTTTGTTAGTTCCATTAAAAGAGCAACATGATAGTATCCAGAAATTTATTTGAAGCAGGAAAAAAAAACATTAATGCGATTTTTTTTCTGTTTCTTTCAGTATCTTTCCAATATATATGATTTAGTTAAGGAAGGATGGTGCTCTAGCTATGATTGGTAAAAAAAATAGTTGCAAGCAAATTAATAAAAAAAAAAATGATGCTATTGTTGTTGGAAACTCGTTTGATGAAATATCATGGCATAATACACCTAGAACATTTTTTATGTGGTGTTAAAAATGAACCATGTTATGAAAATTGTCAAGACAAATTTTGACCTGAAGGAAAGAGGACCTGAGGATTGAATTATCGCTAAGTCCAGGAATTTCTTAAATATTTTAATGAGAATGGTGATATATACTTAACAGAAGTGTAATCAATTGTTAAAAAGATTTTTATGATGTAATTAATGAAATCAAATTGTTTGTTAATTTGAAATCAAAACATGTACCAAAACTTGACAATGTTGCTAACTGGCTAGATTTGGCTGTTCATTTAGTTGATTGAAACGTGTCTTCAAGATAAAAATCAACTTATTTCTACAATGTTTCAAATCATGTATGTGTTCCAATTGAAATTAAAGTAAATCCAAATAAACAAAAACTATTTTTTGCATTTAACTAAGAGTTGGCCAAACATATATATGTATATACATTACAACTCTATTTATTGTCAATACAGATATACTACCTACAAATTTTCACATTGGATGCATAAGTTTGCAATCTGACATCCAATTTAAAGAGAAATTTTATAGTTTCTTTATTGAACTTTCACGAATTGTGCCTACCGAAAGACATCAATTATATGTCTCATTATTGTTCAGATTGATTGTTAATTAATGTCACTCTTAGAAGCAACGCAAGGGCTATCAGCAAAGGACCTTGTAATTTTGAATCTCAGTCAAGTGACTAAGATAACTGCTGAGCTGGCAACTTCCTCTTCAAATTTCAAAATCACATCAATGGGAGGACTCTGGACCTCAACAGATTTAATTTGCATCAGCCCCACTTTATGGCACATCATTGATCAGAAGTACGTACATTTATGATATTTTTATTTCCCTACTATATACTGTAAAATATAGAACTTTTGTTGTTGACCAACAAAGCAACTAGAATCAAACCACTGACCTCGAATCTATCGTACTGATTTATGCAAGCATTCATTTTGTTTATGGCTGTAGAGAATGTATAAAATAGAATACTTAAATGCAATAAAAATCAAAAATACCATATTACTTAAAATCCATTCTTTTTCTCTTTCTTAACCTTATATTTGACACAATATATCCTTAGAGGATTCAGAATTATAAATTCAACCTAACTCTTTAGAGGGAGTAAATGCAACATTAGTAAGCTTCTCATTACAAAAATGAGGAAAACTCTGGTAGCTAATAATTTCAACTTTATTATCGGGTGTATGACAATCTAAAAAAATTTGAATAATTTTTAAGTCCAATTTTTAAACATGACTACAATTTAGATATATGAATGCTCAACCTGCAATACACAATAAGGTGTTGGATCCTAATATAGATTATAAAATTATATGATTTTGATATGTATTCAACATGACAAATTTTAAATTAGGATTACTACTTGGAAAACACATCTTTTTCACACATTGTCTGTAACTCACTTTAGACCTCAATATAGGATATGATATAAATTACAATACTGGATCAGGAAAAGGGAAAAAGTAGTTTTATTTGCATGTATCTGAAAAATACTAAAAAATGTGGAAGCTTAAATAAATAATGTATATTCTTCAAAGAATGCTACCTTACCAATATTAATTTTTTAAAAAAAGAGACAAGGATTATAATACTTTGCTTGAAAGCCCAGCAAGGTAGGATATCCATGAAGTCTATTTACAGGGAAACTGAAGTTAAAAGTAAATAAGTTCCAATCATCATTAAACTATCTTTACATCATTAAGATTCATTGTTTATTGTTAAATACAATTCTGTGCTAGAAATTGGAAGTCTCAATATTAAAAAAGAAGTGTAAGTTTTAAATACAAATTTTCATTTAAATGTTATGCAGCTTAACCTTAATAATACATTATAAAATAATATATAGATTTTTTTTATATATAATTTCAGATAAGACTATTATTCACATCAAAACATGAAGGAATTTAATTTTTATTGAAATCTTTTTTTCATAGCAAAAAATTTAATCTGACAAAATAGAATAAAATATACATATAAAAGAGACAAAAAATACTGAAAATTTTTTTAATCACTTTCTTCACTTTCCACTATACCTTTTAGCCTGGAAAAGCTTTTAATCGGTGATGAATTTGCTGACTTAGGTTCAAAGTTAGTAGCATCTGAACATACTGTTCTTTTAGAACGACCTAAAAATTAATTATTCATAAAATATTTGTTGTGAATAAAAGCTTTTTAGTTGTACCTAAAATTTCATCGTTTTTATTGTACTTATTTTTAATTACATAAATTTTCCATACCTTTGGTCACAAGTATGTTAGATACATCCAACTCAGCTATTTCCTTCTTTGTTTCAATTTTCTTTTTCAACTTTTTGCATTTTTCTAAAGTTGGTCGACCTAAGAAAATATGGAAATTTTTACTATAAAAGGAACCAAAAAAAAAAGCCACCTTTTTAATCTTAATAAAAAATGATATCAAAACTGAGAATTTAAGACTTAATTAACATCTAATCCCAATTTATTTGTGAAGACTATTTGTTCTTTAATAATTATGAATAATATTGTAAAATATATAATTACTATAGAATATTTTAAAATTACTTAGAGTATATAATATTCTCAATCAATGGTAATGATTGGTTGTTAAAAGAGGTGGGAGGGGGTAGACACACATACAAAATAGTGAGTTTTGGACACTTTCTAAGTGAATATGGACAGAAGTAGAAGTTGACAGTTTATACCAACTTTACAATAGTTTAATTTTAATACTAGTGCATAATTGTTTTTTATTATAATATACAATGTAGCTTCCATTAAAAGAACAATATTACATTTGTAATACAATTAAATAGTGATATATTAAAATTATACATAGATTTTACTTGTTTCTATGTATGTATTAAAACATCTATTGAATAAAAAAAAAGTTTAAAAAGGATATGATTATATTATAGAAAGATATACGGAGCAAAATGTTTAGTCTCACTGTTTAAACCAAGTTAAGCATCTTTGTTTTTACCCAATTGTAGACTTCAATACATTCATCATCTACATTAGCTACCCCTTCTTAATAGCACATGTTACACCTACTGTGTAAATTTCCAATACTTGCTGTGGTACTTTACTAAATGATTAGCATACCATACACCAGTCTAACAACTGAGCCTCGATGCATAGCATTGCATTTTGTGCATATTTCCACTAAATAAATTTCTTAATAATTAAAGAAACAAAAGGAAAGATAGTTAAGCAATAGGATTAATACATAAGTTTTGAATATAATTCTTAGGTTTATATGGATGAAATGGAATAAAAAAAAATTCCAAAAAAAATAATAATAATAATAATTATAGGGCCAGTTGCCCCCTCCCCCCAATCGCAGCCACTCCTCTAAAAAGCCATCAATAAATACAGCAACTTCATTACACACAAATGTTTTATTTTATTATATAGCTAATGCTATTTTAGAAATATATTATAAGATATTGCTGCTGGACAGAATATAATTTTGAATTGCAAGTTATGTTGAAGGATATTTGAAATATAGTGCCTTATTCTTTACACTTCATTACTAAGTCACATTTCAGCTTTGTGGTTAATTGATTTTATGCTAAATACTCCCAAGATAATCTTCAATAGAATGAAGCTAGAACTCACGACCCAAAGGTTTAGTTTCCAACTCTACCATGAGACTATTTAGTGTATCAAAATGATTGAGTGAAAGTTGGGGTTCATGGCATAAGAGCCAAATCTGGCTATGCTGTGCTAAACAATGTATAATATATGATCTAGATGTCGAAGCAAAATGGAAAAAATTGATAAAAAGAAGAGTCGAAAATAGAGAAGGAATCCTAGTATTTCCTAGAGGCACAACATCCATGTATATCAAAGAAAATAAATCCCATAGGGATGAAAAAGATCTCTAGGGTACTTTGCAGTCATGTGCCATTACTTACCAAAAAAAGTAAGCCTGTGAGGGGTTTGTGTATCCAAAATTATATCTTTTAATTTGTCCAAATTTGAGTAACTAATAATTTCACTATGACAGTAGTTATACAGTTATAAAAATGAATACATAAAAAAGACGTGTTAACCCTTCAATGTTTATGAACGAGCCAGGCTCATCATTTGAATAACGCATCATAGTAGGCATTGATGAGTTCAGCTCGTCCGAAGTTTTTCGACCCAAGTGATTGCAGCCAAACCCTACTTGGGCAGCAAAACTTTTTCCCAATGGATGATGAGCAGAAATTGTCCGCTTATATTATCCTGAGTTATTCCTGTTACAAACGATATTTACTTGCAAAATTTAGTTAATTTGATAGCGGTATGAGTACCATAAAAATGTTTACATAATAAGGAAAAATGTTGCTGATCTAGTTATTTTTCTTGTGTAATATGACGGGAATTTTCACAGAAAAATGATGCATTTATTGCAAAGACTAATACTCCATTATGTGAAATTAATTGTATGTTTTAATGTGTATCACACACAGAAAGAATTTTTGATAAATATAGAAAATAAAAAAAAGTTTATAAAGCTTCTAATTATGTATATTTATTTAGATATTTTAATTTAAAATTTTACTTTACAAACTAATATTTATAATATTTAATATTGTGAAGTAAAATAATTTCAAAATATAAAGACAAAAATAAAGAACCACAAACAACAAATATAACACACATAAATATTTCCAATTTTTCAAAATCATAAGAATGATGATTTATAAGTTTATAAAATAAAATAAGGTAAATAAATTACAATTTCGTGAAGGGTATCAAATAACACATATAATTTAAAAAGATGCACAAGAAAACTTACCCTTCAAACCTTCCTTCTCAAGCAGATGTAGCAGTTTTTCGCACTTAGCTTTTACTGACTTGCAGTTTTCAAATAATTTTGTGTAGCACTGCACTCGTAAGCCAGCAGCTCTGACATATTTTTTCAAATGTTCAATCTTGTTCTCAGATGCAGATGAATGTTTTTGTTCTTTTTTCTGGCAGGAAAGAAAAAAAGGGAAAAAAAGTTTTTTAAAAATGTAAATATTACTTTAAACATTTCAATGTAAAACTTTTGAACATTATGAATTTTAAAAAATTAATTTAAACTAGTAATTACAGAAACTTAAAAAATAAATAAAATAAACCGCTCATATTATTTATTTTTAAGTAATAATGTGAAATCTAAAAATTGAATAAAACAGTTTAAGAAAAGTAATTGCATACTTGACGAAAATGGTAAGTCATGGATATTTCTAAAATAAACATTAGCCCCTTAATTGTCACTTCTACCTCTTACATCAAATTTTAACAAACTTAATACAAGGATCGTTCAATTAGTCCTCAGAGAATAAAATAGATGGCATTCGTAGCATGGAAAATTGTTTGTTTTTAATAAGCATCATGACTCACTATACAGTTGTCTCTGTCTCAGTTACTCATATTCATGATCATGACACCTTTTGCACTTTAAAATTTTTCATCATAATTTCTCCTGCCAATTTAGATTATCCTTGCCTTCTCAGGAGCAGATTCATCACAAGCTACCTATTGTTTTGATTGTTGCTTGGTTTCCAGAATCAGAACTAACTTATGAATCCATATCAAATTCGTTTCGGCTCCATTTAACGGATAATTTAGTTTAGTTTTTATTAACGTCGCACTAGAAGCAACACGAGGGCTATTGGCGACGTACCTCGTAATTTTGAACCACGGTCAAGTGACGAGGACGACACCTGAGCTGGCACCTCCATCTCCTGGCTTCCACATCACGCCTACGGGAGAACTTTGAGCCACAACAGATTTAACATGCATCAGCCCCGGCTACACGGCGGGTCTTTGGCGGCCAAGGATCGAACCCGCGACTGAACGAAAACCGCTGGTCGCTAGTCCACGACGTTGACACCAGGCTACCGTGGCCCATTTAATGGATAAGCAGCACTCAATGGTAAGAACAATTAACCTTAATGATGCCACCCATCTTCAAATACAAGTACTTTTTTAGCCAACCTCATACAATTTTTAGTAAATAAAATATTAGTAACATTGTTATCTATACTTTAAATTATTCAACAGTAGTATCAACTAGAAGAGATCAATTTAAAAAAAAAAATTCAGGTATATATATCAGTTTATTCAGATTCTTGCCATATGTAGCTTTTTCAAAACATTTTAAGTACAAACTCAAAACTCTTTAACTTTTGACAATTTATAATGTTGAACATAGAGTTCCAATGCTTCAACTTTCTTAACCAAACATACAAATTATTGACTGACCAAATATTTAATACACAAAGAACCATTAAATTTCAGGAAAACATTATCAATTGTTCTGAAGTGTGAATGAAATTATGATCTTTGATAAGATATGAATTATTTATGAAATTTATATCTGTAACCCAAAACTTGTTAAGCCTTGGAATTTGAATTTCTTGATCTATGTAAAAGAATGTGAAGTTAGCCAAGAATATGTAAAACATAATTTTAATGCAATTTTATTCTGCAAAATAATATATATTTTTTGCAAATCATGTTTTACAATTATTACAATCACATTTTATCAATAATAACTTTAAGCAAGGCAATTAAAGAATGTTCAATGATATAGACAGGGGGGGGATTGATTCTGTAGCCACACTGCATTTCTTTCACTAAATTGCTTACTTTTTTTCCCCCTTATGTTCAATACAAGAAGTTTTCTTTTTTCACTTTTTCTCTCACCTCAATCTATTACAGTTGGAAATTTAAAACTAATTCAATTCAGCACAGACAAAATATGTCAAAAAAAAAAAAAACTTAAATAGAAAAATATCCAAAAAGATCAGTTAAAAGTTATGCATTTCCGTGACATATCAATTACATCAGAGTAAAAAAAATATGAAGATAAAAGATTTACATAAAACTATATGAAACAAAAATATGCTTTTTTTTGTCAAAAAATATAGATCAAGAATGCTTTAGTTTTTTAAATGATCAAAAACATAATTTTGAAAAAAGGAACAAAATCTTAAAAAGCAATCTGCATGAATTCTTGCTTGAAAGAAGTAATGTAATGGGGAAGTGAAGAGAAAAGAAACAGCTTACTTTTCCAAAATCCTTGTCTTGTTTCTTATTAGACAGCTTATTTTTTGAATTCACCTCAACAAGATCATTTTCATCAGCAGATAAACTAGAACTTCTTTCTAATCTAAAGACGAATTTCATAATTTTAGAATGAATTATTTACATGTTATATTTTAATAATCTTTTGAGTTCAGTACAAAAAGTTTTTATATATCAATTTTAAATTATGAAAATCACGTAGTATTAATATCATTGAGATTAAATGCTACTTTTTATATAACTTAATTTAAATTTCAATTTTTTAAATCAAATCTTTTTTAAGATTTTTTTTTTTAAATTTATAAAAAAAAAAAAAAAAAAAAAAAAAAAAACATTTAACATTGCAAAAAACAATATTGTAAAGGAAGTAGAGGAGTAGTTCAAAAATATTTTTCTTACCTTTCATTAAATTTATTTCAATTGTGTATTTAAGTAAATTTAAATAAAAATATCAAAGTTGTAAAAAAAAATATAAAATGCATTGTTTTTATTGCTAAATAATTTGCAACTCCCTCATTTTTTTAGATTATTTTATTTTGTGTTAAATTTCTTGATAGTATCAATTTTACCTGCATATTGGTTGGTTTAGGAATTTTAGAATTTTTCTATGAGAAATGGTCCCAGCGTTTTTACAACCACAGACAAATCTAAAAAATGCTACCCCCCAGCTTCAAAAATAGAATTGTAAAATAACATGTTAACCAGAAAGATTACATGAATTGAATTGTTATAATAGTAATATAAGATTATGGAAAATTGTTTTATTGAAATACAAAATTTACCTTTTTTTAATGAGCCACAATAAATTTGCAAACTAAAACTACTACCTACAGTTTTACAGATATTCTCACTTTTTTTCTAGATACAAATACTCAAAATATTTTTACAAGGGTTGAGTTTAATTTTCAAACTTTTTTTTTGCATGTTAGGCAATTTTGTAGCTCCTAAATTTTGCTGCTGTAGACAATAACATACTTTCTAAAACCGACCTATTTCTATCATTTCAGTGAGTCTTTGCTCTGATAATACTGAAATACAATTATACAGCTTGTGGCAGCATATGATAAATTGTACTTATGAGTAATTTTACTCTCTAGTTTAATAATTAATGTTTGTTAGGTGGATCCCACATTTCTGAAAAACACATACAATACAATAATAATAAACAAATCTTGATGTTTCGTAGTTTTTGTTAAATAATTTTTTAATATAGCAACATTTAATTTTCAAAATCTTTTAAAGAATTATATATGTACTAATTTGAGTACTCATTCTTCTCATGTGTTGTGACACATCAATCACATTAAGAGAGTCTTGGCAAATTCTCTTAGATGAGAAAAGCTCTGGAGCTTAGTGCTTTTCAATTCTCCATTTAGTAGATATAAATTTAATAGATTACCATTTGCAATAACTTCAACCCCTAAAGTTTTTCAGAAATGAAATCAAAAGTTATTTCAAGATATTGAGGGTGTACAAATTTATTTTGAAGACAATAATAGAAGGAAGAATTAAAGAAAATCACAACAAAAAACTGTTGCTTCTCTCAGAAAGAGCTAAAGCTAATAATGTAAATTTTAATTCTGAGAAGTTCAATTTACTGTCAATTTGGTCAAATATATGGACTTAGTAGTTTCCGAAGAAGGAATTAAGGCATATAAATCTCTCATGAGAGCAATAAATGATTCAATAAACATCAGATTTTAGAATGTTTCCAGATACAGTAAATTTTTTATCAAAATTAATTCCAAATATATAGAAAGTTAAGAAACCTTAAGATGAGCTATTAAAAAATGTTGATAGAAACAAGGTCAAGATTTTGCTAACATTAAAAAACTTACAATAGTGCAAAAGAGATAACCAGAGCGTGATATCTCAAAAGCTGGAACAGGTTGATTGCCTTTTGCAAGAACATCACTTCGTATCATTTACTTCAAAAGTGAAAAGAATTATGCATAAATCAAAAGGGAATTACAAGCAATTGTTTTTGTGTGAACAAAATAACACAATTTTGAATATGGATAAAGGCATTAGTTCAAAGTTATCATAGACCATTGATTTCAATTACTGAAAAACAAATTAGTAAAATTTCTACACATTTACAGAAAATGTTGTTGAAATTATTAAAGTATGAATTATTGCATATATTCCTGGTAAAGTTATGTATCTTGCACATATTTTGTCACAGGCCTTTCTTGAAGATGAAGAGCATGATTTGAAAATAATGCTTACTATACATTCAGTTGATAAATATTTTCCAATGAGTACTCATAGAATAGGTAAGTTTCAAAAGGCACTCCAGGATGACTTGAAAATTACTATAAAGCCAGAAAGAAAGAAAATTCCGATAATTTTAAAGTATACAAGAAATCCCAAAATGATTTGCACCTTTCGGAAGGTTTGTTATTTTTAAATGATAAAATAGTTAAGCTTAAAAAATTAATACTTGAAATGTTGTTACTAATACATGAAGGTCATCTAGGTATTGATAAATGCAAAAAATTTCACAAACCTATTACCTAAGCCACTATTACCTCATAGTATCCCTCAAAGACCCTTTCAGAAAAAAAGGAACAGACTTATTGTTTCACAGGAATATTAATTATCTTGTGGTAATTATTTTTCAAAATCGGCAGATGTAGAAAAAGTTAATAATAAAACAATTGGAGAAATAATACAAGTTCTTGAAATGATAATTGCTAGGTTTGGTGTGCCTGAAACTAGTTTGTGATTACATTTCATTTAACAGCCATGAATTTAAGAATTTACAAAGCATTGTGATACTGAACCTTCCCTTCTTAGTCTATATTATTCTCATAGCAATGGAATGATATAGAAAGCTGTACGGATTCCAAAGGCATTGTTTAAGAAAGCATATGAGGAAAATAATACTTAAGGTAGCTTTGCTTGGATATAGAAATATTGCATTAGGAAACTGGTTCATCTTCCGACTAGCTTATGTTTAATCATTAAATGAGAATTTAATTGCCTGTAAATGGTAAATTTCTTAATATTGAAATTTTCAAGGATGTTGTACCAAAATAACTGTAATGACAGGCAAAGCAAAAGTTTTATTTTGATAGGACAACAAAAGTATTAATGTTTTTGAAATCGGAATAAAAATTTTGTATAAAACATGATAAATAAACTTTTGAACCTCCTATTGTAATTTTTAAATTCTAATAAGATTCGTACTACCACAAATCGGGTGTATACCAAGAATAGAAAACATTTAAGGCCTTCAAAAGGTATTCATAATTCCAGCTATGTAGCTGACTCAGATTTTGACTTTGAATGTAGCGATGAATAAGAAAATTTTGTAAAATACAAATAATAATGTAGATAATAGTTTTACAGATAACATTCAAGGTTATCAAGCAAGGTAGATTTCCATCATATTTAAAGGATTTTTTTTAAAGTAAAAGGATAGATATTACGTATCAGTTCATCATTAATTGTAATCACATCTATTTCATTGAATGTAGCGATGAATAAGAAAATTCTGTAAAATACAAATAATAATGTAGATAATAGTTTAACAGATAACAGACGAGGTTATCAAACAAGGTAGATTTCCATCATATTTAAAGGATTTTTACTAAAGTAAAAGGATAGATGTTACATATCAGTTCATCATTAATTGTAATCACATCTATTTCATTGTGATCATGTCTATTGTAAATGTAAGAAATCTGGCAACAACTTGATAATTGTTGTTGGATCGTGAAATGTATGGATATATGTAGCATTTAGTTGTATGTGATAAATTATCATTAATGTGATCTGTGTGGTGCTCATTATAAACTTCACAACAAAAATTTTATAAAAATATTTAGAGTAAAAAAAAAAAATTTAATGAGGAGCCAATATAAATGAATAAGTATAATGATTTTTAAAATACCAATAAAAAAAATCCATGAATAATAAATTGTCAGAGGTTTAGACAGCGAAGTAATGTGAGCCAAAATCATGCATAGCAAAAACCTTAGCCAAGACAAAAAAGCTAAGCTTGCTCACTTGCTGTGCCATTAAAAATTTGAATAAAACCCACCAATCAATATTTGTTCCCCATTCTTATTTTTTTAAAAGGATCAAATGTTCATTCTGTGTACTGCCTCATTTTGATCAACAGATTTCAGGATGAAATGGCTTAAAAATTTGAAATTTTTGTTTTCAACTCTATTTACCAAAATTCATCAAAAATTGACTAATTAATTTAAACTCCCCATAAAATTTAAACTTTTTAAAAAACTTGGATCTTTGAGATGGTACAAGAATTGAAACCTTATGACATTTAATTCAAGAGCAAAGCTGCAAAGTATTCAAAAAATAGTATTACCATTAGTAATTAAATATGAAGGAAGATAACTAATGTTTTTTAAAAAAAGAAGAAAAAATCAAGAAAAGAACTTAAAAAAGAAAAGTGTTTAAGTAGATCAAAATAAGCAAAAAAAAAGATACAAAATGTACAAATTATAAGGCCTAAACCACAATGCCCACCCAACATGGCATCTTGTACATCAAAAACAAGAAAAAAAAAAAACATGAGTTATGTTGTATAAAAATTTAAAAGAATATTTCAAAATTTCAGAATTAAGATAAAGATATTTTGTATGGAAGGATTATCAATACCAGATATGTTGCAGTAAAAATTCAGAATGTTTTGTTGAAAATAATGTTTAGTTGTAGGAAATTCAATTGTGTGCACATCCAACAATGTAAATAAATGAGGGCCTATCTTTAAATAATTTTCATCTACAAATTAGCCTCCAAGGAGAGAATCATTTAGCAGATAACATAGCAAAGCCAAATATATAAATTTAATAACAAAATATTTTTTTAAAGCTAAAAAATTTTAATTTCAAGAAAATATTTTCATTTATTCAAAATAAATGAAAAAATTGCATAGCAGAAGAAAAATCAGGCTGTAAATAGAACCTAGATGCATAAGTTAGAACAAAGGTGTTTAAAACCACTGTATCCAATTCACAGCAAAATAGAGGAGCAAAAGGGTAGAAAACATTAGCTATATTGTACAAGAATTAGAAGAATATTTCAAGATTTTGAGAATTGATAAATAAAGTAAACATACTTAGATTAGAAAGATTATAATATCAGACATGGAAGAAGAATTTGAATTTCTTGCCAAATATTATTAATAGATGATTCATTCAAAACAGAATTTTGATTCTACTGCAAAAAAAAAAAAAAAAAAAAATATAGGGAGGGGGGGGGACTTTGTACCATTACAAAGAACAAACAAATGTATAAATATAAAGATTTTCATAAAAATTTCACATATAGCTAGAAGCAAATACTAATCATGAGATAATATACTCCAGAATTGTTCATAGTGAAAACAAAATAAGCCATATGCACCACTTCAACATTACACTATTAAAATCTAAAGCAGATTTTGAAAACAGCTTTGAAATGCACACCATCAGAACCCACATTTATTTTATCCAATTTTGTGCTTTTGCTTTATTCCATTATTGTGCTACATCATCCACCTCATTTTTTGGAACCTCACAAAAATATAATTTTATAATACACCAATTGATATGCTTAAATATTTAGATTTTGAAACAAAATTTTTATATAAATATATCAACTTTAAGAATGCTAAACTTTAAAAGTAAAAATTTTATTAAAGAAATTTGTTCTTTGATAAAAGTACAAAAGTAAATACCTATGGTATTGAATAAATATATAGATTTTCCAAGAAAAATGTGACAGCAATTAACCAATAAAACATTCACATCATTAAGCTTTATTTTCATGCTTGATATATATGAATTTTTTTTACTTTTGTAATTTTTATAATAATTAAATATGTTGAAATGTGAGAATCAAAATAATCATTTTTAAATATAAAATAAGGAACATTTACCCATTTGACTTTTTAGATTCTTTAGAAGTCGAAGTCATCAAAAGTTCATGCTCTGAATCACTGGTATCTTCTGATTTCTTTTCAGCAAATTTTGAGAGAGGTTCATCTTCACTTGAGTCTGTAATTACAGAAGAAAGTTTTTCGTTTGAATTATTAAGTTTTTTCACTTGCTGATTTTTAATTTTCATGTCATCATCAGAATTACTATTGTTCTTTTTCTTGCCAAATTTTATTAAAGGTTTTTCTTCCGATTCATCTGAACTGTTAACATTTAAAGTAGATATGCCATCTATTTTATAAGAATGTTGTTTCTTTTTTATCATTCTTTCCTCAGATTTTTTCTTAGAATTTTTGGAATTATAAGGTTTTCTGTCCATAAATTTAGTTAAAGGTTCATCTTCTGAGTCACTTGAATTGATTGTCATTCTTGAGGATCTATTTAATGATTTAAATTTTTTCTTACTCTTTGATATAACAAAATCATCATCTGAATCAGTAGTATTACTTGATTTCTTTTTCACAAATGTAGCAAGAGGTTCATCTTCTGATTCATTTGAACTGCTTTTTGTAAAAACTTTTGAAGAATTTGATCTTTTACTCAGAATTTTAACTGATTTGTTCAAATTAACTTTTGTTGATTCATTAGAGGAATCTGATTTTTTTTTAGTTATTGATGTTAATGGTTCATCTTCAGAATCAATGGAATTACTTGATTTCTTTTTAGAGTATTTTGTGAGAGGCTCGTCTTCTGAATCGGATGTTATATTACACTTAATAATTTGATCTTTTTTATTAGAATCATTTGAATTTTTTAAATTCAGATCAGATACATTTTCTGAATCACTTACATTTCTTTCCGTTGATTGATTTTCGGAATTCATTTTTTTCTCACTTACAATTACCACTTGTTCATCTTCTGAATCACTAGATGAAACAAAATTTTTTACAGGCTCTACTTTGAAAAAACTTGAATCATTTGATCCTTGGTACAGACTTATGTCATCAATATTGGTAGAGTTTCTATTTTTCGAAAATTTTATAATTGATTCATTTTCAGATTCACTTGAATTATTTTTTAGTGATTCATCAAAAGTATTCAATTTCTTTTTTGAGTATTTTGTGAGAGGTTCATCTTCTGAATCAGAATTTTTATAACTCTTTGAAATTTCTTCTTCATCAGAATCACTGGATGAATCCATACTTAGCATTGATACTACTTTAGAATCATTCAAATTTTTTGAATTATGAGCTTTCTTTTTTACAAATTTCTTAACAGGTACATTTTCTGAAACACTTAAATTTTTTTCTGTTGATTGATTTTCGGAATTCGTTTTTTTCTTGTTTATAGTTATCGCTTGTTCATCTTCTGAATCACTAGATGAAACAAATTTTTTTACAGGCTTTACTTTGGAAAAACTTGAATCATTCGATTCTTGGAACAGACTTATATCATCAATATTGGAAGAATTTTTAATTTTCGTTTTTGAAAATTTTATCCCAGATTCATTTGAATTATTTTTCAGTAATTCATTAGAAGTATTTGATCTCTTTTTAGATGAAGTAACTATTGGTTCATCTTCAGATTCACTTGCATTATTGCTTGTTGACTTTTTAAAGGAATTTGTACTTTTTTTAGAATACTTTGTAATAGGTTCATTTTCTGATTCACTTGAATTGTTTTTTGTTGATTTCTTAAAAGAATTTGATTTCTTTTTTGAATAATTTGTAAGTGGCTCATCTTCTGAAAGACTAGAATCATCTTTTGAATTTTTTAATGAATTTGATCTCCTTCCAGTCAGTGAAATCACAGGCTCATCTTCAGAATCAGAACTGATGTTCTTAGAGAAGCATTCGTTGTCTTTGTTAAAGGAAAATCTAGCTCTCTTTTTCTGAAACAAAATATTAAATGAGGCATTATTTCTCATTTTAACATGTAAAAACAATTCACACTTGAAAACCAACAAGCATGATATTACAAACTATATTGACAAAGTTTCTTTAGATACCTTGATATTTTAAATGGTTTCTTTAGAAACCAAAGATTTTTTAGATACTTTGAAACTAATCCTCTGAATTATGATCCATTAAATCATTTCATTTCAAAGGAAAAAAACCTTATTTAAGAAAAATAACATTTTCATATACATCTGATGAATTAAATTTGAAAAATATAACATTAAATCTGTTTTACCAAACAGTTATCAAATATAAATAAGTTGAAAAACCAGTAAAAGTCATTGTTTTCAAAAAAAAAAAAAATAATAATAATAATGTTTCAGATATTTCATCTATGAAAGAAGAAAATAATGAATATGATCTATGCATAAAAATAATCATTAATACATTGAACGAATTTTCAAAATAATAAACAAATAGCTGATACCAGATGAAAAAGTTACTTGCTGGCATTTCTTCTAATATCATCGATGTTAACAGAAAGAATGTAAAGAAATTATCCCATCTTAACTGATATTGTAAATGTTCGATGAGTAATTACAGCCAATGCTTAATTTTTTTAGGTACACAATAAATTCTAATATTTTACTACAGTAAACTTACCATATTAGCTGAATATAACACGATACATTTTGATTAATCATTTTCCATTAAAATATAGACTCACGCTTAATTCGAGGTCTAAGTTATGGAACCCTTATTAATTTGTAATAAATAATATCCTGTGGTATTTTAAATAAATTCTTACCTGACTAAATTATATATTTTCTTTGAATTCTTTAATGTAAATTGAATTGATCACATTAAATTCATCTCCCCCCCCCTCAAACTACCTTCACGAAAAATCTTGGTATTGCATTACACTCAGGCTAATATGGTATGTTTTTTAATGTATTTCAAAAATTTAGGATATGAAATAATTACATGAAGATCCCCTTTCCACCAGAATTACAATTCTGTTTAGGTTTAAAAACCAATGTATTTATTTTTGTTGAGGAAAACTTAATACATAACCATAAATCTAAAAAAAAAATAATCAATAGTTTTCAAATTATAAAGAGTTTTTTTACACCGATTAATTTTAAATCTGTTCTGTGAGATTCGAGTGAGTAAAATATTTTAATTATTTTCTGAAGGTATATGAAGCACTATAAGTTATTACAGATGAAATATTAGAATATCTTAAAATTGATTATACATATCATCAAAATAAATATATAATTTAAACAACTTGTTCCTACAGTTAGTAAAGTTAATAAGCCTAAGATGAGGTGGACAATTTAGACTACCAAAATTAAGCATGTCATATTACAACCAAGGTTATTTATTGAATGTTATTCTTATGTACAGCTTTTAACACATATGTATGATAGTTAATTCAAAAATGAGTATATGATTACTTAATGAATTGAATAAAAAGAAACACCAATTTTACGAAAAAAAATTTTAGCATAATAAATAAAAAAAATTTACACAGTACAACTTTTGGCATACGTTAGTTATCTCCATATCTTGCAGATTTAATTCAGTAAATGAGTAATCCTAATGGCATATTCCAGAATATCCTCGAAATATTCTCATATCTACCGATAAAATTTATAAATTTGATAAAAATACAGTTAAAATGTTTGAACAAGTTTTGGAAAATCTGATATTTACACCTGGTTACCCTTTTCAGGATTAGACAAGACACCTTTTCATCTCATTTATTCTCTTTCTGTATGCATTAATAATAATAAACCAAATATTAGAAACAAAAGAAATGATAAATGATTGAAATTAATTATACATACTACTGTTATTATACATAACAGTAGACAATATAATAACACATGGATCAATAAGTCCCGAGACTGTGCGGTCGTTTTTTTGCGATTTCCTCCTTCAAACGCACCAGCAAGTCAATATAATAATCACTGTTGATCGATTTACCTTTTTCGAGGTAGTCAATAAAAATCACGCTATGCGTATCCCAAAAAACTGACGCCATGACTTTGCCAGCTGACTGCTGCGTTTTCGGACGGCTTTCGCCAGCTGTGCGCCACTCAGATGACTGCTGCTTCGACTCTGGAGTGTAGTGATGTATCCATGTTTCGTCCATGGTCACGTAACGACGCAAGAAATCTTTTTTGTTGCGAGTAAATAGCGATAAACAGCTTTCTGAATCATCGACTCGTTGCTGTTTTTGTTCCATCGAAAGCAATCGCGGCACCCACTTGGAAAAAACCTTTTTCATGAAGGATAGTAAATACACTTCCATATGATATCTGTGTCATCTCAGCAATCTCATGGAGCTTCACTTTACGATCTTACATTATAATTTTTGTCACTTCACTCACATTTTCCGGTGTAACGGCTTCCACAGGTCTACCCGAGCGTTCCGCGTCATTTGTGTCGGTACGACCACGTTTAAACTCGGCAAACCACCGACAAATCGTTGCTTTTGATGGACAAGAGTCCGGGTAACATTTTTCAATCCATTGTTTCGCTTGCACGGTGTTTTTACCCATTAAAAAACAATGTTTTATCAGAACACGAAACTCGGTTTTTTCCATTTTTTAAACAAACTACAAAACGACTTTACTCCAACCTCGATAACTCAGCTGTTTCTGGTCCGATCGACTTAAAATTTTGACACGTTTCAAGCAAAGGTTAGTACTCTAGAAAGACCAGGTTACTGGTTTACTACGAGCGCCATCTCTGGGTTAGTCTCGGAACTTATTGATCCATGTGTTATTTTGATTATCTTTTAAAGGAATTACAACTGTTGGTGTGAAGTATATATATAGATATATATGTGTGTGTGTGTTAAATTATAATCCCAATAAAAAAAATATTTTTAAGAATTTACGTTATTATTAAACAAATTAAAATTCATTGTTGTCTATGATGATCTATTTTGTTGTGTTGATAAATAAATTTAAAAATTTTTTTTTTAAGTACTATAATTTAAATCTGTTGTGTTTAGTTTAGTTTTTATTAACGTCGCACTAGAAGCAACACAAGGGCTATTGGCGATGGACCTCGTAATTTTGAACCGTGGTCAAGTGATGAGGACGATACCTGAGCTGGCACCCCCCTCTCCTAACATCAACACCATGCCAATGGGAGGACTTTGGGCCCCGAACAGATTTAACGTGCATCAGCCCCGGCTACAAGGCAGGTCTTTGACGGCCAAGGATAGAACCCACGACTGAACAAACTCCCCCCCCCCGCTGCTAGTCCACGACCTTGACCACTAGGCTACCGCGGCCCGACTTAAGTCTGTTGTGAAATAAGATTGAAAAACATTGCTTCATAAGTAAGCAAATAATTTTGAAAAGCAATAGTGTAATTCACATGATTTTACAGAACCAATGCTTAATATTTTGTCTATTTTAATAGACTGATTGTTAAAATAACCCTTATAATTCAGATTCTTTCTAAGATGTGCATTTGCCTCTAGTGTAAATTCTGAATTTGCCCTCATTTCAAGATAAATTTACATCAGCATAATGTTGACTCCAACTATATAGGTGACAAATAATCAATGGTTATAGTATATATTTATGTAATTTTATAAATTTGTTATATCTTTAAAATGAAATATTACATTTGTATTTCTTTCCGTTAGCTATTTCATTAAGCAAACAAGATGGATGCTAAACAAGAAACATTGAAATTGAATTTAAAAATAAATAAAAAAGGTGTCAAGTATTATCAAATACTCTTTCCTTAACACTATACATTTTTTCTTTTCTCATATAATTTAGTAGTTTGTATTTCTTTTTCATTATTCATATTTAATCAGCTGTATGAAATAAAATTAGTTATTTTCTGTATATTGTCTTTAATATTTAAGATATTTACTACAGCACTGAAATGGTTGCAAAATTATTTTAAACTCTCAATGTGCCAAAATAGCTTTAGAACAGAGCCTCTTCAAAATATAACTTTAGAACTCCTATAACATAATTTTCCTTTTAAAAAACACAGTCCTAAGGACTTATTGTTGTTGGAAAGTTAAGCTGTTTGGGAAATAATTTTTAAAATCTTAAATAATAATATTTGAGAGAAAATAAGTAAAAAAATCATGTTTCCTTTTTAAATTCAATGAGCTTTCTTTTGTTTTTCTCAATCCTAAAGAAAATATTTTCGTAAATTTTTCCAGAATGGGATTTTACTCTGGCAAAACTATTATTTTATTCATGTTTAAAATGGGGGAGGGGGAGCTCAGTTAGAATAACTTCTTGCTTTTAAATTCAATGCCCCTTAAATCATGCAATTAGATCATATAATAATAATAATAAATAAAAAAAAATTGTCCAGAAATAGTTTTGTAACCTTTAAAATACTTCAAACCACAATAATGAATCTTTAACCTATGTAAAAATTAAAATCCAACAAATAAACAAAAATGCCAAAATGACTTGTGGATTTATACTAGACATTTCTATTTGACAAAGAATTAAATTAATGAGATAATTTCAGAGCTATTTCTGTAGTATTTTTTTTTCTTTCCCAGATGAGATTACATTTATAAGTACAATCATACCTTCTGAATTTTATTGTGAATTATCTTCTTATTTTTCATCTTTTCAGTAAAATCATCATCAGAAGAGCTGATTAGTGGTCTTTTATTGCTAAAAAAAATTAAATTCATAGGATTATTAAGATACCAAGTATTAATTTAAAAAATAAATCATAAAATGGGAAAAAAAATATTAAGGGAACCAAACAATTTATTAAGAAAAATATTTATTTAATGAAGGAAACACAAAGGAATTGAAAATGTTCTAACAAAATTGAAAAATTAAATTTGGAACACGAAAAATAAAGGGGGGGGGGACTTTCAAAATTATTTTATCAAACATTTTAATTTATAAATTAATTTTTCAGTTCCAATTTAAAATACTTACCAAAATCAAGCAATGCATAGTAATTTAGAAAATATATCGGTATACTACAATTTTGTAGTTTCAAAATGACTTTTTACAACAGGAGAAAAATGGTAAATAAAATTTTCAGGCAGTAAAAAAAAATATTTTTAAATACCTAAGTTTTTTGGAGTCATTTGATAATTTTTTAGCATTGCCATCCTTAAATGACTTAAAAGGTTCATCATCCGAATCAATTTCCATCTATATAAAAGAGAAAAACTATCAGTGTGCAAAAAAATGAGATAAAATTAAGCACTAAATACCAAGATGAAAATTTTTTAATTACCGAAATGTAATACTTATACTGAGTTTTTATCTTTTATATCAATGGTTATCTAATCACTATTAAAATGAATAGAAACAATATTTAATAATATATTTAAAATGTATCTTATTAAAGAAATTTTATAGATTATTTAAAAACATTCAATCATAATCTATTTACATTTCCTTCTTTCACAAATCAGTGCAAAAAACTTAATGCTATATTTAACCCTTTGATAATTATAAATGAGCCTAATTCATATTCGAATAGCGTGCCATAATGCACACAGACAAGCCCAACTCGTAAATTTTCCTACCAGAATGGTTGCAATCACAACCTACTCACATAGCAAAATCTTTTCCCAATGCACACAGAAAAGCAGAGTTCATTCGCTCATATTTTTCTGCGTTGTTTAAGTTTTAGACGATAACCGCTTACCAAATTTAGCCAGTTTGACGGTAGCATACCAACCGCAGTATGGGTACCATAAAAATTTTTGCATAATGAGAGAAAAGGTTACTGTTTTCTCTGTTTTATTTGGTGGCAGTTTGTTACTGAAATGGGTCTAAAGGGAAACTAGATAATTCTGAAGACAAATAAGTAAAATTCCCTGTTTTTAAAGTGCACATACAAAAAAAAAAAAAAAAAAAAAAATAGTGTTAGGAATATATTATAATTAAATGTTTTATGAAGTTTAAAATTGTGTGCACTTAGACATTTTAATTTAATATTTTACAAACATTTATTGTATACAGAATTGTTTAAAAGTGTGAATAATTGTTGTAAAGATTAAGTTAATATATCACATAGTTCTTTAAAGATCATAATTTTAAAAAACAGCTAGTCATCAATATCTGAAAAGGGTAACATTTTCAGAAGCAACTGGGGGGGGGGGGGACAGCAACCCCTTTTTCGGGGGGTTTTGGTTTATAATGTGTAAAAATAAAAAAAGGGAAAACTGTTAATTTTCCTAACTGTCAAAGGGTTAGCATTTGCATGATCTTAACATTAATTCCCTAAACTTTCTTTAAAAAAAAAGAAATTCTCACATCTCCACATAATCTCAAAACAATAACACATTTTTAACAAACATTTTTATGAATACAATTCAAATATTGATATTATTAATTGTGAAATAAAAAAAAATTACAGAAAACCAAAAGAAAAAATTGTTCTTCAACAAAGTTCTAGCTATCCTAAAAAAAGAATTCAAAGAATTGAAAAATAATCCATGAAAAAAAAAAAAAATTTAATTAAATTTAACAAATTGGCTTTTCACAAAATATGTTACAAATAATATTGTGGTATTATGATTGTTCATTAGTTTTGTTCTGGAAATTGTTCTAGGAATAAATGAAACAAAATATATATTGATAAACATAATCTTAATAAGAGAAAAAATAAAACAAGTATTTTTCTACTTAATGATTAATTTGAAAAAATTATAAGAAGCAAAATTTAGAATATAAATATTTCAATACAAAAATGCATTTCAAATAGATATTTGAGATCAATCACACATGCAAATAATAAATCTGAATAGCACAGTTGATAATTCCTTACTACATCAAATTTTAATGAGTATATAATAATGAATTCATAAGAATTGAGGATAATTATCACTTTTGAATTTTCACTAAATTTTACATTTTCAGAAAGTATTTTCTCTGTGATATTTGAAGGAGTTATTTCTTCTTCAGCAGAGGGGGAACTACAAAAGAAATAACAAATTATTAAATTTTTAAAATGTTTGATATAATACTTAGTATAAAACTAGTTTTTTTTTTATATGGAAATAGAATAGTATTCAATCTTTTTATTGAAAATTTATTGTATATCAGATTGTTTTTTTTAGTACAAAATATTTTTTTCTTTTCCAAAATAACACATTTATCCAGGAGAATTTAAATATACCAAGAAGAAATAAATAAATCTTGGAATGAAATAACATAAAACAGTTTTGTAACAAATAAAAATGCTTTTTTTTTTTTGTATTTTTAAGATTCAAGAAGAACTAGTGAGAAAATTTTTTCGAACAGCTCTGGAGTAACTACCTTGAAAGCTAATTATTCTATTGGTCGAAAATAGCTAGCTTTCAAGTAAACCAACTCCAAAACTACTAGGAAAACTTTTTCCTCTTTGGTTTCTCTATACTAACAGTAAAAAGTTAAAAATAAAAGACAAACAAATACCCAATATATTAAGAAAATTTTCAGAATTTTTAAAGTTATTACTTTACAATTTATTTAAAATAAATGGCAATTAAATTCTTTACAATACAAAGATATATAATATATTTCTCTCTATATATATTTCTTGTTAAATAATCTCCTTCGAAGTTTTCTTTCAATTTATTTAAAAAGAGATGCAAATTAAATCGAAAAATGTCAGTCCATATTGATTTATAATTATAATAGTCACAAAATAATTTTAATTATATATCTATATTAAAACAGGGGTAAAATACAAAAACATCTTACTCCACTACACGGTTAGCAAGGTCTTCCTTTTTTTCAGATATGCAATCATGGATACTACCATTTTTCAAAGCTTTCTATATTGAAATAAAAATTATATTTATATTTCACATACATTAAAGAGAAATCTTATCAAAATATATTATGATAAACCAAATTAATATTTTTAATAATAGTTAATTTTTTTCAGAGAGTAATCAATAAACTATAATGACTTTTATGAAAATAAAAAAAATGACATATATACTATATGAGGATAAACTATTGATGTAGAGCATGAGTGAACATAAAATTATTTAAGTTCGAGTGCAGGTGTGCCCCTACCCTTGGCAATGAAAAGTTAGTTGGCAATAAATTGCCAAATATAGTAACTCTTAATTATCTCATTAGACATGAAAGATGGTCATCATAAATGACAACTACAAGAAATCTCCTACTTCATGATTTTCACAACTAAATACGCTAGCATGAACGTCAAATAGATTTCTTAGGCTAATCAAAGGGTTATTAATCACATCTTGTGAAGATGTTTTAACACTTTTGCAAATAAAACTTAAATCACTCAAAAGTTTTTTTTGCAGAGGCTGATGGACATGAATAGTGATGCAGAATGAAAAAAGAAAATTTGTTACATGTTTTCTTAAAATAGAGAAATGTAATTCCTATAAATGATACAAGTTATGTTCTTTAAATTACAAGAGTTTGGTTTGAAAGGTGTATAAATGAATTTGTTGAGAGTGAAATTAAGATCCAGTTGACTAATGGATATGAATGGCATTGCAGAATGAAAGGGCATTTGTTATGTGTTTCATGGAGGAAGATTTTTTTTTCTATGTCTGATGTTCATTCAGCAGTGAAATCCTGTTGTGGTTTAATGAGGAGTGATAAAGGAACATTTGATGATGTTTGTGCCAAGGGTGAGGGCATAACTGCACTTTTACCAATTGTTTGTAAAATAAAATATTTTACCTTTATCTTTTCTTAATTTTATTAAGCTTCTAAGTAAAAAAAAAGAGGGAGAACTTATCCGCAGTTAAGATAAATATTAACATATAAAAAAAACGCAAGGAAGTATTTTGAAGTACATCTGAAACTTCCTTTAAGCAAATACTCTTAGACATGAGGATCAGTAAAAAATAATTATGGAAAAAATTTTCAACTTACTTCTGGCTTAATATTTTTAGAAGAATCATCTATTTTATTTGCAGATGAAATAAAACCTAAATATGCTGTATTTACAGCAGAAGAAAATAACTTTTTATCTTCTTTAGAAAGTTCAGTTAAACCCACTTTCTCTAGATATTGCTTTCGCAGATCTGCTTTCGAAACTTTTCTGTAATAAAAAAAATTCAATCAAATCTGGATTTTTTTTAAAAAATATTTTGAAGTAAAATAGAAACAATTTACTTTATCGATCATGAAACTATGGAAAATTGTAATGAATTACGCTGTTTTACAGCAGTAAATACCACATATTTGATTAAGATTGAGACAGAAAAATCTTTTACTGAAGTTAAAAATAACAATGAGTGCACATCTCTTAATTTAAAAATAACTTCACATTTACACCATCAAATAAACCATTCTGGCAACTATTTAGAGTTAACTAGCAGAATAATTATTTATAGTGCATCCAATATTAAGAACATATGCACCATATTCATCAGGTTAAAATATTTTAATTTCAAAATCATTGCAAACAGGTTTATGTTTACTTTAGAAACAAAAATGTCTGCCTAATTTAATTAAGATATATATATATATACTTCCTTTAAGCTAATGACTTATAATAAAATTTTCAAAAAATATTTTCTGAATTATTTACATTTCAAACAGATAAATTGATCTAAATACATGACAACTTAATTGAAATAATAAAATTGCTGCACTCTAAGTCCTAACATATAAAAATAATTTATCTAATTAAATTATTTTAAATATTGTTTAGAACATATATAACGGGAATTTTTGAAAAAAAAAAAAAAAAAAAAGAAATTCACTAACTTTAGATAAGAAATTTATTTGATAGAATTCCAAATACAAATGTTATGAATAAATTACAAAATTGCGTCGATACACAACAAAATAAAGATCAATAAATATTCGCATTGAAAGAAGTTATTTGCAAAAACCCTTTTTTGTACAACATAAAATAAAATAAAAACATCAACAGAAAGCTATTATTATAAATGATTTTCTTGAAAAACAAAACACACACAGTACTTTAAAGTACAATTACATATAACCGTTTGCAATCTGCAATGAAAGTACATTTTCATATCGATCTTCTTCGTTAAAAAAAAAAAAAGAATTATGATTATAATATACATAATAAACATTATTATAACTTACTCAAGATCAGCATCTTTCAGACTTTCAGTTATTGTCTTCAGCATACATTCCATTTCTAGGAAATACGATAAAGTTATAACAGAAAATTATTCGACTCCGCGCCAAAATTAAATCGAAACACAGTTGCATGTTGCCATATTTTTAAATGTTTCAAATAACTTAATCTTAATTTGAATTCTGGTTTAAATTTATTTGGTAAAGTAGCTCCAGAAGACTCAGAGACCTCATTAAAATATTTTAAATTGTACAAATTCAGAAAACAAGTTAAATCTCAGCATCACTACGCAAATACAATTAGTTATAGTTATCAGCTTTTTTTTTGTTTTATTTCGGATTGATCTAACCAAACTAAAGTTACTCATTAATTGATTGTTTTAGTAACGTTGCACACAGAAGTAAAACGAGGAATATCGGTGATGGACCTCGTAATTTGTACCTTAGCTATTTTTCAACTTATTTTTGCTTGATTCCGACTCATATCCCTTTAATTAATTCTTTCATCACTCCTTAATTATTTTATTAATCATTAATTTGCTGAATATATATATATATATTCAGCAAATTAATTTAACGAAATTCACCTTAATAAACGGGTTTTTTCAAATTACTTATTATTATTATTATTAAAAATGATTAAAGTATAAATTTTGAAATGTTCCTCGCTAAAGGACGTCGGGAAGATATGCTTATCCTCGCGGAAGAATTAGATCTAAAGCTTGATTCTTCAATTACAGTTAAGAAACAAAGAGACTTCATCATTAAAAGTACTAAATAGGATAAGGAATTCACTAAAAATTTGTTTACGGGTACAATAGAGCATCGAAGATCAAAGAAGAATTTGAAGAGAAACAACATCAAGATCAACATGCAATCGATCTAAAGCTATTAACATTAGAAAATCAACTCAAATTACACACAAAGGTTGACGAAACTGACAATTCAAAAGTACTAGGCAAAGAAATATTCAAACTTCTCCATAAATATGAAGTTAAAGAAGATATTAGCTTATATTTAGTTTTATTCGAACATCAAGTGCAACGCTTAACTATTCCGAAAGAATATTGGTTTCCATATTTGTTAAGATTCTTAAATTTCTCAGATCATCACACGTGAACCTGAGGAGATAGCAAACAACTACGAACACGAAAAAGAACTGCTGTTAAAAAGATTTAAATTAACGTCAGAATTAATATTCGCCAGTTATTAACCACGCATCAAAAAGTTTATAGCCACACTTGGACCGATATTTATCACGAACTTGCAACATATTTCGACGGGTGGACATCAGGGTTAAAAATCGAATCTTTTGAAGAATTAAGAAAACTGATCATCTCAGATCAAGTGAAACGTAGATCTCCAACCGACTTCAAACAACATTTTCTAGATGAATAGACAACGATAAATTCGCCAGCGAAGTTAGCAGAAAAATTTAAACACATCAATAGAACACTAAATCAAAAGCCAGTTAATACGTATTTCAGGGGCAAACAAGATTTCAGAGCACCAAAAAAATTTCGACAATTTGAATCACCTTGAAAATTCAAGCAGTACAGATCAAGTAGGAAAGTTGCAGCGACCACTAGTTATAATCGACATCAGGATACTTAATCCGCCAGTCACTGAAGTTATGAAGGAAATTACGAAAACTCAAATCGACGGATCGAAAATCGAATTCACGGGAGAGAAAGATATTCGAGTTCAAATGTTTCTAATCACGCTCAAACGAATTACTCCAGGTTTAGAAGATTCAACGATTCAGTGAAAGAGCCAAATACAAGCCAGCCGAAGAGAACAACAAATTTCATGAGAGAAACAAGCAAGCCTACGGCAACATGTGCCACTGCCAGTCAAGAAAGTCTACACTCAAAGGAAATATTGTATGCAAAAAAGAAAATTACTGCACTTATCGACGCTGGAAGTACCGTCAGTCAACTACGAAAAAATACTGACAGAAGAATCATTGATTCAACGAAGCTAGCGAAGAATAAAATTCTCTTAACCAGCATAGGTGAAGCTCAAGTCACTACGATAGGATCTTTTGAACAAGACTTTCAGATGGATGATGAAAAGTATACACTAACTTAGCATGTGGTATCTACAACAAAGCTGAAGTTCGAAGCAGTCATAGGTTCAGATATTTTAGAATGAGCATCACGAGAAATGATGTAGAATTTGTTAAATATGAAAGTCAAGCATTCCTGATGCAGATACTAGAGGAAAACGTCGAAAAAGTATAACTGAATCACAAAGGATATCCTGAAATAAAAAAAAATTACGAAAATGATAGAAAACTACAAGCCTGAAAAGACGGCACCGAGGTCACCATGCGAATTATTTTGAAGGATATGAAAAAGCTCCACAATACAAAAAGGCTGATATGATAAAATATTTTTCTGTAAACACCATTTAAATATCAAATAAAGATAGATACTATTTGGTGAAACTCGTTTGATTTAATTTTATGCTATGTTATTTTCTTTTCGTCTATTCGATATTATCTTGTGTTATTTACATTTTCTATATATGCTTATTTACATTTTATGTTGCTTTATGTCAGTATTTTTTTTAACATTCCTATATGATAAAGTGTTAAAAGAGAAATTGATTGCATATTTTGCTCCATGTAGAATATTGAAAAGTTTCGAAATTCAATCCCTCCCCTATTTTTGTGTTATTAGTTATTTTGCAAAAATATGAAATATAATTAATAAAGTTTTGCAAATTCCAGTATAGCTGGAAACCAGCTCTATTTGGAGGGTCGAACTCTGTTGAATTTTCCAGCTAATTATCAAAGTATTAAGAAGTTTATTTTCAAAAGTACTGCAAAATCAGTTCTCAGAAACTCGATAGATGGCACCACAAATCAGCGTCATGTGATAGTTCACGCAACGCCCCTTATTCCAGAACAAAACCCAGAATCGTCTAGTTCTCGCTCTCTTCTCTTCTTTTCTCCTCTGTTGTTTTTCGCCTTTTTCCCAATGAAGCTGAACTCCGAACGCCAGCGAGCATTCTAACGCCCATCGCTGATATGCGATAAAATTGGGCTACTATCTATCTTTCTCCGAAGAACTAGTTCCTTTAATCGAAATAATCTGTATACAGTAGTTTTGTAAATATTACTACTTCATCTTGTCTAATCAAGAATAAAAGTAGTAGACGAATTTCAAACTTCCTCACTGAATTGGTAAATAGTTCGAAGTCATCATAGAATCCGGAAATGGAATTACTCCCCTAGACAACCATATCTTTGCGTAAAAGCAAACCAGTGAAGATTCGGGATGTACAATCCTCTCCTATACATACATATATATATAAATATAAACTAAAAATATTATAGAAACATAAATAAAACAAAATAAAACTCTTTTAAAATTGCAGCGTAAACTAATAAATGTTTAGATTACAGAAAAATGACGAAAAAAATTTAATTTCAAAAACCCAGAAAAAAATTTGATTACTCCACTAAGCAATTAAGAAAAAGAACAAGTACGTGAAAAAATATATGACAAAAATAACCAGATGATAATTTTCAAAACATGAAAAACTACACACTCAGGCATGAAAAATACTGACAACAAAGGAGAGTAATGAACAAAATTAAGAAAGAAAGAAAGATAGAAAGAAAAAGAAACACAACATTTATGAATTCTGAAAACTAGCATATTACAGATTACCAGGTTTAACATGTTTCACCAGCCCAACACTCCCTACAGAAAATATTACATAAAAATATGGAAATTCCATTATGTTCAAAATGAAACCCAAAAAGACCACATTGCAGCATAAGAAACCGAATAAAAAATACTCCTAAAGAGAAATACCCAAACACTAATCCTTGAAAACAGAGATAAAACAATCGAAAAATTAATCAATTTAATTAAAAAACAAACATAAGACGATTACCTTGCAGCAAAATATACGTATTTAAACTTAACATACAAAGATCTTATCACCTTGTTAAAACAGGAAATATAGCAATACCTTCTATCAGAGAGAAAGAGCACTATTGCAAAGGAATGTTTAAGATTTTTTAAAAAAAAAAAAAAAAAAAACTGCAAATTGGAAAAAAAAAAAGAAAATTTTAGAAAATTAAGAAAGAAATGTAAAAAGGGGGAAAAACATATTTAAAAAACAATAAATATAAACATAAATTTTTTTAAAAAAATTTAACGAAAAAACTGAAACTTATATAATTATTATATTTTAAATTACTCTTGTAATAAAACTCAAGGATAATTTGCATCCAAACAAATTTTCTTAAGCTTATCCAAGTTAATGTATATATCCTGTGTTTTTGTCACAATTCTGATATCATGTAATATTTGGATATAAATTATATTTCTAAAAGTATTCAAACTTAATGAACACTCGAATAAGGAAACCTTATGAGTCTCGAAGGAAAAAAAGTTCATTTTATTATATTTACGCAGCATTATCGAAAAGGCCGGATAACTGGAAAATCCCTAAAATTAACCCATATAAATAACTAAAGCTACGTATTATTATATAAAATTTAATACTTGCAAATAAAGTTTCAAACACACGAAATAACTCAAACTACCAAAAAATGTACTGTTTAGTATTTCGGCAGTCTTCATTTTACTACTCAAGAAGGATAAATTAATTTTATATGACTTGCCAGCCCGTTTAAAAACGCTCTATTAGCGACAAGCCGGAAAGGCTAAATGTTATAAGTAATATAATTATGTTAATGCTGTCTCCTTGCGCGCACACACACAAAATTAAGGACGTGATGTAATGTGATAGTGAAGTTTATTGGCGCAAGAGCCATATTTGAGGAGCAGAGCCTTAAACCCCCTTTTTTTCCGAGGGGAGACATTCCTCTTTTTTTTTTTTTTTATGAAAAAAGTGAAAATGTCGACTTCTGAAATGGACATTAACCTATTAAATACTTATCGATTCATTTCAAATCAGGCAAAGGGGTTCGTTTCGATTACCTCTACAAGAATATATAAGGTTATTGGAGGAGTGGGCGGATTTAAAAATGTTGGCCCAGAAATAAAATTGAATTCCTGAAAATTAAAAAAATAATTAAGCTTGCAGCCTGGTAATTTTTTTAATAATTTAAAAGGAAAAGAACCGGTAAAGGGTCTTCGAAAAGGGAGGGTTAGTTCATGCTCCAGAAACGGGAAGCATTTCCGCTTTCACAGAAGCGTGGTGCGGAAGTCGGTCCTCGCGGTGCATGAACGAATCCCCAGCCTCGCCCTAGGTTCGTTTCGGTGCGAGGTGTCGAAATAAAAATAAAGTAAAATAAAATAATCGCTTTTCGCTGTTTCTATTCCTACGGACCCGAAAAAAAAAATGCCTGTTTAGAGACTTTTTTTAAAAAAACACGGAAGCGACGATATTCTGATAAATTAAATTCAGATCCCGACACGCAAGCCACTGATGGATTCGTCCGGACCTCCTCTTCCTATCTGGACCTTCAGATTTGGTTTTGGGACGGATTTATTAAAGAATAGTAACTGGAATGCACGGATACGTGAAATACGCATCTCGTCTTTTCGGTTTTTTTTTCCTTCACCAAAACGGAAACTCAGATATTTCGGAAACTTCCAATCCGATCCTAACACGCAAGCCACAGACGGCTTCGTCTGAACCTACTCTTTCTGCCCATACCTTGGAATCCGGTCAGGGACGGATAATATAAGAGATATTCTCAGGATTGCAAGGAACGAGCATTTTTTCATATGTATTGCGTTTCAAGGTCGGCTCCCAAAAATTGCAGCTAGTAGCTCTAGAATAAAAACTTCAATTCGATTCAAGATTCAAGTCGTATCGGAAATCCTCCCACGTTTTCGGAAAGAGGAGGCAATTCTGAGCATCGTGCCATCGAGAACATTTTTTTAAATGGATATTAAATATTTTTCACTGTCCCGGGAGCGCGAGTCACCCCCAAAACCGTTTAAATTTCCGACCGAACCACCCCTTTCCAGACTCCAAAGGCTCTATCTGGAGAAATTACAGTCCTATCTTAACACGCAAGGCACGGACGGCTTCGTCTGGACCTAATCTTTCTGCGCATGTCTTGGAATCCTGTGTGGGCCGGATAATATAAGAGATATGAACCGTTTTGCCACCGAAAGCGAAATGCGCATTACTCAAGATGTAGCCATACTGCGCCAAACAAAGTAAATCTGTGACCTAAACGTTAAAACAACGAAAAAAGATTGGTCGACAAGGGTCGAAAGTGTGAGTGAATATAAAGCTTATTGGAGCAAGAGTCAGGTATGGCTAGGCTGTGCCAAACAAGATTTAACTGGCCTAGACATGAAAAAATTGCAAAAAAAAAAAAAAAAAAAAAAGCCAAAATTTGGTTGACAAGGAGGAGGGTCGAAAACAGAGAAGGATCGCTAGGGTAACCCGGGGTTGCGTTACCCGTATTTACCAAAGACAGTAAACCCCATAGGAAAGAGAAAAAATCACAGGGGTGTCTCGGGGTCATGGTGCCCGTACTTACCTGAAGAAGGTAAGTCCCTGAGTCCCCTGATATAATCCCCAGGGGCAGGATGCCCGGCTATACCTCCAGATGCCAGATACCCATTTTAGTCGCTTCTTACGACATGACAAAATTAAGGAATTCGACCCTGTCTTGGAACACTTTTTCTGATTAAGAACTGTTCAATTATTAACAGCTATTTCAGATTTCACAAATGAAGAACTGATTTTATTTCAAGATTATTTCTTAACACATTGACTGCCAACTGCGACTTTCGTGGAAGCCTAGTGGTCGTGGCGTTGCGGCCGGCTTAGTTTTCGTCGAGTTGAAGGTTTGAGTCCTGATGCCACTAAAGACCCATTGTGTAGCGGGCTGATGCACGTCAAGCTACGATACATCAGCTACAAGCTACATCTGGTTGAGGTTCCTAGTTGTGGTGTGAAAGCTTAAAGAGGGAGGTTTCAGCTCAGGTGTCGCCCTCATCACTTGATCGAGATCCGTTGCCAATACTTCATGTGTTGCTTCTCATTATGACGTTAATAAATATTCTCGTCAACTACGAGATAACACGCATTTTGCGTTCTCGGCTAGGACGACTAATCTCGAGGTTTATTTACTTACCATAATCGTGCAGGAACGAATAAATTTGTAGAATATCAGTGTAAATATGAATAGATAGTTTATGGGAAGAGGACACAAAATTAAGGCTGGCTTACATGTACAGAAAATTTATTAATAAATTGATAGGTAATTAGAATTTTTAATAAATATAATATAATATAATTAAATTGCATTTTAGACTGTATCGCCTAAAAATAACCGAGACAGTGAATGTTTAAACCAGAGTTTAGAGGAAGGATCTCGAATGGTCAGTGACCTTGAATGTGAAAAAATAAAACGCCTTACCTCTATTTGCAATGACTCTAATTTCTTTCATCTCATCAAAGTCATGCCGTAAAATTTTAGGATTCTTGAACTGTTGGGAGGATGGAACTTTATGTAACTCGGACTATCCGGTTGAAAAGAGGATTTGACTTCATGGGTTCTATAACGTCAAGATTGGGATATTTACGTGGTTTGGATCGTTTGAAAATGCTATTAGTGTCAATGTCGACAAGTCGGAGCTTGGACACAAAGAATGCCAACATATAAAAAAACACGAATGAAAATGGTAGTCGACTTACAAAAAATGAAGGAATGAAAAAAATACAAAGGATAGACAATGACATCATGATGTTGTTAATAAATAACTAGCATTATATGCAGAGGAGTTGTAATCTTCCTCAGCGGAGAGAAAAAAAGCGAGTAGGCAGAAATTTGGATTACTGATTGGTTATTTAAAAATGCATAAAATATCCTCGTTTATCTATTAAAGAGGGATAAATGTTCATTCTGTATGGAATATGAGTATAGTGGCATTTGAATGGATAGATTTCTGATCGAAATAACTTAATAATAACAATAATAAAGAGTTTTACAGCTTTATTTAAAATTTTTTTTGCCAAAAATCGTCTAATTAGTTCACACGCTCGAAACAAATCAATCTTATAGAGAAAAAAAAAACTTTTATCTCTTAGATAATTCAAGAATCGTACTCCTGAGACGTTTTTTTTTCCAGAACTGGTACTCAAGTATGCCAAAATATGCTGAATCAAAAAATTTGAAAGGAATTTCGAAAAAAATACTTCCATGTGCTCACATCATCATCCATAGCTTCAGCCTACTATACATCGAGTATACTACGTTAAATGAAGAGCCAGCGGCTGAGTAGTTGCTTCTTCTTCGCCGATAATAACATGTCGTTGATCAGGACTTAAAAAAGAGTTAGGGTGGACGTGGAATGAGGTTTAACAAGGAATAAGTAAAGCAAGGTAGGAGGGAGGGGGCGAAGAGAGCGAGAGCGAAGCTCTGCAGGGATGAAAGAGAGACGGAATGACGTAATGCGTCTAGTCCTTTCTAACTCTGTGCTAATCTCCTTCTCCCGTTGTAGAGTGGTGATGTTCGTGAGCTCGTGGCCGGTATTCTTTCCATCAAATCATCGTTTTGAGTCCTGATGCAACTGAAGATCCCCGTGTAACAAGTCTGAGGCACTGTTGAAGCTCCAGGTCTTCCCAATGGCATGGTGTGGAAGCTTGGAGAAGGAGTATCGTCCTCGTCACTTGACTAATGAACAAAATTGTGAGATCCATCGCCAATATCTCTCTTGGGGCTTTTTATGCGACATGAATAAATAACTAATTTGTTTAACTGCAAAACTCTTCCTTTTATTCATAACATTTATTTTCATTATTATTTCATTTTATTTTCACTAGTAGATGTTGAGATGGAAATACGTACGTATTCTAACACTTTTTTTATGACGTTATATTGACGTTAAAGAAAGCGTATTCTAACAGTTTTTTCTAAAACGTTATATTTTTTTGAAGAAAATTAACTACTTCTTATTGCATGCATGTTTGCGTGGTAGACACATACATAAGGAAAAGGAGCATATATATGTTAAACCCTCGTCAATTTTCGCCAAATCAAGAATCGTTATCTACTTGATTTGATAAATGCTGTGATATGCAGTTAATAATGAAAATATATTCACGCACATGCTCGAACTTATGATTATTTCGTTGTACGACCTCCAAATAGAAAGACAACTACACCTTTTGAAACAAACGAAGTAAAACATCCAAGTTAGATCCACGAATTTTTCAGACTCTTGGATATCATACAACAACGGATGAATTGAGAACTGCAAACTTCAAACATTTTCAAGTCAATCACCCTTATAATTTTGCTGACTCTGATGCTGTAGCAATACTCAGAATATCGAAAGATTACGGGGTTTGGCAAAATGGCTAAGCAAACGAAATCGCAGATCTGCACGACAACATTGAAATTCGCATTTCTACGAATTTGTGTGGCATCCTCTTCATAAACAAGACTCATGTGTCGCAATTTTGAATACCGTTAGAGAGTTTGGGACGCCTCATTAATGTAGTTTCTGTTAGATATTTCGTTTATTTAAAATGTCTTTTTTTAATTAATGAAATTTAAATGTGTGACGTTGGGCTATTCCTGATTTACTCTTCACTAAACTTGGGGACTTTATAGCATAAGAATATAGCTATAATTACATAAAATTACAGTTTCTTCAAAACCCAAACGAAACGTGATTAGATAAATTAGAGTAAGATAGGAAGTACAATGAATTGAATTAGAAACAGCGATATATAAATGAAATAGAATTGAAAAGGAAATGAAAGGAGATAGGGGATAAAGGCAAACTAGTAGTAAATTGAATTGAAATATCATAATTAATTTTTTGTATTGAAGTGGTTCTTAGTTTTAGTACTAAGATACGAAGTTACTGTTAGTGAGAATTTTTTAAATCAGAATGAGCGATTTGCTAGTTAAGTCAGATTCGAGAGAGAGCAACCTTATATATATTCTTCAGTGATAAATTAAGTATTTTAACTTGTTTTTACAAATCTTTACAAAGATTTTAAACTATATAATTTGAAAAGAAAGGCGCATAAATATATTTTTTCAAGTTATCCATTTTATACACACTATTCCAAATTATATATAACTGAATGTAACATCTTATTGAAACAACCAATAAGGACTTTAAAACTGAAAAAACAATTTTAAAGCAATATACAATTTGTAAAGAAAGACAGAAAAACATTTTTGTTTTCAGTTGAAAATATACTTTAATATCAAAAACATTTTTTTCACATATATACATATTTACACTACTATGACATGATATGACAGATGCTTAGACTTAAGTATCTGGAATTTCTTAGACATCTGATATCTAACATTAGATGATACGCATCGAAAATTAACACATACATTCACAATCACATTAATTACAATTTTTCATCATTTTAAAATATTATTACAACTATATGTATACTAATTTTCTTTTATAAATTTTAAATGTTGTCTTAGTGGGCTTTTTATTGTATTTTTATTTGCAATTGATTTTTAAAGAATCTTTTTAATAATAATGACAATGAATTGTGACAGGTGTATTTTAAAAAAAGTTGAAACACACACATGTTGATCGATTTTAACTTTAAAGGAGAAATGAGAAAATAGGAAGAAATTGAAAGTTTCATTCAGAAATTAGTATAACTCAAATTTTAATACATTTTTAACTAAAGCTTATAAAAAGATTCTATATAACTTTTTGCGAATAATAATAATAATATGATTGTCAAGTGAATAATCTAATTTGTAGATATTTTTTTTTTTATCAATAAGTAGAAGTTGCAGAAAAACAAATATGTTTCAAAGAAAAATTTAATCTTTTTTATTTGTCTAGAAAACATAAAGTTGAAATATACTTGTTTATAATGTTTTTTATTCAATTTTTCAACTTCAAAGTGTTTGAAAACTAGATTAAATTATATGACTGTAGACAGAAAATTATTATAGAAATCCTTTAGATTTCAAATTCTGCATAATTTATCAATATATCTTTAACTTAAAATTATCAATTGTTATTTCCAGAAATATAAGTAATATAACAGCGGATATCTAGAATAATTACCGCCAGCGGAAGTTGAAAATTCCATATATTTTACATATTTATTTACAATGCCGCAGATGTCTTTATAGGCTATGCTTGCATACCATTTTCAGACAAAATAGAATTCCGATGTCGTTTTAATTGGTGGGCCAAAAGACTAAGTAGTATCAAAAATTTTGTTTTCTCTATCACTCTCTGTTTTGATTTGGATAGCATTTTTGTGTTAAAACATTAATAATCTTTTTTGACTATTAATACACCAATTCCAAAACTAGGATCTAACTTGTTATTTACAATTAATAATATTTTTAGAGAGATATATTTATCGAATAGAGAAACAATATCAAAAGAACAAAGAAAGATTCATCTTAAGCAACTTCTACATTAAGCTCAAAAGTTGTTATGATGTCTTTCATTGATTCTGGTAAATCATCCGGGCAATTCTGATCTTAAATTGAATCACTATAGATGATGATGAAAACTACTTTAATGGTGTTCTACTCTTCTCATTAATCTTTGGACGAAGTGCCTGACGATTCGAGGTAAGATATACCTAGATTCATGATCACTCGAAGCAACTTCATATTCTTCTTTACTAACAGGAGGTTCTTCGGGTTGTTTAGGTTCAACTTCTTCTCTCACTACTTCTTCATGTTCTTCGTCTTCTTCTTCCTCTTCTTCATTATCTAAAAGATCAGAATTCAGCAATATCGTAGCTGCTGATAAAGTATCGTCACTGAGAATTTCACTAAAGGTTGGTATGAGAGGTACATAGGTTGGGATAATGGTTTCTGATGCATAAGGTGTTCTGTATTCATTGTTCCAAGCTGTTGCAAGAGCTTGCTGGCGTGCTTGTTGCATCAAGGCTTGGTGCATCATGTACTGATGGTGACGATGCATCATTGCCACGGAATATGGGTGCATCATTGGTCTTCTCGCAGCAATTATTGGTCTTGTAGGAGCAACCATTGGTGCTCCTGGAGGCAGCATTGGTCTTCTAGGGGCTATCATTGGTTGATAGTGATGAACTGGAGGAGGTCGCATACTATATCCTCCAATGAATTGGCGTATTGCTGGGAAAACAGATCTTCCTTGACTTCCACCACCACCTCCTCCACCATGGTGGTAATCCTCCATCAACATTGTGGTGATGAGGCCTGCAGCAAGAATTTCAGCCATATCGCTATCTCCTCCACCTCCTCCACCAAACATATCAAAGATGGCGTCTGATGGGGTAAGAACACAACATAATTGAATGGCTATTAAAAACAAACCCCATGTTTTGTTCTTCAAGATCATGGCTGTCTTCTAAAAGAGAAGAAACATTGGGAGTAAAATTCAATCAAAATGTCAACATTGTCATAAGTACATATAAAAAGAAAAATTTCCCTGTATATTATTGAAAAATGAATTCAAAATTGAAAGATTTTTCCTTATTCAACTGTCCATAGAGAAACATAAGCTGATTTTACTAATGTATAAGCATAATGATTTATTTTACTCGGTTGTGTTTTATTCTGTTTAAATGAATAATTTCCCCTATATATTACATACATTCAATATTTCGACTCTAATACTTTAATTATAAAAGTTAAGGATATGTTTTCATTTGATCATGCTTCTAAATTTTAAAGACTTGTATTTGAAATTGTTGTATGAATTTGTGTCAGGTTTGGTATATTTCTCCTTCACAAAGAATGTTTTATAAATTTAGGTCCTATTCTTTAATGGTGACTTTTTTTTATATCCTTTCCTATTCTCTTAATCAAAATTCTGAATAGCATAACAAACTTCCTTTGAAATACGTGAATTCCACTTAACAATGTGCCTCTTATTCTACTTAAGTTTATTGAACTAAAATATTAAGTTGATTTTTTGGTCAAATAAATTATATATATATATATATATATATATATATATATCAGAGTAACCCAAAATATAGTTTCAAAGCGTACGAAAGAGAGAAGAAATAAAAGAATATAATTCGTCACAATATATCTACTAAAATATACCATTGAAAATGCTTGCTGAATTCGTGCATTAGGAAATCCAAAATTGATTTTTCAAATACTGAAAATATCCAGAGATAAAACAGGAAATGGTAAAGTTAGAAACTTTTAACTGTTATTTTTAGATAAGATTCAAATACACATTTTTCCAACTAGCGCTTATGTGTAAGTAATTTGAGTATTAAACTCTTTTTGAAATCCGAGCAAATCCTCCTAGTTAAACTGACCGTTTAGTAAAGGAAACAATCACAAGTAAAATCCTTGTCCATTTGCATAAAATATACATTAAGCAACCAAGCAAGCGTAAAAAAGAAAATGATGTTTTTTTTTTTTAAAAAAAATTTCTTTGATTTTAAGCTGCCCGAGAACATACGAATTATTTTGCTAGTTTTATCCGTGAGATTTACTTTTCTCAAAGTTGAATCTATGGGTCAATCAAATTTCGATCAGTCGTAAACCGTTTAAAGTTTGATGTTGATTGATGAGATTAAACAATTTCTCATGTATTTCATTTCCCCCCCTCTTTTGAGATTTTTTCATTAACAACACTAAGTTACTTTACTACACGATTTAGCATGTAAAATCGCAGAAGTGATACAAGAATTTGATGATTAGTCAGCAAATCATCCTTTAATCGGATTAATTATTCTCAGGAAAAAAACTGTCATCTCTTGATGCTGACGAAGATATTACCACAATAAAATAAAACCACATTTTATGGTTTTGAGAATTAGTTTTAAAAAAAAGATAAGAAGCGATTATGATTCTTCTGATTTTAATCGATCGAAGAAGAAATAAAAATAAGGGGGAAATATGAATTAAGAATATTTGATTCCAAAAATGAAGAAAAATTTATTCAGTTAATATGTTCTATGTAATTTTCCCAATCTATTATATTTTATTGGCTCATCAAAACAAAATTTTTATTTTTGCTCTAATAACAAAGAGCAAACACTTAAAAGAGGTTTCCTAAACACTTTTGAATTTTAATGAATAATCGCATTGCTTCCTTTAATCCAAGCATGCCAAAAACTTGCATTCTACAACAAATAGGTTTGCCTAACATTTGAAGGAAAAGTTAGAAAAATGTTAAAAATTTCGTTGATTAATTTTCAATATTTCCTGTTTTACTTTATACTTAATAACAAAATTAATAAAAATCAAAGTGTTCATCAACCACTGATTTCTGCAGACGATCCTACTATTATCATCGTTCTTTCTGTACCCTGCTGTTTTCAAAATAACTCAAATAACAATTTCTTGGTATATTTCTAAAAATTTGATTTTTATTGCGGTTCAGGTGAACTGAAAACTACATCTATCTGGCCTGTTTCAACTTTTGAGAATGACGGATTTGATCTAAATTATTTTAGGATTAAAAAAAAAAAAAAAAAAAAGGAAAAAACCCAGACAGAGAATATAATGAATGTTTTATTTTATTCGTTCTATTTTTTCTTTTAAATCCACTACGGCTATGCAGTGTTGCCAACATGATTAATTAAAATTTTCCTTATTGACATTCGTCTTGTATTTAGTTTCCAAAACTAAAGTGTACATTAATAAATTATGACTCATTACGTGAAAATATATTGGGCCTGAAATAAACTTCTTCCTATTGACAGAATAAACCTCATTTCCTGTACGCATCGCTGATTTCCGAAATTCCTGATTAATAAATCTTAAATTTGTTTCATGCACGCCTAGCTTTTGAATCAGTAAATTCATTCGCGTAATGGAGGAGGATCTATATAACCAATGGAAAGTCCAATATTGAATAGAATATTTGGACTTAATGAATAAATGAGAAAAGGTGGCAAAAGTTTACTTAATATTGATAAAAGCATGCGGTAATGTACTTCAAAATATGTATTCTTGAAGATTCTTAATTGGTTATTTTTGGTGAACTGAATTTGATTTTTGAGTCAAAGATAATTGAAAAAGAAAAGAAGAAAATAAGAAACTTGCAAGAATAGGTTTTTCTTTCGATTTTAGCTTAATAGTAAAAACTGATTAAGGCTTTTCAACTTGAAGAGTGAAATATTAAAAACTTAATTATTGTACTAATGCGTTGGAGTTAGAAGTTTTAATTAACATCCGTACAAATATTATAGCTAAAGTTTAACCTTATAATAATATTTTCTTTTGTAAATGGACTTCACAAGCATTTGTAAAGAAATAAAGCTGCAGTATATATCACTGGAGCTTTCTTTAGCAGTATATATCGCTGGGTACCTTTTTAATTCTCTATTTTTCATGAATCTGTGGAAGGCTATTTGTAAGTATTAACTGCGCAAGTCTTGATTTCTTTAAAATAGTTTATTTACACATTTTATTGGTGATTATATAAACTTAAAAAATTCATTTTGCTAGTGATTTTGAATTTTTTAGAAACCACGACTTACTAGAAAGACGATTATGTGTTCTTTGCATTGGAACCGCTATCTGCTGAATATCTAATTTCAAAGATTGTATTCTTTATTTATTGAGTGTTTTCAAGTAAAATTCTATTATTTTCTAACTTTTCTTATTTACTTCCAACTAATAAATAAGAGTATCAGATTGAACATCGATTCACAAAGAAGTTATTTAAATATTAGTTCATATAAGTATAAAATGTCTTCAGGATATTTTGATGGACATTTTTAGGGTAGTTCAAGTACGGAAAGCTTACATTAAATGACAAATATAAGTTTCCTTCTTAAATCCTTACTGATTCAAAATTAATTTTACGAATAAATAAAATTTCTAGGGTAAATAAAATATGACAAACATTTCCCACGCTTGCCACACAGCATCATGGAATTGATATGATAACTGTAAATTTTAAAAACTTACCTTTCATGTTTTTAAATTGTTTTCGGCGATTTATTTAAATCAAATTCTTAATAAAATACATTTAAATGATGCACTTTTCTATTCAAACATAGAGACTATTTATTAAAGAGTTTTTAGAAATTGTAATGGAAGAAAATGTTCTATTTAAGAGTCATAAAATATCTTTTAGTTCACAAATTTTCCAGTACACTAAATCTAATGAACATTTTTGCATTTCGTGACTTTATTATATAAGAGGCTTAAGACAAACATTCATACATAAAACTTGTGGCTATCACTAATTATTAATTATCTATTGTTTTTACTATACTAATTAGTATTATATCAATCTTTTTCAGAGAGAAATTGCAACAAGACATACATAAGCATACATTTTGTTGTCTGTAAAATGATATAAAATGTCTTTTTTTTTAACTATTTATACTCTCTATTTATTACTCTCTAAAGTATTCAGACATGGAGATTAAAAGTTGAGAAGATCATGTCTCCTGCTAAATTGTCAATCTATATACTTTTAATTTGCGCTGCGTTTTGCCGTTTTCTAGAATTATCTTTAATTGTTTAAATTCAAAACTTTATAATTTTCTCGTGAAAATTTGGAGTCTAGCTGATTCTCAAGAAAACTATTTCCATCATTTACTTAATTTTTTTTGCTAAATGTAAGCGTTTGAAGTGCTTTAAATTCTAGTCTTCTTTTGTGAAGGAATGTGTTTAAAAATTTCCTTCATATATTCGAAAAAATATTAACTTTTTCATAGAGATTTTCAAAAAAAAAAATTACTAGGAATATAATTCAAATATGAGTAAATTTGATGTTATTTTTACAAATTATCTAGCTCTAATACATCACTTATGCATTTGTAATAAAAATATACGCGTAGTTTTTTTTATGGTAAATTATACGTCGTTTTATGAATCTGCTAGTGTATCTAAATTTCGAAAAAGTTATAATGTGTTTAAAAACACACTTGTTAAATAAATAAAATAGTCATTTCTCTTAAAAATTAATACATATACATTTGTAGAAATTTCAGTTTAAATGGACAATTACCCTAAGAAAAAATAGAAAGAGCTCTTTTCTTGAAATTGAATAGAATGTTTTATTTACTCAAGCTTAAATTATTCCTACGTATAAGCAAACTCTAAAAGAAGTCGATAATAATTTCGTGAGTTTAAAATAAAAATAATTAATATGAATCATAAAAATAAAGAATTTCAAAATCAAATAAATAAAAATTGAATATGTATTATAGCAAAGATTCAAAATAATATATAAACGCAATTAAAATTAAAAGTTGATATAAATATGCCATTAGAAAATTATATGATGCGTAAGAAATAAGTATTCGGATAATAATAATAATAATAATAACAACAATAATTGTTCATTTCATTGAAAATCACATACGAATAACAAGATTTTTTTTTTTTGGAAAAGTGATTTCAAATTCATCGAAATGAAAAAACGTTTAGTGATCAAGCATCAAAATGAAAAATTGTATCAGGTACAGTAAAATTTTGCCCAAACGTTTAATTTATAACAGTATAAAAATTTAAAAATGGTTCATATTTCCAAATAAAAGCAGATTTAACATTTGATTAACATGAGTAATAATTGAATTTGTTGAAAGAAAGTAAGAAAACTTTGCAAAAACAAAATTAGTTATGGCTTGAAACTTGTGATTATATACTTTTTAACGAATAAAATAAAACAATTTTATATAAATGCGGTTCTTGTTAAAATTTCACCAAATGTGATAAAAATAACGATGTTTCATTTCTGGTAATTGTACATATTTTTATTCATTTGCAGAAATTACAACAGTGCGTTTGAGATACAGTATAGGATTTAAATCCTATAAAAAATGCAAAAATCCAGCATATTGATAAATAACTCATCATTAACTAAACTTGAAATATAATTCACTATTACTATTATCCATTTGAATTATATTGCTTAAGAATATTTTGATTATTAATGAAATACATCCATGCGTGGGATAGATTTAAATCATAGCCTTTCATTAGTTATCTTTATTTGAATGATGTTTTTATATACAAATAAGACTAAAAATACTAAAAGCTTTGAAAATTTAACAAAATCAGTATAACATTCATAAATAAAAAATTACTAATAGCGTGTCTATTCTCAGTTTATAAAATAGTATTTGATATAATACTGTAGAATTTAATGGAAGTATATCACGCATAATTTATACAAGTAACCATTCAAAAAATTATTTTTTCGATAAAATATTTAGAGTATTTTTTTTGAATAAGTAATAAAACGAAATACATAACAGAGAAAAATCTTCATACTTTTAAAGCTTTTATCAATAATATAGAAAAATTTGCATCGATTTGCTTAAAAGAATAAAAAAAATTTGAGCGCAAATAAGCTTTATTTAAAACGTATTCAGATAATAATGAAATCAATATGTTTATGAAATAAGCATTTGCCTTTATAATCATATGAAAATGTTAGAATACTTTCTTTTAAATGTATTTTACCTAATATATCTAAGAAAAAAGATTTCAATAAAAGTATTCAGATTATAATGAAATCCGATACTTCACTTTAAAATGTGCCTGAAGAGTTTTCATTTTCACTTGTTAGTTGTCAACAGTACCAAAGAAATATTAATAAATTGTTTTAAATCCAACTAAAGCAGATAGTATTTTCTTCCATGTAGTATTGCCAACGATGTGCAAATTTCAGTAAAGTATTACATTAAAACCTAATTTGTTTAAAAAATATAATGGATATCTTTGCATAAATTTACATTTCCGTTCTAAAATAAAATATAAATATGAACCCTTAAGGAATTTCAGATCTAACTAACGCAAACTGTGTTAATGAATATTTAAATATATATATATATATTCCCCTTCAAAAGTGGAATATAAAATTCCTTGTGAAAATCATTTCGAATTCCAAATATTGACTATTCCATTGGGTTCAAATATTCAAACGATAAGCATTCTTACCTCTGTTTGAGTATTTAGACTTTACTCCCAAAATTTACAGATTCTTCTCGAGTGGCGATACAGAGAATGACAGATTTGTCTCGTGAGAAGTTCTTAAGTCACATTTAGAAGACGGAAAAAACAAATAAAAATGTCTACCGTGCGGGGATCCTACTTCACGAGGAAGAGTAGAACGCTACTTTTATTTTTTATTTATTTTCTTCTTGCTTCCCCATTCACCCAATCGGAGACCGAATCTGGGATAGATCATGATCCAATACAGCAAGATTATTTTCAGTGACAGTTGAAGGAGGGAGTTTTTCCTTTCTTACAGGATGTTTAAAGCTTTCACTTTTTGGAAGATTTTCCAAAAACGACAGGAAGTTTCCGATTTTTTTATTGGCACTCGGAAGAAGGTTCGTTTTTTTTCGGAAACAGCAGTTTAGTTTTCAGTTATTTTAAAGTGATAAGAGGAAGTGGAGTACTGTTATTATTATTATTTGTTCTGTGCTTGGACTATTAAGAAATCATATTTCGAATTCATCCGCGGAAGGATGTGGTTTTTGCGGAATATATGTGTGAATTTGAATGCCGGAAGTTTTATTGTTTATAATCAATCACCTTCGGTTTTCGCCATTTAATGGTACATAAAATCCATTTGTTTTATAGCTTGTTTCCTTCACTTAAAGGAACACATTTACTTCGTTTATATAAGTGCAGTTAGGGAGAAGGGTTATAAATAAGTGTGAGATTTCTTGTAAGTCATTTGTGAAATGGTGGAATATCTAACTGCCTATCTCATTGCTTCAGAATATTATACTGCGGTTGCAGTGTCTTTGCCATCAATAAATGGACTCCCTAACATTTTTATGTAGAGGAATTGGTCGCGGTAAGATGGGTTTTAGTGGATCGAAGGCATGAGGACCTTAGGGAATGTTATTTATATCATTGTTATAATTTTAAAATTTGTTATTTATCGATCCATAATCTTTATGTTTGATATTCGGTCTTCAATAGTGTAATCAAGGGAATGTGTACAAATAGGTTACATACCAAAGAACCCATAAAGCACATTAATTTGGTAGCCTTATTATTCATAAGATGATCTCTCTGCTTCTTTTTGAATAATAAAGCCTCACAGCATAAAGTAACTAAGATATCAAAAATGCTTCAAATTTTACATCTTTTCGATTTTATTGCTAAAAACTAGACGGCCTTTTGCTGATTCCATATATGTATTATTTATGAGAGTTTGATAAATAGAAAGCTAGAAAATAGTAGTTATAAAATTGTGAACAAACTGATATGATTTAGAGAAAAATATCTTTATTTACATTTTTGTCAAAATATCTTTTTTTTTTCGTTTTCGTCGCAAAGTGTTTTTTAGGATACTGTTATACTTTTCCTAAGCTCTACTTTGTCCATAGTGTATATATATATATATATATATATATATATATATATATATATACGCAGACAATATATTTATTTCTAAAAAACTCTTACAAGTGTTAGGCATTACACTGTATTTATATAAAAATCAAGATAAATTTGATAAAAAAACTGTTTGAAATTTAATTTAATTTTATTCAAATGCTGAAATAATATTGATGTTTATTGTATAGAGGTGGTTCTTATTAAATATATAATTATTCTGCAAATTTTCCAAGTTATAAGTTCAACGGGTTTTAAGCACAAGTTATACTTTAAAATAAATACACTACTAATTAATGTAAATTTTACAATTGATTATTAGTTGCTCATATTTAATTATTTATATATATAAATTATATTTACTTGCATATAAACAGATACATAAATATATCAACACTAAAATGTGACTAATATTACTTTTTAATTTAAATAAAGGGAGAATTATTTAAACTTGTGTCATAAAATAAGCTCAGTTAAGCTTTGTTTTTGTGAAAGGCGTCTCAGTTAACTTAAGTCAAGTTACCCAACTAAGATTAGGAGCCTTCAGTATTCTTTAATGTATATTATGTAAAAAATCTTATTTGAAAATTGCTGGAGCAGGCATGAAATATCGTAAAGGTTATCGGCTGAAAATTAGAATGGTCCTGGTGAAATTACAAACATCGTAATCTGCGATGTTAAATTTGAATACTCAGTTAAATAATGATTATAACAAAGACAGTAAAATATTAATTTATCATAAGTTACTTTTTATTCCATTTATGTATACATAAATGGAATAAAAATGTTTTAAAATACTCACATGCTTTGGCAAAGAAGTTATTGTTCTTTTCGATTCAGATATAGTTCCGAATTTCGAGGACAGCCAAGTATCCGGAAAGATTGTTCAATCGAATGAACTGCCGAACCCACTCAAAACTTCCAGAATTTTATAATTTAAGGAAATCAGTTTGTACTTGTTGGTTTTTAACATTTTTAATATCGGACTTCAAAACATAGTACTATCTATGAAATAACTCGCATATTTTCTGGAAATTCGTATAAAATTAAATTTTTTCATACATGAATATATATTATTTACCTGATAAAGAGACTCACAATTCACTATTGACTGTAAAAATTTATTTTTTATAGTTATTATCATTAATAGAGTGGACAATTATTTATTACATATAATTATGGCATCACGCACGCGCGCGCGCGCACACACACACACACACACACACACACACACACACACACACACACACACACACACACACACGAACACACACACATATATATATATATAATAGATTTTTATATATTGTTAAAAAATCATACAAAATACAAAAAAATATGTTTCTTAAAACTTTTAAAAAAAATTATTTAGATCTAAAAAAAGAACTAAAATCACTACAGATTAAAGACAAAAGACCCACATAGTTATCAAAATAGAAAAAAATCAGGTTTGAATATCTAGGCAAACTTAAAAACTAATGAAAATATATAAGCAAAGAAGATTTAAAACTGAACTTATACATAATTGGTATAGAGGTATTCAGTAATATTATTACAATGCGATGATGTAAGACGATTGGACAAAAATCAATGAGAATTCAAAAACCAAACCTATGATAAGGCTTGTACAACAAAAAGTAAATAAAATGAGTAAATAAAAATGGATGATAATGTAATTAATACTATCCTGCACTTTGGAGTGGAAAATGTATGTTTATACCAATATTACGTATCCAACTATCACAATTTCTGAGAATTACATTATAACAAGATGGTATAAAACCAAAATTAAGCTGAAATTTTAATTCAAAATAACAAATCAAACAAAGAGGAAAAGTAAGTATAAACAAAGGAAACAAATTCATTTAAACCAAAGTAAATTAATGTAATCCACGAAAAAAATAATGTATACATATTTATAAATGTTAATAAATAATTATATATATAATACTTAATATTATTATAATACTTAATATTATTATAAATACTTAATATTATTATAATACTTAATATTATTATAATACTTAATATTATTATATTAATCTTTTCATTAGAAATCGGTTATAATATCAAAATCGATTTCTAATGAAAAGATTAATTTCATACTAAGCACTTTCTTGAAGAAAGTAATTAATATTGCTTTTCTTTAAAACGCGTTTGAAATAAAGTTTAGGTACCAATTTGAATCAACACTTACCAATTCACTCGGGTTCGAGTCAGTAGACTAACCGAAATGGAGGGCTCGATCCTTGAACCTTTTTCCGATCTCTTCTAGGAATCCTTTGATCACTTCTTTGATAAAGAACAAGGGGATCCAGGTCCCACTTTGATTCACTGGAACTATTTCTACTTCCCATTAACTGACTTCCAATTCTCTAGCTCCTGATTATCCATTTCATCGTTGCTTTTAAAGCAATTTACCTAATCTATACTTCATAATTTAAATCTAATCAGCTCAAGTCACGTTTAATTTTATTAAAAGGAATTTCATTTTAAACAATTTTATTAAATAAGCCCCTTATGTTAGTGAAGAGAATATCGCAATGAAGCCCAAGGTTCCGAAGTGAACTTTCTTCTAAAATAAATTTCTTATTTATGCACTTGGAAGTTCCAATTTTTGAAAACTCCTGCAGATTTTGCTTTTAAAAAAAATTTCAATCAATTTGAAAAAGAAACTATTTTTTTATTGCTAGTTTTATGTTACATGCATTAATGAATTTTAAAAAAAGCATAAAGAGGAGTTTTTTTTTTTATCAACATCATATTATTTAATACGTTTATTGTTTTAATAACATAACAGATAAAAATATATAGGTGTACAATTTTACGAATTATTTACTATTATTCCCATTTGTACCCCAAATTTGTGCTTATGGTGGCTTGTAATAACTGAAATAAGGAGAGAGTGTTTAATAAACAGTTTCTAGAATTTGTTTTCTATTGCAATTTCTTATTAGTTGATTATTTTCTGATTATCAATTTTCGGAAACGGAAGTCTTCGTTGAAAATAAGAATTGATAATCGATGTAAATTTGCTTATTTAATTATTTGGACCATACGTTTTGAATAAGAGTATTTAGTTAGATTTAAATATGGTATCCCAAACCAGTATATACGAGTGGTTATCACAAATTTTTAATTATTACTATGAAGTAACACCGAGATACCCAGATAAAATTTGTTTTGCATATTAATTATCCCTTATGCATATAATGTTTTAATTTACATCTATTCATGTTTGTTTGGTTTCTGAAAGCTGTAGATTAAAGTAACCCGCAGTATGCTGAAGATAGAGTTCAATCTCCTGAGTTCTACAATGACGACCTTCGAAAGATCAAGAAACGGTAAGAGAAATGCATAACTCTGGAGGATGACTATGCAGAGAAGTATAAAAATAATAAATAAAAAGCAAGCTCCTATCTCTCAATACTTTTTAGCAATAGTTAAAATTTTACCATTTTGCGGATTACTTCAATCTATGGCTTCCTGATACTAAACAAATCAACATGGCCAGCTGTCATTTACAACTTTATACACTTTCAGATCAATTACTATGCAAAATAAATTTTATCCAGATATCTTGGTAATTTTGTTATAATAATTAAAACTTTTCGATACTTCTTCGCATTTTTACAAATATACTATTGCTCCTTGAAACAAATATAGGGAAACATACTTATTCCAAGCAACATAGCTTTCGACGAGTAATTCTCATTTACAAAATTATATTTATTTTTGCTTATTATTTATTATTTTTCTTCAGAGTGTCTCATGAAATGCTTTCAATACTAACTTCAAATTACAATTAATTTTTTTAGTTAGCTGAGTTTTACATATTTTTGAAATACATATTAGATTTTATATCATTAGCATTATTTTGTTGCACAATTTAAAATTCCACCACTTAATTATATGCTTGTAAAAGAACAAGATCTAGAAAGATTTTACATGATAATTTTGATTTAAATAGAAGTTGGAATAAAAAGACCCTACTATCTTTCTCAGTAAGAAATTTATCTATGAAGTCATGTAATCAAATAAGCTCACTCACTAGGTTTTAATTAGGCTGATTTTACAGAGAAATACATAAATTTTAATCAACTTTTAACAATCATTAATGTATATATATATCAACATTATTGTATAAAAATAAATTATTGCATTAAATGATTTTAATTTTAAATATTTTTATTTAAAATTAAATTTTGATTAAAGTGATAGAAAAATTTGAGGATTTTAATACTAATGCAATCATTTTTATCATAGATCATTGACAGCTAAATTAATTTTATAATAGCATTATACAATTATTCTTCATTGTTTTAAATTGATGAAGTTATTTTCCCAGTTGGATCATTTTTTTTAAATATTTGAATATTATTATATTCATTTAGGTCTTTTAAATTAATTATTTGATTAACGAAAACAGAGTATCTCTTTCACTTTTAAAACATATTCACCCACTTTTAAGTAGAGGTGATGCACGATAAGTATACCGTGGACTCAAGTCCTCCCGTTAGCGTGGTATGGAAGTATGGAGAGGGGGGTATCAACCCAGGTGTTGTTCTCATTACTTGACCAAAGCTCAAAATTATAAGGTCCACTAAAAATAGACCTTATGTTGCTCATTCGTAGTACTTTATTAATCAGTCATCCAAAAATCAATCAGTAGAATCATATTCAATAAGTGTTGCCAAAACTAACCGACAAATATTACAAATAATAAGTGTCATCATATTAACTACACTTAACAGTGATCAAACAAATAATTTTTCCTTCAACTTCATTGTTTTTCTCTTACTAATCTAAAATTTTTATCACCTATTTATTGAATTATTCCCAACTTCGGAATAATTTGACTAACAGAGTTGTATTAGAACATTATTTTATGTATATCCGTCTATAATATGTGCATTAATTACAGTTTATTTTTAATTTAATTAATTTTATATAACCAGTAGTTTGTTTTTTTTAAATAAAAAAAATTAATGGTTATATCAATTTAGTTTCCTCGGAATGGATCTCTCATGTTGAATAACTCTATAACATATTTATACTAATTATGAAATAAAATTTAAAAAAAAAACCCTGAAGTTTATAATTTATGATTCGTATTGTAATAATATGTTAATTCAAAATAAAGTATAAGCAATATGTCAAGGTATTTGGATTTTTTATGACAAGAAATATTTGCAGTAATCTGATTAAACTCATCCCAAGAAGTAAAATGCGGGTGATGCTAAGATCATAAAGGCATTTCGGTGGCATTAAGTTATTTTTAAATGAACCGAAAAACTTTGAAGGAGGTTTTTGCCTAATTTTTCAAGTAAAATTAATAGTTTTTGTATTTTAAATTTAAATGTTTTCTTTATCGATTTGGACATCCTTGACATTTCTTAATTTACTCCATTCTTAACTAACATTGAGGATATTAGTCAGCAGAATTGTAATCCTTCGTATGGATTGCATTAGATCCATTTTGGAATTCACGATTAAATATTTTAACAATATGACATCAGTGTCTTCAAAGTATAGGGCTATTCAAAATGATTCATCCGATTTCAAAATTCCCTATTTTCAAAAATAAACGACCCAGAACGATAAAGTAATATATAAATACAAAGGAAAAATATAGAAGCTTATTTATTTATTATTATTTTCTTACAAGTGTTCGATATAACTTCCTTTAGTTACACATATAATGACAATTCGATTTGTAAATTCTTGACAAATACATTGTTACGTGCCAGTGGTAATAAATTGTACAGCAGCAGATATTCGTTAAGTTGAAAAATATTTGTGGAGAACGATGGCGCATACACTTTATCTTTTACAAACCCCAAAAAGAATAAACCGCCTGAAGCTATATCAGTAGCTGTGTAACATCGAGTCATCTGGTCCTCTGAGACCGATCCAGATGTAAGGTAGCTCAGTAAAAGCTACAAAAACAATCTTCGTGAAATAACTTCACAAAGAATACGTGAAGGCCGTCTATTTCTCACAATATAAAACTTCCACAGTTTTCCTTTGTATTCATGTATGTCTTATCATTTTGTGTCGTTTATTTATGAAACTATGGAATTTCGAAACCGGAGGAATCAATTTGAATAACCTATTGTTCTTTTGTAGTAGTTGTAATTTTTCAAGTAAAATAAAGGTTTTTCAATAGTTTAAATTGTTTTTTTTTCCTGACTGGAATCCCCTTGACATTTCTTAGGTTACTCTCTTATTAACATATATATTTATTAGTCAGGACACCAGAATTGTAATCCTTTGTATGGATTACGACAGCATCATTTTATAATTTACGAATAAATGTTTTAACTACCAATGTCTTAAAAATCATTCTTGGAATGGCCGACAGTTCCTATAGGAATTTTTCTAACCTGAGATTCTATATACTGCAAAACGCCTTTAGGTCCGAAATCTAATATTTCATGTTCAACAAATTCTTATTTTAGAAATTTTATAGTGGAAATATTCTTGCTATTTTTTTTTTAGAATAGTTTGCGATTTCCTTTCAAGGTATCCTTACTTTCTTAAGTAAACTGCAGTCATCATTGAACTATATGTAAATTGTTTAATAATGTTGATTGGATAAAAGATATACGAAGATTGCTCAAAAAGTACTAATGTTTGAAGACAGACGGCGTTGATAAGGCAATATGAAATGAACATTGTGTGCTGTCTTCTGTTAAATGACTTATACTAAAATGACTTAAAAACTAATTTAATTCCGTTAATGAATGTTAAATGACTTAAAAACTAAATTAATCCTGATTCATAAGTTAGTTTTGGCTTGTCAACCATTTGCAGACAAATCAAAATCCATAGATGAGACCTGGATTCATCATTAAACACAGGAAACCATACAACAATAAAGAAAAAATGGATACATTTCGTTGAATTTGCTCCAAAGAAGTCGAAGATGGTGTCATCGGCCAGAAATTTTTTGGAATGATTTATTTTCTGAAAGTGAAGCACATCATACTTGTGGGCAAAAAGAAAAAAAGGATCAATAAAAAATACTACAGAGAATTATCCTATTCCTATTTTCTATTAATGCACGGGTAATTTGCGATTCACCATTTTTCAGTATTATTTAATAAAATAAATTAGTTCTTATTTGATGAAGTTTAAAGGTGAACTGTTATTTTATTTTCCTTTAGTTTGTAATAATTCAAAAGATTTTGTATACAGTTCGAATAAACGAGGAGTTGTAATTTAAGTTCATCTTGTCTGCGATAGCTAATGTATCAAGTTCAATGTTGCGTTCTGCTAAAGATCAAAGCGTGCAATATTGGTACATGCATATAAATCAATTATATTGTAGAATTTAACTCAAAAATGATTCACGCATTATAATAAATCGTAGGATTCTGGTTATCTATAGGACTAAACCCTTGATTGGATAAGCAAATAACCGTTTAAACCAAATTTTATGGAATTCAATGATTATTACTTCACGAAACGAGAGAAAAGGCAAATCATAAAAACAATTCGATAAGCATGTTTATGTTTGATAAATTGTTTATATGCGTCACTGCTTTTTCTAAATTAAGCAACTGTATTAGACAACTAGAAGAATATTAACAACTAGATTGCTTACTTTTTTGTTATTTGGCCACATTTTGGTTTCCCTCTCTCCCCCATTTCCCCATAGAGATTTTTTTTTCGTCCTTTACATTTTGGTAACCGAATGAAACTAATCATTCTCATTAATTACACAGAAAAAAAGACGCAAATTTTCTTTGCCCTTTTGAATTACACAGAACAGTTGTGACTGGTGGTGAACCTTTTACATAACATGCGTCAGTTTGTTTCATATACAAATTCAGATACGCCATACGATTTCTTTTCCGTCAGAAGAGGGTTTCTATTTCCTTAGTTAACACTGAAGCAATTTCATACTACACTTTTGTCATCAACAAGTCTTCTAAACGTACTACAACAAATATATTTTACCTTCATCTGATTTATATCTTTTTCTAACTCACATATTCTTTTCGTAGCTCAGATCTAAGGAGCTTTATTTCCCCTTCTATATTAAACAGATGCTGTGTTTTCTTGTGTGTATAAACGTCATATTTTCTGTTATGTGAAAGAGTAATTTCACAAACAATGTAAAATGGTTTACCTGATGGACTTGGGTCCATCTTGTAATCAGCCAGTGCCCCATGTTTAGAGTATGCACCACTGGTTGACCACTAGTGACCTAGATGCTGAGACTGAAGCCCGTTGACATCTTGTGACCTTCCAAGAATTTTATTTCTTGACAACCCTCTTTTTTATGGTAACATTTTTGTCTCTTATATATGATTGCAAGTTAGTTTAATATTAAATAATTTATAACCAATTAAAAATTTCTGATATTTTCTAATTATGAAAAGGTTTCTGAATTATTAAATTCAACTTTCCAGTTGTATGCAATGAAATGCCAAAAGTCATAGGATAGCAACAAGCACATATCCAGATGGCAGTAGTATCGCTTAAAATATGTATAAATGGGCAGTGCATTATTAGGATTTTCCTTTGTTCTCAAGTGATTTCTCTGAAAAGTTTTCAGAAGCTATTAGGGCCTAGCTACTGAAATCAACAAACTTTGAAAGCCGAATTCTAGTAAGAGCTAGACGCATGGGACATTCCATTTCGAAAATTGTTCGGAACTTCAACATTCCTCTATCCATAGTGTCTACAGTGAGTCGATAATAAGTAATTTCATGCATTACCTCTAACCATGAATAATGCAGTTACCAACAGCTTCTACTTACTAACCGACGTCGGCGTAGAGCAGTCAATGTTATGAGATAAACAACACTGCTTCAAATAACAGCATCAGTCAATGTGAGACGTACGACAGATGTGTTCGGGAAGACACTGCAGCAAAATTCAGTGTTTATGGGATATGACAGGAAAGGACCAATCGAGTATTTTTACTAACAATATGTTATCGATTGCAGCGCTTTTTCTGTGTTCGTGAAAATATTGATTTGACCCTCTATGACTAGAAAAGCATTGCTTGGCCAGACAAGTCCCGATTCCAGTGGGTAGGGTTCGAGTGTGGCTCAAACCCCTCGAGGTCATGGGCACAAGTCGTCAATAAATCACTGGGGTAGTTAGTGGTGACTATAAATATGTGTGGGTCGTTTTTACATGGTATGAACTGAGTAGCCTGATTCCTGATCCTATCTTAGACTAGATGTGGTTATGTTCATCTACTTTGAGATCCTTTGCAAAGATTCATGCATTTCAAATACAGCAATAATGAGGAAATTTTTCTGGATGACTGCGAAATTTTTCAGGAAGGAGCTATTCTAGCAGGTAATTTGCCCACCTAGATCACCAACCATGAATCTCATCAAACATACATAAGACATGATAGATAAGTCAGGTTACCGGAAAAAAGGATGAAGAGATAGATAATTTTGATATCGTCCTTAAGAATCGGTATAATGTGTTTTAAAAAAATTAAGACATTTCTAAATCTGTTTAAAAGTTTATTATTTTTTTTTAAAAAAAAATTACTCGAAAGTGCCTGAAATCACCAATGTGAAAAAGTCGGGAAGTCCCCGAAGTAAATCGAATGAAAAAAATTTGTTAAAATTTATCATTATTTATTTGTTTCTAACTGAAGAAACGTTTTGTTTTGGTTAAAAAGAAATGAACCATTAGTAAATGATGCAACTCAAGCCTATTTGCATCAGTATACATAAATAAGCATGCTTGTGATTCATGTAAATTAACAATAAAAAAACATGAATTTTTTGTTTAGTAAAAATTATAATTGCATTTTGGTGCTTCAAATATTGAAACAAACATTATTAAAGTAACCCAATGTCCCTATTAAGCGTTTTACTTTCTTTCTTTACAGTTGTGCTTGAATAAATATAAATAAAATGGTGTGTTATAAGTAACTTTATCTCTCACGATATTTCATGCTTTTTTTTATTAAATTTCTACTATTAGTTCACACTCTCCCTTATATATATCTTGTTCAAATTTTCAATCGTTAATAAAATACTTTTTGTTCATCCACTCAAGTTCAAATACATTTTTATAAACTTGTAGTGGACGACACTTGATGTTAATACAGTGTTTTCAAATATTAATTAAATTTAATTGGGGAAAATGCAGTTTAGTCCAACCACTTGGCACGATTTCAAACATTACCAAACTTGGCGATTTTTTTTGGCTAAACGTTAAGTCCGCGAAGCGGACCAGGATAGCCACATTAGGCAAAATACCTCCAAATAATTCCTGTCGCAAAGGGTGGTTGGGCTAAACTGCATTCCAACCATTTAATTTACTGGATGAATTTATTTTGCCACTTAATATTGTGATTCTGTCATATGTATATACATATTTATATTAATTGTAATTATTTAATAAAAAGTAATTAAAATAAAAATTTTCTTTGTTTACCTAAGTAGGACTTGACTTAAATTTTTTTTATATTGCTTGTTTATGCGGTTCTCCCATAAATCAAGAAAATCTATTCGCTTTCCCCCTCCCCGTAGTAAGTCACAGAATACCTATATAACTTTCGGTCATATCAAACCTCTGGTAGATCAGCAAATCACTATAATTTCTGCATTTCGAAATTTTTGGAAGGAAGGATCGATTACAATAAATAAAGGCTCAATAAAAATTCCAAAGAAAGACTCTTCAATCGATATCAATAAAAATTTGAATCTTATTCCGAAATTTTTTTTACATCACTGGATGAATGCCAATAGCCCGTTGAAAATTTAAAAATAAACCTGATTTTTTTACATACAATTTCAAATAAAGCGTCATTTAAGAAACATACTGTAATGTTTTCAAAGACTGGTATATGAATATGTTTCCTTGATATAAAGAACAATTTCTGATGTAAGAAACATTAAACTGTGTATAAAAATAAACTCAAATCTGTATCGTTGTTATTACTTTACAATATGCTTGGCTTGGTATGGTTAAGTCTGTGCGAATAATAAGCTTATTTTAATAAGTCAGAAACTATATCTCTTGTTAAGCTGCAGGTTAAGAAACTTTATTTAAAATAATAGTTCATGCCGTTTAGAAAACTTTGCTTTAAATGAACAAAAACTTTAATTTAAAATAATGCATTTGTTTAATACCTTCTCAGAATCTAATACTAGATATTTGAAATTTTTTGGGCAGTTGCTTGTATGAAATATGTTTAATTAATGTATTCATATTACTGGCTATGCTTAGTTTAATTAGTTGAAATAACCAAAAATGTTTAAAAAGGGATTTTTATTGTGAGGAATTTTTTTTAATAACTAATCAATGGTTGGTTTATAGTTTTTTTGTTCGTAAAAAACTAAATATACCTCAATGATTTATTTGAAACAAAATATACCTCTCTCTCACACACGCACACTAATTGATTTCAAACATTTATGAACATTTGTATAAAGAGATGGTATTTGTGAATAAACACTATTATGTGACACCCGTTTCTGAAATACGACATACTCTTTGATAAAAAACAGAAAATTTTAAATATTTATTATTCTAATAATATGTTCCAAATATCATTTTTAAACGTTAAAAATTAATTACTTTTACCAGTTAAACTTTAAATTTTAAGTAATTAGAATGATTATATAACGTATACTCAAAAGTTTGATCCTGAACATTAAATCACTAATTAAAATATATTAATAATTGCCTTAGCACAGCTAAAATTAATTTTTATTAGTCAGTAAAAAGTTAAGCAATGCAGAGATTTAGTATATTAAAAGTTCACAAAAATTCATTAGATTTCAAATTATCATTTTAAAAATGAAACATATATCAAAATTCAATGACTGATGTCTTTTGAATCTTAAGAATTTTTATATAATTAAATGATATTTTAATTTCTATTTTCTTGCAGTATATAGAGCATTGACATCAAATTTATTCCTGTCATTGAATACGAGACAAATTAAATTGCCAAACCTTGATACTTAATCATCATAAAAAAAAAACATTCCCCGTATTGAAAACACGATAATAAGCTGGTATTTTTTAAAAACATTTTATATAAAAAACCATCGAACATCAAGCAAATAATAATTTTCTTTCTTTTTTATTTATTTATTTATAATTTCGTTGGAACATCGTTACAAGAACATCGATGTTTCAATAAGGAAAGAAAAAAAATTATAGAAAATGTTCTGTATTACGAACATCAGTAACATAAAAAAAATGGCGAAAACCGTTATTTTTAAATTTCAATTCTCGACTTAGAAAATAAACGATGAATCTGAGTATATTACTTTCGCTTATTTATTTCTTTGGAAATTTTCCTCTTTTATTCTAAGCGGCGATAGAAATAGTAGCGTTAGTAATATTATAAGCATATTAGTTCCGCAAATCTTTTTTCTTTTTTCCTCTTTTTGACTAGATTTCATGCACCGTTGCCCTTCCGTACCCGCTGTCATATTTGTGTCTTAATCGTAGAGCAATCCAGGCGGAAGAAGAAACCATTCTTAAACAATAAACCCCATTTGTTTTAATTGTTGTCAAACAATTAGAGCTTTGATTGGAATAAAATTCTTTTATTGTGGGAATGTGTGGGAGCTGATTGGTACAATGGTAAGGAAGTCTTATCAATAAACAAAGATTCTGAGCTATAAAAGTTTGTGCTTTAAATTTTCATTGCAATAACTTTTTTCATTTAAAGTACAGTGGCCTCATATATGTGAAGTTGGTCATATTTCATGTATAAGAACAATTTATTGCTTTAATTGCTTTGTTTTTAAGGTATCGATGTAACACAACAAAAGGTATCAACACATTTTTAAAACGATTTCGGCCGTTGTTTTAATGTTTAAATGTAAAGACTTATTATTCTAATGTATTTGATCTGATAGCCTCATTTCTGGTCTAAAAAGCAAATCAGAGCAAAAGGAATTAATTACAAGTGCAATGAAAGACAGAAACAAACAGTCGACACCTATGATTAAATATGCTGGCAAAATTGTTATATGAGCGCGGCAAGTTACTCGGTAGCAAATGTCATTGCTCGGCATAGTAAACCTTTTCAAGAGGGAGAGTTTTTGAAGAAATCCTGGTTTGCATGCGTGCCCTCACTTTTCAATGATTTCGATAATAAAGATAATTCAGCGCGTCAATGATACTCCTTTATCTAGAAACACAATAAAAGAAAGAATCTTACAACTGGCCGGAAATGTAGTAGATCAACAAAAAATTGACATTAACTCCGCTCCTTTTATATCGCTATGTCTTGACGAAAGCGCTGGCGTCACTAAATCGGTACGTTTAGCTGCTTTTGCTCGATATTGCGTAAGAAACGTCACTAAGGAAGAATTAATTGCGATAACATCGTTGCTAACAACTACAAAGGACACAGATATTTGTACGGCTGTTAAAATTTCGTTTGCTGAGAAAGAAATTGATTTGAAAAAAATTGCTTCAGTAACAACTGATGGTGCTCCAAGTATGGTTTCATAAATTTATTTCAAACAGATGTAGGACATTCGATTCTTGAACTCCCCTGAATCATTCACCAACATGCCTTGTGTGCTAAGAGTGGTTAAATATCTTTTGATAATGTAATGGTGGTAGCCACAAAAATAGTCAATCTCATTTCGTCGCATGTGATGCTTTGTTAAATGAAGTCACCTAGGTGTATAATGGCTTACTGATGTAAGATAATGTTCGCTGGTGGTACAGCGGGAACGTATTTCAAAGATTTGTTGATTGCTTGGAAAAATATAGACTGTTTCAGCAAAATGAGGAGGGAAATGAACAGTACCCACAGTTATTGGATGTTACGTGGCTTTCAAAGTTGATGCTTGTTGCAGACGTAATTATACCAACGTTTCAACGAATTGAACGTGAAGCTTCAAGGCACAAATAAAACAATTATCGTCATGATAGATCACATTCGCGCTTTTGACGCTCAACTTAATGTTTTCACACACACACACACACACACACACACACACACACACACACACACACACACACACACACACACACACACACACACACACACACACACCCCACCCCCACCCCCCCCCACCCCCCACCCCCCCCCACACAGGAACGATATTATTGCAAGAAACTGCAGTATTTTCCAAAATTGAAAAAAAAAAATACCTACGATCTAGATGTACATAAGAAACCAGGCAAATAAACAGTCACTGAACAATTTATTTCTGTAATTGATTCTTCGATCAATGAATTTCCAGCGAAATTTTCTCAGTTCCAAGAATTATCGGAAACACTCAAGTTTATTATGTACCCTGATGTGACTTCATTTGATAAACTAAACTTGTCCCAATTCCATTGGTTGGATATTGAAGAATTTGAAATGTAGCTGATTGATTTCGAGTCTCGTTCAGTATGGATTCAAAAATTTATTGAAACAAGTAAATAGTTGGAATTAACTGAAACAGAAAGATTGACAAACAATATAAATAAAAATGTGAATAACAAAATTTTAAAAACATAGAATTCGTTGTCAGACACATTTAACTGTTTGAAGAAGCTTACTAGCTATGCCTGCGAGTATTATTTTCAGAGATGAATAACGTTTAAGACTCGCTTAGAAACTGTTTGACAGATGATTCTAGTTAAGTATGCATTCTGATAAAAGTAACATCTTACAACCCTAATATAAATTATTTATCATCTAATCTGCAACAACAGAAGTCACACTAATGTTGCTCTAATTTGAATTACACGTATAACTGAGAAATTGCAAAATGTACTTTTTTGCAGTAAATAAAGAGTTTTGAGTTGATAGAATTATGTATTATTACTTTCAAATAATCACGAAGTCAAAATTATTTCAGGCATGTCTATGACCTCACTAAACATTTTTTTAAGAAAAAATGGCACGTTGATACATAAAGGTTCGCCATCCCTGGTTTAGTGTGTTTCAAAAGACAATCTGTTGAAGGATGCAAAAGATATAGACATTAGTGTTCAAAGATTCTCTGATTATTTTGAGAAAAAAAATTATATTATGAAAGGTTATTAAAATTAATTCAGTTTTGTGAATGAACAAAACTTCTTTTTTTCATATTTCGTCCTTTTTTTTAAGATTTATTCCTCTGGTTTTGGTTCATAAGTATATACTTTTATTTTGTTATTATACACGTACTGTAATGATTTAACCACGCATCCTTTTGGTACTCACCAGGAGTGGCCATAAAGCGGCATTCGCAGGCGAATGATATGGCTCATATGTAAATAAAATATATTTATGAAATATGATAAATTAAAATTACTCTGTGACCAAAAGTGATTCATTTATTTTTTATTTCTTTTTATAAAGTAATTAGTAAATTAAGTTGATCACAATGTCTAAAATAATTATTTTATTTTCTTTCTTATTAGTTAAGAAACTTCAAATTATTATTAAAAAAATACCAAAAAAAATTATGCATTCTATTAAACAATTTTGTAAAATTAATCTTTCAAATTTTGATGTACTGACGAATGCTTTACGGATGTTTTCTATCTTAATTGTTGTTGTTGCACACCCTCGAGAATAGCAGAGCTATATCAAGTCTATCTTAGTAATTATTAGTATTGAAAATCAGGTTGAAGACTTGTCAGAGCAGTTCAAACCAGCTTAATTAAATGTAGATAAGTTAAAAGGGATCAGTCTCTTTTTTTCCTCCATAAATTTGTGTGTTGAATAAAATACGAAAAAAATATCGAAAAGTCAGATTCGTCTCAGAGCACACTTTTTCGTTTTAAGGATATTTTTGTTCCTGAACTATTTTCATAACTCAGTCCCATTTTGTTTTACTTATTTTAATACTTTATCTACAAGTTCTAATAGTTCCAACTCTGTTGACACAATATCCCCATGAATTGGCTGTGAGACGGAACAGATATTTTTTAAAATGTCAACAAGAAAAAAATTGCCTAATAATATAAAGGGTGGTTTCAGGGCCCTTCAATCGCTAAATCCATCAGTAAAATCTTGTGCCAGTCTGTTCAACTTGCATGTACAATCTGAAGTTATAATTTCGTACACGAATAAAGTTTCCCACATTTTAGTAAGACATGGAAATGAGTGGAGGCTTCAGATAACATGTTTTTCTTGAAGAAACTCTATGCTAAATTTAAAAAAAATTATCATATCCTTACCATACCTGGTAATTTTAATGACTATAAGTGTTTCACTATATCTGTGAAAATTGCCTTATATATTAACCCGTTGGCATCTTCAAGTTTAAGGAAAGATTTATTTTTTCAGTGATAAATTATTTGATTAAAAAATTTTTATGAGCACATTCATCACTTACCAAGCCCACAACACTAAACAAAATCATAATTCGTCGCCTGGAAACCCATCGTTTTCTATTTATCGTCCAAAGGTTTTGAACTGTCGATGAGTTTTGACGCTTGAGTGCATGCAGTTAACATTTTTTGAAACTACAACCGTAATGTGGTCTTATTTAAAATATTTAGTTACTAGGTGTTCTCTATGAACAATGTAATGTACAAGAATAAGATTAGATTACAATGCTTCGGTATTTAAAATTGCAGGAAGGCTATTAATAGGATCTCTCATTACTGGAGAATCTTCAGTGGAGACGATACGTTCAATCGGTGCAGAATGCTTTCTAGTACATCATTAAGGGGTCTTTTTCATATCTATTCCTCGAGTCGTATCCTGTAGAGCAATAAGGTTTTATAATTTTTGTATCAATTCCATATTATTTGTCTCTCAACGAACAAACATAGCTATTTGTGACTTAAGATTACTGTCCATAGATTCGTCTAATTTCAGACGCAGTGCTGAGCAGTTCATCAAATCCTCTTGCAAATTACTTACCATGTCATCGGAAATAACAGAAATTCGTCTTTTCATAATATGCCGAGATGTAGATATTTATGCAATTAATTTGAGTAATTTCTTATTTTCTGTATCTACGAACAGAAATTATTTCGGCAATGTTTCTTTTTATGAACTCGTCTTCCCAAGTCGCGTTTTGCCCAAGCAGTATTGAAGTCCTTAATAAGTCGGGCTTCAGTGGTTACATCTGTCTGTTTAATAAACATTGAAATAACCTCGTTTTGTTAAATTAATTTTGCTTTTAAATACAATATTTTAGTTTGTTTTAGCTCGCAATCAGCTGTAAATAAAGTTGACTGAAAGAGGAATGATTTAATTAGTGTCACTTAAGATTACTAACCTTGAACTGTGCATTATTTGATACAAGATACATATTGGTTCCCCGCTCACCCTAAATATCCATCTTCTCACAATGCTTTCAATCTCATGTTCTCCTCTTCATTCTTCAGTTTTCAGATAGCTTTCCCATCTAAGGATAGGATGGAAATCTTTCAAAAAAAAAATTATAATTTTCTTTTTCACTCAAGTTAAATCAAGGAAATAATAATAATAATAAAAAACTCTAATAAGCCACATGCTTAGAAATTTGCGTCATCTACTGTGGACAAACCGAAAGGAATAGCTTTCAAAAATAAAAACTGGAATGCGGATTAGACCACATTGTTGGCGATAAATCGCTAAATATGACAGCCCATGTTTTACTGGTTGAACAAGGTTCGTTATACTTGCAACCCAAAAATTTCACCTTAACATTCCCATTCGGTGATTTTCAAATTCGTGCTTAAGGTGTAGCCATCTGTCTGGCAACCATTTGAATAAACGGCTTTTTAAAATATTCCTTTCTGAAAGGTGGCTTCGAAAATCAGTTTAGCTATTCTTCCGAGGTGTATATTATAATAATCAAACTCGAACATTAAGGGTTAAGAAACTGAATCAGTAAAACAACACTTTCTTAGATAAAATGTGATGAAAAGTATAGAAAAGTATCTGAATGTTAGCAATTACTAGAGCTTCAGCAATGATAGCGAAACATTTTTACAAGATACTTTTAAAGGGTAGAAATGTAAACAAAGTACGATTACATTTTTTTTTTTTTTTGCAATAATTTCAGAGCTCAAAAGAAATTGCAATGGGCTCAATTTATGACGATCTCATGACAGATACAATTACGGGATTTATACTGAAGTCAAAGCTAATATCAATCGTGTAAATATTGTAACACAGGTCGATTCCGTATACAATTTCAAATTTAATAATTTGATAAAGACGTACTTACGTTGTCTCCTAAAATTATTCAAAAAATCCCCTCAAAATTCCTTTTTGTATTTTTTCTTGTATAATATCCATTAAAATTGGTGCACCAAGAAGATGATACGCTACACACGTGAAATTTACACGACAGGATGAAGATGCTGTGATAAATAAAAGAACAGTTTTTCAACGTATTAATGTAAAGCAGGCGCCGGTAGCGACACCTACAGTACGTTTGAATGAAGAAATTGTACAGCAGGTTCCTCGCACACAAATTACATCTGAGAGTTATCGCCTTGTGAAAAGCTGTTGAGATGCCTCATTAAGAAGGAGAAATGCTTGCCAGCACATTTCTGACTTTGATAGAAGTCGAGTTGTAACCTACCGGGATCGCGGTTTATCGTATCGCAGTATTCCTGCTGGCGTCAGTCGAGATCCCATGATTGTCTGCAGAATATGGAATCGATGTGTTCAGGATGGTCATACGGAATGCTGAGCTGGATCTCAATGGCCTGCTACCACTAACAGCTGAGAAGACAGAAATGTTACTTGCATGACCTTAATAGATTGTACAGCCACGTCTCGAGCCCTGAGTCAAGAAATGGGGTCGTTTGTAAGACAACAAGGGTCTGCACGAACAGTTTGACGATGTTTGAGGCAACATGAACTATCAGTTCGACGACCTTGACTTCGGCTACCTTTGAAGCTAAATCACAGACATGAGCGCCTTCAATGGTGTGATAACCGACGAACCTGGACGTAGCAACGGCGTGACGTTGTCTTTTCACATGAATTCAAGTTCTGTTTGAAACAAAATGTTGGTCGCATCCTTGTTTGGTGGCATTGTGGAGGACGTACATTATCAGCTTGCATTCGATTTCATCATACTGGCCCATTACCTGGAGTGATGATATGGGATGCCATTGGATACATGGCTCGGTCAGCTCTTCTTCACATTGGCGGCACTTTAAACAGCGGAAGTTAATTCCTGATGTGTAAGATCCCGTGGCTCTACGCTTTCATCGAGCCCAAAGAAACACTACATTTTAGTAGAATAGTGCACGAACACGTGTTGCCGGTATTGTACGGACCTTACTCGAAAGAGAAAATGTTCGTTTGCTGCCCTGGCCGGCACGCTCTCCAGATCTCTCATCAATAGGAAACGTCTGGTCAATGGTTTCCGAACGACTGACTCTATAATCGACCAATCACTTCTATCGATGAAATGTGGCATCTTGCTAAAGCTGCCAGCTGTAATTATGCACCCAACCAATCTCGATGCCCAGTTGTATAAGAGCTGTTATTACTGAAAGAGGTGATTTTTTTGGGAACTGATTTCTCAGAATCTATAATTCCAAATTACTTGAAAATTTAAAATCTTGTTATTTTTAGTATATTATATTTAAGCAATAAATGTAATTTTATTATTTACATTTCTTCCTGGGGTATAAATTTTAATGGCCAATAGTGAAAATACTTCTAAATCTAATCTTTATTATTATTTTTATGAGTTAATATGATTAAGAAATGTGTATCTTTAAAACATTTTGCGTAAAAAGCAAAAATTGGCAATAGTAAAGTGTATGATTTGTTTGGTTGGAAACAATAGTGTTGCATCAATCATGTTATGAATCGAGCGCGTTTAAGACATTAAAAGTGTAAGGTTTATATATGATCGAATTTAAAATTACATAATAGGTTTTTGACATCACGATTACCTTAAAAAAATCATACAAAAAAGTACTGAGATACTTAAGAAAATTGGCAAAATAATTTCGTCAACTATTATTAAACATTTTATGTTATGTGTCAAAGGGAAATATTTTACATTATGCATCCAATGCTTCAAATTAGGAATGAGAATTGGTGGATGGTGCAAAATATTTATAGACAAAACCTAATGGAGTTCTAAGAAAAATAAGGGGAGCAGACATTAAAAATTTAGCTATAATTCTAGCAACTCTTTATTAGTGACAATTTATATTAACTTTACAGTGGTGATGCCTTAATAGTAATGTGTAATACTTTAAATTTTGATTAAAATAATTTTATAACTTTAATCAAAGGAACAATATTACTCATACACTACAATTAAATAGAAGTATTAAGGAATTCAAAAATGATCGGTGATAATTTCCTTAAAAAAAGTGAGGCTTTTTTAAAATAAATACCAAAAAATTATAATTTACCAAAATACAGCCAGTGAATTTACTCGAGGCCTCGTTTGATATCCAATTATACTTCTAAAACACAAGGAAAAAATGCTCTCATAGATAGTTTATGGATTATATTTTTTAATTATGTGCTCAAAGCAATGTATTTAATTCTATTAAAGAAAGAAAGAAATACAACATAAAAGTTTCATAGTGTCTAACAATTATACTGCGATGAAAGGTATTACAGTATTGTGGATATTTTAGCTTAATGTTTTAATAATTAATTAAAAAAAAAGCAAAGGAAAGATGATTAGATGATGAAACAATAAGACATATAAAATATTTTGTTCACAATTTCTAGTTTCATGCTCTTAGAATTAAGAAAAATTCCATTTCTTTCCTGAAAAGGTTAGGAGAAGGAGAGATCTCCCCTCTGCCCCTCCCAGAGAAAAACGCATTAATTATTCAGAAAAGAAATCAATGTATTTTTCTTTCAAAATTTTTTGAAGAAAACCTATTAATTAAGAATTTTCATTGCTCATTTAAAAAGCAATGGAAATATTTAAGAAATTAATCAGTTTTTTTCGAAAAATGCGAAGAGAAAAATACATTGATTATTTTTCAGAATTTAAATAAATGATAGTTGCAAAGACAAGAAGGTTTTAATTTGCTCAATTTTTTATAAAAAAATTGTTCTCTTGTTTTTGATATATAAATTTAAACTTGAATTTTTCAATTTATTTTTAATGACACTTGAACTTTAAACTTTTGACTGACAATGAAAATGACTACTACAAATGAAACGTATTCTTTTTAAAAGCACATTAACTTGTAATTTATTTTTAAACATACTTATCAATATTTGAAACATAAAATAATTATTGATGCAAGTAGGAAATCATAAAAAAACTTGCAGCAATTTGTTAAATATTATAATTAATTTCATTACCTTTCTCATTTCATCATATAACTAGTTCTAAAAATATGAAAGAGCATTTGTACAGAAGAAAAAAAAGCTCCTTTTTTTAGCAATAAATTTTCCTGTTTACTAATAAATCTAGCGCAGTGATACAAAAAAATTTTGATGACATGAATATTTAGTACATCGTAAATCTTGTATATTATCGAATATAATAATTCAGAATTGGAACACGCCAACGAAATATTAGAATGCAATTACTTCAGTGACAACAGAATTAAGTTTATTTGAAAATATGAAAATAACATGCATAAAGAAAACGAATTTAAAGAATAATGGTAATATGCAAAAACATGCTAGGTATTCAAACACAGCTATTCAGAAACCCTATTTATTGTTTAAAAACTTGCGGTTGAGTGGCTCTTGTCACGCTAAATTGACCATTTATTTGATGACTTTCTAATAGCAAGTATCCACTTTTCCTGTGGGCGGGTAAAAGATTAATTGAGATATTAAAATATGACTGATAAAAAGATGTAAAATTAGATATAAATACTGTCGATACCAATAGCTAATTTTATAGAGAAAGCTTTTTCCCGATAACATTCATCTATTTATCTTAATTGAGATTCAAATTGTGATCAGACAAGCATGGAAAGATATTTTTTTTCTTCGAATTTCTTATTTCAGTACAAATTCTAGAGTCGCGTTATATGCTTGAAGCGAAATTATAGTCTTTATTTACAAGTCAAAAGAAAGAAACTTATCTTTTCAACAGACATGGTCCGAGGAATATGTCTGATAAGGAGGATGTACGTTAGAATGCTAAAATGTAGAACACTATTTCTTTTCGAACACTGGACAGATAGTGAACAGGCTTATCGGTTATTTGTTCTCATAGAGGCATCTAATGCAATGTCAATTTGAAGGAAAACAAAAACAATACGTGATGAGAAGTTTTTTTGTTAATTTTTTTTATTTCAAGGTCGAGAGTTTCGGTCCTTCAAGGTATTTGAAGCAATGAACTGCCATTTTTATTTCGGTTTCTGATTTTTTCTAGCATTTTGGCAATGCGTATCTAGAGCATCTAAGATAAGTTTTTCACCTATAGTGTTTTTTGTTACATTTGACTGGAAATAACAGTGTTTTGGCCATCTGGACAAGTATAATAGCCAAAGGTATTATAAATGTTACTTTCTTACATAGTGATCATCCGTAACACTTCTACCCTTTCACTAAGCACCAGCGCAGAAAATTTATTCACCACCAAAATGAATGTCCAAAGATCTGAACTACAATTATTTCAAATATTTTTCCCCCCTCATGATTACTGGTTCGCTGGATATACATGTTTCTGGTTTGAAATAAATTATAGAGCAATCTTCACGAATGAGTAAAATTACTCTATTGTCATTCAGAATAGTTCTTCTACAATTTTATAACAGCGAAAGTTTCATTTTGGCTTAATATATAAGCATTGCAATTATTGTTTTAAAACTGTTCGCTATCTACAAGTAGGTTGCGAAGACTAAAGATGTACTTGAATTACTGTCATCAAGTTATCGTCTTCAGTTTTCATATATTGACTGTAGTTATAAATCGAGGTCATTTTCCCACATATGTATATTCCGACAAATAACAGTATATAAAAGTGCCAAAATAATCTCGCACCCCTGGTTTGTTGCAACTATTTTCGTATGTTGTGCTTACTTTCCAATAATAGAGTAAATTTTGATATATAACTGAACCATTTTTACTTGAAATTTTGTACAATTTACAATTTAAGTAGTATCATCAATGTTAGTAATTGCATTACAGCTGATGGAGGATTTCAATACATCACACAAATGTCTTTATATTCTCATCCATAAATAAAGATATAATCTAGTTAAGGAGAGTGTGGAACACTAAAATTGAATTTCTTTTATAAAAGTGGTTGAAACTTTGTGTGTGTGTTTGATAATTTAAGGATATGAAATTGGTTTCTACAGAAAACTTGAATATTTAGCTACAAAATACAAAATTAGTAGTTGTTTAAGTTATAAAATAAAAGCACTGTATCAGTTAAAAAAATTTGGAAAATGATTCAAGTATATTTTACCCAGGTGGGAGGCTTGAACTGGGTGAGAGGGAAAAATCAATCTTAAAACTTGATGAAAATTGAGTAAAATTTAAATTTCAAGAAAGTGATATTAGAAAACAGTATCTAATTTTAAATATGATGTAAATCTATCCAATTTTTCATCAAATTTTGTGATATATTTTAAATTATTTCAATGCTAATATCATAATCTAACTTACTGTCGTCATTTTGAAATTAGGAAATAAAAGAACATTTATATTTAAATGAACTTGTAACGGGTTCTTTCGTATTTTTATCTTTAACTTATCTTTTGGGGTTACTTTATTACGTTATTTGCATCTATAACATCTCCTTATGAATGATCCTTTACTTGTATAAATTAGCATTACCATATAAGAAAATAAGTGAATCAGAGGCATTAGAAAGATTAGAAATAAGAGGAATTAGTGAAATTGATGAGTAATCTATATGGGGATTGATTGATTGTTTATTAACGTCCTACTTAGAAGCAAAACAAAGGCTATTGGTAGAATGCCCAAGGGGTTCGCGCAAGGAGTTTAGAGCTAAAAACGGGCCACACGAGAGACAATCTACCCCACACTCAACATTTACTGACAAATAAATTTTTTTTTTCAATAATAAATGGTAGAATTGATGACGGAACTCAGAATTTTGAATTTCGGTCAAGTGATGACAACTCCCTCTTCAAACTTCTACACCACGCCAATGGGAGACTTTGACAGATTTAAAGTGCGTCGGCTCCGTAATACATCAGGTCCTCAGTGACTTCAGGGCTCGACGAAAACAACGATGGCCATGATTTCGCGACCATGACTACTAAACTACCGCGGCCATCTCACTATATGGCTGCGAGCATGTATGAGGTGGTATTCTAAGACTGTATATCTGCCCAGATCCCGAAAGTAGAAAAATATTAGATCCCTATTTTTTACTGTTTTTAAGATAAGTTCTATATTATAATAATTGATTAAAGAAGCGATTAGGTGAACGCTACCCAATATTAATTTATTCTGATATTATTTATTCAAAATCGAATAAATTGCTTGAAAACTTTTGGGACTGATTTTTTTGAGTGATTATATATAACGACGCTAGATTGCTGTAAACATAAAAATATTTTTGAAAAATATTTCTGTCATTAACTTAATCAAGGAAAAGGGGGGAAATTAATCTGTTAAATACATGCGCTTATAATTACAAAAAAAGCAAGAAAACAATTTAATCTAAAATTACTGAAATGTAATATTCTAATTTGCAATTACCTATTGCAGCGCATTCTTTAAAGTGTGGTTCAAATTATATATAGCGACTTTTGTAAGATAATTTTATTAAATGTAGGCATATCTACACATACTTTTATTAAATAACCAAACTTTTATAAAACATATAAATAGTAATTTTAATAATTAAAGATGATTATTCTATTAGAATTTTTAATGTATTCATATTATTTATCAACTTACGTAATCAACTTTATTATAACTCTAATTAAGAAGATGTTGCACGAACGTTGATAACTTTAGCATTATAAATTTTTGTAGAATAATTTTAATAATCACGAGGGTATCGACACACACTTTTTTTAAATAATGAACCTTTATATCAGAGACGTAACTTGTTATTTCAATTATTAAAAATATACATTTTATTAGGATTAATTATATATTCATATTATTAATCGATCTTTAATATTGCTTTATGGTATTGGTAGATAGAAGAAACTGCTAATGAATAACAATAAAAACTATGAGACATATGTGGCTTGATTGTAGAGTACTGTCTCCAAGGTATAACTTTTTATTTATTAACTGATTTTCAAACTTCTTACTACATATATTTTTATATACTGCTGCTGTTCGTAGGAGTCGTAGGTGTGCCGAGAACTGAAGAAGATGGCGATTCCCATATGCATATGTTCCTTTGTACCCATTAAGACTTTTTCTCAAAATTAAAATATTTCAGGATAATTCTTTTATTATACAATTATAGTAGTTCTAAATTTTAAACATAAGAGTTTTTTTCTCCTCATGCTTAAATTTTTTTCATCACGAAGAGAAAGAAGGATTCCATTTAAGCCAATTCCTGAGAAAAGAATAGAAAACTCGTCACTGTTTCTGAAAAAGTGATTTTAGGTCAGTGTTTGTAGACGAAGAGACAGAGTTGCATCCCTATTGCAGATGCTCCCTCCCCTTCCTTCAACAATTTTCAGGGAAATAATTACGGGAGGCACTCTTCTCTTCCAAACAGTGACATAGGAATATCTAAAACAAGTCTATGAAATACCCATCTCTGCGTATTCCCTTTTGTTGAGTCGAATTGCCCACGAGCAGTAGTCACGGCTCTCGTCTTTCATAAAAGAACGACAGCCAAAAAATCTGGGTCGGTCTGTTTTCTTTTGTTGAAATTCATTAAGTCTATAATTATATTTCTTTAAATTTTTGCTCGGACCTTTTTCTTAATTTTTTAATTTCATACAGACTAAGAGGAAATAGCAGCAGCTTTTGAATTATTTAAACTCTGATGAAAACATTCCAATTTTCAATTTGAAGCAGGAAAGTGTACATTAAATAACAGAGAATACGTAAAAAATCACCTATTGGAAACAGAAATACACAAGTACAGAACTCAAGAATTCACTATTCTTCAGAATTTACCCAATTGATATGAAAAACGACACTGCAGTTTGAAAAATATGACAAATCTAATTACATGAATCGTAAACTAAATGACGAAAAAAAAAATTGATACTCTTGAAAAAGTTTTGGATGTCAACAGCCACGCATGTGTTTCTAAGTGATGATGATATCTTAATTTAATTTACTGTTAGAATACCCATATCTGCCTTATTTAAAAATTAAAGAGGATATTTACTGTAAATATTGTGTAGTTTTTCCCGAGAAATATGGGGACAAATCAAACAGTCAACCATTGGGACAATAAATTAACCAGCCTTTCTGTTTCTGACGTAAATAGACAAAACAACTTCGTGAGCAGCAAGGAAAATATTATCCCGCGATTCTTTACCAATTGTTGACAATTTAAGGATTATTATACAAGGGAGTAAGCAAGGTGTAATAGATATTATTGATACTGCCAGCGTTCGATAGGCAAAATAAAACAGAAAAAATTTAGACCTATTATAAAAACAATAATCCTCTCCTCTATGGCAGAATTACACTTTCTTTAATAGGTCTTTGTCAATACGATCAATGAAAGATAAAAGCAAGAAACATTACCATCACGATGGGAATTTTCGTCAACTGCTTAAATTCTGAACTGATGCTGGAGATGATATGTTTAAAGAGCATTTAAAATCATATTCAAATAATGGATTGTTTTTCTCGCCTAAAATACAAAAAGAAATTATACATGCTTGCAACGAAATAAATGAATCTAAGAAAAATTTATTGAAAAAGTAAATTCACGCAAATATTTTTCTGATATAGTGGATGAAACCACAAATATTTCTTTAACAGAACAGATCTCTTTAATTTGTAGAATGTGAGGACAACAAAATCTTATAAACAAAAAAAAAAAACTGACAGTGCCAATAATTTCAACACGTCAAGAAGATCTAGCAAACTGAATTTTGAAAACCTTAGAATCATTAGGTTTGAATTTAAGGAATAGAACAATCCAAGGATATGATGGTGCTGCTTCCATATCTAAAGCATTCGAACGGTGTTCAAGCCAAAACAAATATACCGAAAAAAATTCCAATTAACATATATATACATCGTAGTTTTCATTCTCTAAATTTGGCTATTTCAGACATATGCCAAATTAAAGATATTTGTAATTGTGTTGGAATAGTTGAAGACTGGAGTTAGTTCTACTCCTAAAATATATAGTGTTTTGCAGTATAATGTTAACATATAGAATAAAAAAAAGTTATCACCTACGCGTAGGATTGAGTGGTAGGGGTAGTGATTGCCTTTTACGTCGCAAAGAGAAGCAACGCGAGGGCTATTGGAAACGGACCTTGTAATTTTTAACCTCTATCAAGTGACGAAGAAGCCACCTAAGTTGGCACCTCCCTCTGCAAACTTCCACACCATGCCAATGGGAGTACTTAGGATCTTGACCAGTTTTATTGTGTATGAGTATCACTTAACGGAGTGTTTTTAGTGGCATGAAGGTTCGAACCCACGCTTCGATGAAAACACTACGCCGGCTGCGATCACCGCTAGGCTGCGATCACAGCTAGGCTGCTATAGCCACAAATGAGAGAATGAATGGAAAAGAAAGCAATATTTGCAAAGAAAGATGTTCACACAAAAAGGATACATTGGAAAAGAAAAACAAATGGTGCGTCTTGAACATAGGTTACAACACCACCTTGCCAAGACTTTATGTGGTTACCAGAACTGAGAACATTTTTCCACCGTCTTCGTTGACACACAAGGGGGTTTAACGACCGGCAAAATTGGAATTCATTTCGGTGGCTCTACAGTGTGATATCAGATTTCATCCTCTTTTTTTCCCCTTTGTTCTTTCTTTCTTTATCCAAAAATCGACCAATCGCCTCAAATTTTCCTCTTTCATTTTACGAAGTTCTCTTCGCAAACAGTGTCGTTCTGCTTGATCATGGAGTGATTGCAGACATACTTTGTTAATTTGTTGACCTACAATTTTTTTCTCGATGAACGGCAATCCTCGAGATCGCAATGATACTGGAATTTCATTCATTGGATAAACATTTAAAAACAAATAAGTTTTTTTAGGCTGTTGAATAGGCACATATTCTTCCACTAATTGAATAACCTGATCACGTTACATTGAGTTATGAACTATCAGTCGTTTCTGAACAAAATGCAAATTCACTGCTAATCAATGGAAAAGGTATAAAATTAATTTGTTGATTTTGGATATCTAACAATTTATTTTTTAATAGCAGATTCGATCGATTGGATTGCTTATTCACGTTGCTCTTAGAATCAACACAAGGGCTATTGGTTACGAATCTTATAATTTTGAACTTTGGTCTAATAATGAGAATGACTCCTGAGTTGGCTCTTACTTTTTTAAACTTCCACTTCATGCCAACGGCTCGATAGGTTTAACCTGTTTCAGACCCGCTACATGACACCAGATCAAATTCAGAAAATTCGGTGGAAAATACTCATGTCCATTTCTAATTGTTCTTTTATAATAACTTGTATTTCAACGGGTTTAAAATTTTTACTAAACATATAAAAGACGGAGTCTCCATTTTTGCAGAAATATTATTTCGTAAACAACTTTTCATAAAAAATGTAACCAAAAATAAGTCTTGTGGGAAGAAATGATTTAATTACAATCATAACATCTGGAATCTGCATGATTTTTTTTTTGCCATCAATTAATGCCAAATTATTGCGAAAAATGCTTTTCTGCACAATTCCAATGCTGGAAAATAGCATCGGATAAGCAAAAATGTCGGGTAAAAGAGAGGCTCTCAGAAAAGGTTTATTAAATGTCCAGCGTAGTTTACAATACACGTCATGAAATTGATGAAATTTGCTATTGTTTACTAACATCGCACTGAAAAGCAACACAAAGGCTATTGGCGACGGACCTAGTAATTTGGAACCTAGGTCAAGTGACGAGGACGACACCTAACGTAGCACCTTCCTCTCTAAGCTTCCACGCCTCGTCAACAGGTGGATTTGGGACATCGGCCAAATTTAATGTGCATCAGCCTCGCTAGACGGCAGGTTTTTATTGGCATCGGAGCTCGAACCCACGACTCGAGAAGAACAACGCTGGCCGCGAGTTCACTACCATGACCACTTGGTTACAGCGGCCACATAACGAAACTGATAATCATGCTTCATAATGAAAATTAACTAAAAAAAATGAACTCACAGTTCCACATTTTTTTTGAAGTTAAATGCAATAAAAAAGTTTAGTCCTGTGATGATTTAAAGAGATTTTTGATGGTACCCAGAATCGCCATTTGGACAGCATCCTTGTGCCAAATCCTGTAGTTTTCTGTTGCTCATTGTATTTAATTTCAGTTTCTGTAGCCTTCGTTATGTAAAAGTCTGAGAGGCATAAATTGATAAACTTTGTCGCACCGAGTTGTGAATTATGACAGAGTGAGTGAGGGTGGCATGACAGACATAGAGTCGCAGTGCAGACGGAGTTCATTTATATTCAGGTAAATAATTAGAGCTACCAGCAGTTTTTGTAACTGAATGAGGCTTTTTGTGGAGGTTGTCGGATGATACGAATGCGGATTGAAGATCGAAAAATGAGGTTCTGCTGTACAGAATGTGATTTGCGCTCTCGTCGAAAATTTTAGAGTAAGGAACACAAATATAAATGTCAATGCTAAAATCACATAATGCTCTGTAAGGTGTATTATATTAAATTGCAAAGAATAACTTTTCATTAGAGGACCTTGTATTTGTTTTCTTTCTTTTAATTCGACACTAGCATGATTAAATAAATTTATCAAAATGTATAAGTAAGTTCCAACTTTCTACTTTGATTGCAAATGAATTGCTATACAGGAGTATCGAAGCTCATGTGCTGGAATTTAAGATGTGATAGAAAACATCAAACGAGAAATTTTCACCGCCTTGCATGGGCGAAGAGAAATGCGGAGCCAATAGATGGCGCTGTAATGAAAGCATAAAGCGCGCAGATTTTCTTACACATCGTCATATCTACCGTTGACTATAGAGTATGGCTTTTCCTGATTACAGTTGGACATCATGCCTCCTGAAATCAACAGTAGAAAGTTGTAAAAAATTCGAATATGTTTTCTATTACAGCGCCCGTCTACATTCATCGCGCTTGCTTTCCGCCTATGGATTGTATGGTGATGTCTGGTTTGGAGGTTTATCACTCTTCATTCTGTATATATTCGAAACTCCCTGTATTTCTATCTGGGGTTTAGCATTTTTGCTTGTTTCTTCACCACTTTTGTTTGTTTGCATGAGCATCATTGTGTCGATTCTTGAGCTTCTTATGTTGATCAGTATATTTAATTCCAATTTCGGAGCCTTAACTCCGTCGTTATATGAAATTCTGAGACTCAATTTGCTCTTTGATCAATTTCAATTTCGTTGACATTGCAATTTCAAGAGACATAATTTCTTCATCAGCTAATTTCTGCCTCTTATTAGAATACAATCGGGAACAAAAACAGGAAAAGAAAATGATTACGCTCACTCTTACAATTTGCAATTTTGTAGTCAATTGATGCAGGTTTTTCCTTTTCTTTTTTTTTTGCGTTGGGATGTTGATTAATACGGAATATCAGACAAACGAAGGGTCGATATATATATGAACTAGATTGTATTATAAAGTTACGAATTATATTTCCCCCAATTCTATTGAATGTTTTCTTTTTATATCAGACTGATTTACTGATTGCTTATTAACGTCGCTCTTAAAGCAACACATTTGATAGCAACGGATCTCTTAATTTTGACTCGGTCCTGTGACGAAAGCGATACCTGTGCTGGCACCCCCTTACTACCTAATACTGAAATTTATTTCCGTTATACGTTTAAGGAGTAGACATTTTGTATATTATTTATCAAAATAATAATAAAACAACCTATCATTCTCATCTTTATTTCGGGTGAAAGTGTTTGGCATCATATAAATTCTAGATTTTTTTTAAAATAGTTTAAAAGTTTTACCACCTTTACCGTATCCTTATGTCGATTTGTGCAGCTTCTTCTCTTTGTTCCTTCTTGAATTTAATTTCAGTATCCAAAGCCTTAATTCAGTCGTTCCGTAAAACTCTAAGAGAATCCACAAATGGTGCTTGCTTTTCATCTTTAATTACATTGTTTTCACAATTTTCATCAGCGACAATTTCTTCATCTAATTAGTTGTAGGGTCGGGAGCAACAAAAAATAAACTTGCAACTTGCAGTTCTAGCTGCCGATTGAGACGTTCTCATGCGGGGAGTTGTCTAATATAACTTGGATAAACAGACTCTGCTGTATTTCATAGAGAATAAAATGATATGAAATTCTGATATGAATAAAAATATTGTTAAATAAATATATAAACAAAAACTTTAAAAATTCTTATTTTGTTGTTGTTAAAATCACTACAAAGATTTTAAAAAAAGTGATAGTCTTATAGACTCCGAGAGAACACTTTGCAACGTTCTCTCTCTGTTATGACTTTTTTCTCTTTCCATTTCTAATCTTACACACGGTGATTCACTATAATTGCGACAATTTGCTGGGGGGGGATTTAGGGGTCGCATAGAGAATTCATATAAATTGATTGATTATTTATTAACATCCCATTGAGAAGCTACATGAAGGCTATTAGTGAAGGTCCTCGTAATTTTGAACCTCAGTCAAGAGACGAGGACAACACCCGAGCTGACACCTCTTCCTCTCCTTCCCAACAGGAGGATTTAAGAAATCGACCAGATTCAACGTGTATCAGCCCCGATACATTGAGATTCTTTAGAGGTGTCAAGGCTCGAACCCACGACTCAACGAAAACAACTCCGGCATCGAGTCCGCGACTGTGAACACTTGGCTACAGAGGTACCAGATGATTCGGATTAACATAACATTGCAGGGTCAGAAATTCTTTTTTCGTGCTGTTAAGGGCTTTGTGCAAAAACACTACTGCAAAACCACTTTTTTAAAACCAGGGTTTAAGAAACGATTCTTGATGGACGATTTCTTAGACATTGAATTGATCCACATGTATCTCGCGTTTGGAGCTGCGAATTGTAAGGAGAGAGCCGAACAGCGCTTGCAACTTTTTTTTCCGTCTGTGCGGTCGAAAATATTTAATCTTTCAGCATAAAGTCCTGGCCTATCACACCAGTGTGAAGTCCGGCAACACGTCTAAGCGTTACAGTTAGACATCAATGATTCGGTTGGAGTAGTCCCGTTCATTGGCTTGCTAGATTGAGGGTCTTATCATGTCTTGACTTCTGCTGGGTCATATGAAGTCATTAGAGCACGAGACCCACATTGAATCAATTAAAGACATAGCCTATTGTATCTTTAAAACTGCCGGGAGATCCAAGATGCAGCAGAAATCTTCCATAACGTTAGGGATTCACCGATTTGAATCTTTATGGTCGAAATTACGAACACTTGTAGCATGTATGCTATTTACTAATGTAAAACTTGTCATTAAAATGCTTTGTGTTATACTAATGCTCTTTTTTTTTGTCTTTGTTCTTGTCTTTGCTTTTTTTTTTTTGACTCTAGCTCATGTAGAAAGAATTTCTAACCCTGTAGCTTTGCGATTCTGAATCCTTTTTTATTTGTGCCCCCTATCTTATTCTTAAAGTTTGTTGCACTGGTAGTGAATCACCCTAAATACAATTTTCTTCTTTTTCACAGGCGCGACAGTCCCGGATGAGCCTTGTCCTTCCTCAAAATTCCATTATATGTCGTCCGGTTCTTGGCCAACTTATCTTCTTAATAATTCTCAAGTCCTTTTCCAGGCAGACAATCCAGTAAAGGTTCCCTCTTTTTTGGGAACCAAATGACTTAGCCAAGAGGATCTTTTAAGTAGATCGATTCTCCTTCAATCTTATTAAGTGTCCTGACCATCTAATCCTCTGTATTGCTATAAATTTAGTAAATTTAGTAATAATAATTATTGATAATTAAAGGAATCAAATATCAATAATTATGATATTTAATTCCTCCAAATGTGCTTCTTAGAATTCCTCTTTCAAATAAAGCCAGAGTTTCTTTCTCTTTTTCAGTTATTGCTCATCTTTCAGCCTCCCCTGTGTATAATAGTCACTAATAAATGATCCAATGAATAGAAAGGTACACTATAATGATATCCAAGTTATTATATTCGTGTCTATGAATAATCAGCAACAACATAAAAACGTCAGAATCTAATTTTTAATAAAATAACATATTGCTTATCTTATTAGAACCAGTTGAGTTCGAGTTCTTATTGATTTTAAAGAGGAGGTTTCGAGTCCTTGACACTATGTAGGTCTTTTCTGGTTATGATCCGATAGCTTCTCATTCTTGACAAGACGTCACTTACCCTTCGTTATAGCTTCAGTTGCACTCTCTACCCCGAAATAACTTCCAACCAAAATTATTCTCTTCTTATAAATGTAATTTAACAAATATATTCACTACACTTTGCTAATTACAATTTAATCTACACAAGTCACGTTTAATTCATTGGGAGATATATTCTATTCAACCCAATTCATTTAAAGTCCTCAGAATATTAGTTGAAGAGGGAAACACAATGGAGCTCACGCTTTCATTTAATATTATGTTTGTTTCATTTGTGTTTTATTTATTGAATCAAGTACTGTAGTAGAAATTAAGATACTGCAGAATTTCTTACGTTTAGAGATAGTTTTTTTTCAAAATTTTTTCTTTCAGTCGAATTTCAATCGATTATTTATAAATTGAGAAAAAGTTTAATGTATTTAATGTATATCAAAAATACCTATCAAGTGTTTTCTTGGGAGAGCTTCTGCTTAATGATTGGCGTACAAAATTCTAGCATATAATCTTCGAAATTCTACAAATGTAATCCTTTTTTTTGTCTCTTACTTTGATGCGTATGTTGCCATTTTAATCATGTAAAAACCGATTTTCCTAATAACAGGATATAAGGGACATTAAATTGTATCTTTAAGCATAAAGATGAACTTATCAAATACATTTATCGCTGTTTTTCCAGTGGATTCACAAAAAGGAAAGCAACTCCGTGCACGATTTCATTTAGATAAGATTTTGGTTATTAAGAGAAGATAATGATTTAGAGAAAGATTATAATTTTAAGATTCCTCTGGTAGATCTGTTGTGTAACAAGATATTTATTAAATAGCAACAAAACTTACTGTTAAAATATTTTGTAGTGAAAAGCAACAGTGAAAAAATATTTGTCAATTTTTGTATCTTAAGTATACCAATTAACTTAATTTCAAATCACTTCTAATTTGACTAAAATTGCACCCCTTTGCTACCCAAATTCCACTTTGGGAGAGTTTAAGTAAGCCGATTATGTGGGAAAATCATTTCGAGTAAACCGATTACTTCTGAAATACTCACAAATGATGATGTTAAAGATCATTATGCTATGTCAAAACCTTTTTTTAACTCTGGAAAATCATTCCTATCAATGGCGATCAAAAAAACTGTAAAAAAAGCCCTTTTCAAAGGTGTATTTATTGTAAGAGCCTAATACATTTGACTAGCCAGAAAAAATATCAATTTTCTTTTGAATCTAATCTCTGGTTGAATGATTTCATTGACTTTTCTATTTAGAAGTTGTGCGAAACCTAAGCATTTCTAGATATTTCAATTTCTAAAAATGGGTTGAAATGAAACTTGATATGCTCGTATAGTTAAGTAACTGAAGTGTGTCATCAAAAAAAATATATATGATATGAAATAGAAACGAAATTGATTTTTTATATATATAAAGTAAAAAAGTGTTTTTAAATCATGCTTTTGTTTAAAGAATGACTAAAAGGTTTTAAAATATTTTTAAATGTATAATATTATATAAATTAAAAAGTTAGAAGGCTACCATGGCAATTACAGATAAATAAAGAACTATAGATATGAGATCAAAAGAAGTATTAACGGCCCAAATTGTTATATATTACATATTATTTGACATTTCAAAAAAATATTTTAATGTTTTTTATTCCATCTTTAAATTAAAGATCGATTTAAAAATGTTTTTTATTTATATTTGTTTAGTTCATTTCAGTCTGGAAATTTAAGACTGTATGAAAGCAATTACGTGAGTTTTAAGTGAGTGCAAAATTTCAACTGAATTCGACTTTGTTAAGTGCATTGGCGGGACCCCATCCCCTCTCCTCCTCACTTTTTGAGCATTCTATAGTATGGTATGGTCAACTTGCCTGCAAAATTCAGCTCGATCATAATGAACAGAACAAATTCTCAAAGAAAAGCTTGTAAGAAGAGCTGAGTACAGATCAACTGCCCCGAGAAGAGCTCTGGGATTGTCACGTGGCATCCGATTTTTCTATTATCTCATTTTAGGTATTGTGGAATAAAAAATGGGATCAGTAGATTGCAGCAGTGTTCTGTTTAGCCCGTTTTTCTCCTTCAATTAAGTCTTAAAAATACAAATAAAAATTCTTTTTCTTATATCATATAAATAACAACTATTTTCATTTCTTACAATAGTTTTATAATTGTTTTTCATCCCCTCAGAGAAAATGAGATTTGTCGAGCAAAGGAACCAGGATTTTTTTATCGTAGTCATTCTATAGGGAATGAGAATATTAATAAAGATTTTCAAGAATTCCATATAATCTTTCATCGGTTTTTATTTCATTGATTCTGAATCTAAGTTGTTGCTTTGAATCCTCCAATTATTGGATTAGTGGTCTGTGAGGTCAAAATTATTGGTTTACCATTAATATAAATGACTGAAAGTTTGAAAGTATTTAATATATATATTTAGGAAGTCTGTTCTAGGAAATGAAATATACACTAGTGTGCAAAACTTATGCAACTTTTCAGATTCGTAATTCCGAAGAAAAAAAAAAATCAACAGGGTGTCAGGAAATTCTCGCTACAGTGGCACAATTTAGCACTTAAAGAGTTGATGAAAGCTTAGTAGTCAAAAGATGAATTGTACTCATACATTACGGAACATTTTTTTGAAAGAAAAAAAAAGAATTAAAAAAAATTTTTTTTTCAAAAGAAATTAAGCTTGGAACTTAATTTTTTTTAATTCTGCCGTTGGCTTTAATATTAGATATTCCCACAGAGGATTTCAAGACGTAAAACATTTCTATTGGAAGGTAAAATATTTTCGAGAAGCTTATGTGTATAAAATATTATTGTGTTTAATGCCCTAAATGTTTATAAACATATTTGAAACTCTTTCTGGTTCAAATTTGAAAAGAGAATACAATCATTAACTTTTCCTAGTTATTTCAAAGTATGTTTATTATGAATTCAGAAAAGGGATGATATTCAATAATAAATTCTTTTAATTAATATACATAAAGAAATTCTCTCGTCGGTTAAATTTTTTTTCATCACGAAGAGAAAAAAAAAAAGGGATTTCAACTAAGCCAAATCATGAGAAAAGAAAAATAAGAATTTGGTATCTCTGAAAGTGCCTCGGGTCAGTGTTTGTAGACGAAGAGAAGGATGGGGGTGCATCCCTTTAGGAAATGCATCCCTCCCAAAATTGTAAGTTTTATTCTCATGATATCTTAATTTTTTTAAAAAAATAATCTTCATTTTCGCAATTTTATAACTTGATAAAATTATATCAATACTTGAACAGTTTTAAATAGAAGAAATAAGACTGATATAGGTTATTATTTACTTTTTACAAAATGGTAATTCTAAACTTCAAAATTGCTGCTTTCTTTTCAAGGATAAGATGCGCCGGGGGGGGCGCGCGGGGGAATTTATTTCTGGGTACTCCACATTTAATATATTCTAAATTAGACGTTTAGTTGGGATTCGAAGTTGAATAGTCTGGTGGTAAGATAAAGTTGCAATTTAAATTTTTAACTTTAGGTTCGGACGCGTATGGGGACCTGTTCCACAAATATAATAATATAGATAATTAATTCTGAGTATCCGAAGGTCAGAATAAAACCATTTTGATTTCCTTAACTATCAGTCTTTCTGTTCGTTTGGCTATTACTTGATGATTGAATTGTAAACTCCTCTCACACCAATATATCAAACAGAATCCATTCGAATCAAGTTGAATCTGACTAAGATTCGACTTCGTGCTTCACTACTCAAATGCGCCTATACTCACTTCATGCCTTCACATCAGTCGAATCCAGTTTAATCCGCCTTGATCCAAGATTCTACGTGATTTGACCAACCAGAATTTCTTCCTTCGCTCATAAATCAACAACCAGACACTACGAATGGTGTGGAGGTCTTAATTTATGTTTTTTTAATCATTATTTAAATTTTAATGCAATATAAGTGTCAGATAACCTTAACTTTTTTAAAAGATTCAATTTCCTCAAATAAATAAATAAATATTTAAGTATAAACTTTCCTGAATAAACAAACCCATGAAAATATCTCAATTATTTCTCGAGATATGATTAAAAATATGTAAACTTTGATGAAGAGAAACTTTAAAGTTCATTTCCTAAAAATGCGATTTTTCATCATTTCGTACATTATTTCTAAAAACTATTGAAGGCAATCTCATGAAAATTGTGCACAATAATATACTGCTTAACATAATTGAAACTAAAGTTATTTTGTCTCTTATATATTTTAATATCCTTTCAATAGTAGGTACATATTAAAATATGAAAAGAGCTCGAAAATATTTTTAGCTCAATTATTTTCTTAAGCAATCGTTTGTATTGCAAAAAATTGCATGTTCTGCATGTAAAAATTGCAAGCCCAAAAACTTTTTTGGAATTTTAGAAAAATCGATGTATTTATAAATAATGTTTAAAAATGCTTCATCATTAAGCAATATTCAATAAATTTTAAAATTTCTTATAAATATTCAAATTTACCGTATATCAAGTAACGATCATAAATTATCTTTTACAAAAAATGCGTCATTTCATTGAAACTTATTTATCGATTTATTATGTGAATCCACGAGCTACATTCTTTTGCTTACGCTATCGCCTTCAATGAAACAATATACTGTAAATTATAACATCTATGTTGGAAAATCAAAAGCAACTGATAGAGGAAAAGTTGATTCGAATTGACTATGCAGGTGTGAAAGCGAATCCAAACGGATCGGATTCGCATTGATTCGGATTGTTCGAGATTCTTTAGGTGTGAAGGGGCCTAAGTGACAATTATGGAGTATATCATGATTAACAAGAAAGGGTTGAAACATTGGGCTACTTGCGATTTTCTCTTCCTTAACCTCAAGGACTTAAATTAATTTGTGTATGGACTGGATAAAATTGCAATTTCTTCCCAACTAAAACGAAATATGATTAGGCAAATTTGATGAAGACAGACGTGAAGTGAAGTGATTTAAATATAATGTTATATAAAGGAAATAGAATTAATGGAAAAGAAAGAGAGATTAAAGGTAACGACTGGTTGTCAGATAATTGTAATTTCTTAGATTGAAATTCTTATGCTAGTTTTGTGGATTGAAGAGAGTTTCTCTAAAAATATTAGGCTATGTAGTTACTGTTGAATAGAGTTATGCAATTAAGAACGAGAGAATTGGTAAGATAATTTTTTTTTAAAATTTAAATCATAAATTAGAATTATGAATTAGGTTGGGATTCTAGAGAGAGTGTTGTTAGATATTCTGCAGTAAAAACAAATAAAGAATTCTGTTTTCAGAATTTAAAGAATTCTCTGTTTTAATTTCTTGAGTGTCTTCAATAGTTGTTTCGTAGTTTTTCACTAAGATATCGGATCGAGATATGACACTAGAACTGGGTAGGATGACGTCACTGGATCGCTACTATCTGTCTGTAAACATGCTCACTCTTTGAAATTCTAACTCTTTAACTGTTTGAAGTCCTGTATATGTACTCAAAATGAATTAATACAGTAGACTTATTAAAAATTGTTGTAATAATTCTTACAAAGAATGATTACTCACAGAAAACAGAAAGATAGCTCTAAGTATGTTTCTTTTTCCTTAATTTTATTTATCTTAATAATTTTTCCCCATAAACATAAGAATATTTGAAATTACTTTAATAATGTAGGACTTTGCAAGTTCAATATAAACTATACAGTTAATGATATAAAATTTTCGAAGACAGTAGCTTTCACAAATTGTAAACTATATTTATGGGTTTTCAAGACTCTTAACAATTATTCATGTATGCGACCGTGACCTTGTAAAAATGATCATTGTAATTTTTCAAACGAATATAACATCCCAATAAAACAAAGCAGAAACTTCACACTTTTACCATGGTTTAACTCGCGTTATTTACTTGATGTTCTATCCTGCATAAAAAATAAAATGTAAGTTTATAATATTCATATATATTTACATTAATTCTCTTAATTTTATGTAATATTTAAAAAAAATTATTAGAAAGTTATAAAGAAATAAAAATTCAACACTTTTTCAAAATTTCAAAATTCCATTTTTACTGCGCTCAGGAATCTGAAGTACAAACGTGATCACAATTGACAAAAGTAGTTTCATTTTGTAGAAAATTATTTAGATTTGATATGATGCATACATTTTAAAAAATTTGAAGCAAAAATTTTTTCAAATATAATTATTAAGAAAATTATGAAATTTTTCGAAAAACTCCAATTAAAATTCATATATTTTTTTTTATAATTTATCTTAAAATTGATGTAAGAAATTTGTCTTGAAAATGTGTATGAATTTCAAACTAATGTGATGAATAGTTTCTGAGAAATCCTGCCCTTTTTTATTCTGAGATAAATTAAAAGAAATTTGAAAATTAGCAACAAACAAAAACAAAAACTAGCTAAACAAGGTTTAGTTTTTTCTAGATAACTCTTAAAGGTTTGGTAGCATCGTTTAACTTGGCACCAAGATGTTCAGAAGGATGAGGTTCCAACACGTATTTTTTTCAAAAATAAAAATTTTGAAATTTAGGGTCTTGAGACCCCTTAAATTGTTTCCTTTAATTCATTTATATGCATTGGAATTTTTTTTTAAAAAAAGGAGAATTTTTATAATAATGTTTTACTGGTAACGTATCGTTTAAAGACCTTTATAATCATATTCTTTCTTGTATGAAAGCTTAAATTGAGCTTTTTGAACTTTTAATATCTTAAATGATAATAAAAAAATTACCGCTTTCTGTACTATTAACTTCAAGAAATTTCAAAATTAAGAATAATCTGTAGATAAAAAATTATTAAACTGCCGTAGGAGCATTTTTATTTTTTTTAATCAATAGATTAATGAAATTTAAACTTCTAAATTCTTCAAACAACAAGTGCACCGAATTTGGGCGGGTTCAAAGTCTTATTCCTCTGCCTAAACTTTCGATAATATCATTAAAGGACAAACAAACTCAAAGAAATTGTTTTTTACAATGTATTTTTCTGTTTTGCTTGACTGCTTAATCGTCACCGAAAAAAATCGGACTATTTACCTTCACGGTTCGGGTGACATCAACTGCAGTTACAGTTTCGATAATGACTCCATTGACTTGTGCTAGATGACAAACTGCAAATGACGCTTTTCAATTTCTGAAAATCTCATGGTTAAAAATGCAAGTAATTTTAGTGCAACAAAGAATCACAAAAAGGAAGAAGAAACACATTTAGCAATCGATCGCCGTTCTAACGTCCCATAAAACGAGCTTAATAGACTCGAAAATCAGATCAAAGCCGAAAGTAAGGAACATAAAAACAATAAATTGGAAACCTTTCTAAAAGAACTTAACCCGGAGGATATTTATCTCTTTAGCATGAATAAAATGCTCTCTAAAATATATTAGTATACCCCACTCAGATAATAAGGTTTAATTTCTTCTCTAACGATAAGGTCAACTTTTATTTGCTCATACTCCAGAAAGCTCTTTCCAGGAAATGATGACAATGAACATAATGAAGAAGATGATGAATATATGATGATGAAAATAATAAAGAAAAAGAACATATGATTATAAGCTTAATGAAGAAGATGAACATATGATGATAAGTATAATGAAGAAGATGACTATTTGATAATGAACACATTGAAGAAGAATTCAAAGTTTCGTAAGTAATCCCCAATATCGTAGTAATATCTAGTGCCGGATAAGCTGAAGCCAAGGATATCAAGGCTAAATAAGCTGAAGCCAAAGGTATCAAAGCAGGCAGAGGGCTTCAAAAATATCATGCTGTAATTTTTTAAGAAAAATGTCCAAAGATCAAATTTTAACACATGACAGAAACAAGTTAAGAATTTTTGTTATTTTATATTAGAAATGTTTATCTATAAGTTTATATCATAATTTTAAGATGAATAAAAAATCACTCTAAGTTAGAACTTAATGATTATTTCCCTATTACTATATTTTTTAATTTTATTTCACTATTAATATTCACTGAATTGTATGTCAGTTAAACAATTGCTTTGATAAAATGTATATTTTGCTTTCTACAAATGGCATTAGATACCTACTAGGTCCATAAATCACCATATATCAAACATTCAACATGAAAAACAGGAGTGATTTACAGTGACAAAGTACCTCTAGTGGTGGATATACCCCAAGCCTAGTAACGTGGGATATTTTCGTGCTTTCCCTTAACTAACATCTAGGTTGAATTTCTGATTTTATATTTAAATTTCCAAACTCCTTTCCAACCAAACGAAACAAGACCTACGCAAATTAGATTAACACAAGGAGAATAGAGAAGGGGTTTATAAAAATAAAGCGACGAAGAATTGAATACAGATGTTAACAATGAAGTTAACAGAGAGTAATCAGTAAATGGTGCAATATAGTGATAGTGATTTGACAAATTGGAGGAGATTAAAGTTTATCCAGTCTGATTCTAATTAGGATAGAAGTGAATAATCCCCTCAAACCTCCAGTATTTGTGGTTAAACTTGTTCGAATATGAGTGAGTTATTAAGCAAGAACTAAATTATTAATTCTGAACTAGATTTTGGGCGCATTGAGAATAAGTAGACAGACAGAGACACACACAGAGAGAGAGAGAGAGGGGAGAAAGAGAGAGAGAGAGAGACTATATATTTGTTAAATTTTCATAACTGAAATTTAAAAATTCGATTGTATATCGTCTTATGATCCCTGCATACTGATCACTGAAAATATGAGCCGGTAGTCGTAGATAAGTGAACTGGTCAGGTGTGTAATATTAAATGCAAAGAAGTGAATTCATCCATCTACTACAAGTATATGAAGAGTAGCTTCAACGTCCACCCCATCATCAGCTTCTGACACCGATTACTCTTTCTTACAACTAGCTGATCAAATAGTCAATTGATATTTCTGTGTTAACTTTAATTTAAGCGTTTTTAATGTTAATAAATTGTGTTAGTTTCTTGAAATGTCCAGGTGATGATATCCTATTTCTGACATATCTGGAGCTAGATGACTATCAATTAGTCACCACAAACAATTGGATTCAAATCAGATTGTCTCTTATTTTGAGTTTTATATTAAATACTTTCATTTAGTTACTCTAAAATAATAATTGCGGAAACTAATGTTAGAGAAGCGTTATAGCCCTTTCTTTCAATAGTCTCATTGAATCTAAATCAGGGACTAGTAATCTCTCCACTCCCTTCTTTATCAGAAATAATGAACATTATCAAACATTTAAACAACAGAAAGGGCCTCGGAGAGAATGGTATTTATAATACAGCCCTTACAAATATACCAGTTAATGCAATTACTTTCCTCACACAAATCTTATATATAAATTTGAATGTTTGTCCGTTATGAAATTCCATGCTGTAGATCTGGATCATCCCAACATTTCTTAGGGAGCTTCACTGATGTTTGAAAGATGCCGTAAGTATATTCCAACCAAAATATTTTCAACTTTATTTTTTTGTGAGTTTTATTTTCAAAAACTCTCTCTCTCTTTTTTTTTATCATTTTTTACCTTCGGCAGATGGTAACAGCTGTGATTTACTTAAAAATTTATGTATGAATTTATTTTCTTGAAATTAATTAATTTTAGTTTTTAAAACTTTTCTTCTACATTTTTAAGATCTTTCTTAATAATACTGAAGCAATATTTTTGAAGACTTTCTGATATAGCTCTCGAAAGAAATGTTGGGAAATTACAATTATTGTACCATCTTATTGATGCAAATTAATTAGCTGATTTTTGGCAAAATTTTTGAAGATAGTATTAAAAAGTACCAATTTAAGATTTTTAAAACTTTTTCAATCAGAAATTCATCGATAAAAATGAAACTGTATTTAAAATAAAATGAAAAATTAGATGTCTTTAAAAACAATTCTAATATAATCGCATTTAAAATTACCCAAAATAGTATTTCTAATAATATCTAATTCGTACAATCACTTACGGTTCTCTTAAAGTTACTCACAATGTTATTTAAAAGTTGGTTATACTTCGAAGTGAATCGTTATAAATTTTTAAATTTTTCTGTGTGAAGGACAGATATACCAGCTAATTTTTAATGAATGTCACTTTCACATGCATTATCCAAATAAATGGAAACAAGATACAAAAATTCTTTTCTTTAAACTTAATGAAAATCTCACTAACTTTAATAACTTAAGACTGTAAAACTTTACAAGTATTTTGAGTTTTCAAATGCATCCTCCAAAGTAATTGAGATATTAAAATGCTTCAAATTTTGCACTTTTTTTTACTTTATTGTTACAAAATAGAAGGCGATGACTTAGCTGATTCCATATACATACATTTATGAGGATTTAATTGATAGCACGAGAAAAAAATTGAATTTTTAAACTGTAAACATATGTACTCCGCCGTAGAGAAAATATTTGTACTTGCGTTTTTCTCAAAATAGGTTTTATAGAATCCCGCAAAACTACTTTATCTATAGCACATTTTTTTAAAAAATGAACACTTATAAATTTTAGGTATTGCACAATATTTGAATAAAATTTAAGGTAGATTTGAATCATAAATTTAAAATTTTTAAAATTTTTATTAAATTCAAATTTTTAAAATATACTATTTTCAGTATTCAGAATGTTGCATTTAAAATAATTCTTGGGTTATAATAAACTCTTTAGTTATAAATACAGTGGGATTTATGTAACATATACCTAAAAATTTAAGTTCACAACTTATAAATATAAATATATATCCATAATTGTTTATGCATATAAATAAATGTAATTTTCACTACAAAACAGATATATAATTATACAAATATCACAATGTTAAAATATGACTTATATTGCTTTGAATTTAAAAAAAAAGTTGACGAGAGCTTAAACAAGGTATAAAATAAGTTAATGTTTATTTGTTGTAAATGTCTTATTTTTGTGAATTTTAGAACATACTATATAACACTAACTATATCCTCCCTATTTCTCTCTTCTGTCTTCTGCCACTAACAGAGTACCATCTATGCTTAGAGAATACCATCGACTCGCTTAATTCTAAACGAATTACAGATGGAGTCTTCCTAATTATTCAAGAATTCTTCAACCGCTTCTGACACGATGGATTTATTTATAAACCGACACTCCTTAAATTACCCTCTATCTGCTCCTTCATCTTTATAACTACTTCAAAAAGAGATAATTTAAAATTAAAATGGATATTGACTAATTTTAAACAGGAATTATTCAAGCGAGAAAGTTCTAAGAACTGTCCTGCAAGCGCTAAATACGCTAAATACTACAATTTCAGACATTCTGCAAACAGTGATGCCATCTCTATACCATTTTGTATGTACCAGAATCATTAACAAACGACCGCATGTTTCTAGATTCTAGATTGCATACTCGGAGACCATTGTGGTGATTGCGCCTGATATCCTAGCAACATCTCCTGAGACTGTAATGGTGCCTCAAAAGAGTAGTAAGGTGTCATGCAGAATGGCAATGGGCCATTTTTAGTAATGAGTATCGCTTTGTTTTGATGAGGATGACAACCACGTCAATATGTGAGGACAACTCTGTCAGCTCCATTATGGATTATTTGTTATCATTCGTCTGGGTAAAGTGTAATTGTATAGGGTGTTGTTTTTTTTCGATTTTCGTACGTTGGTATTCATCAGAGACACTTTGACGATCCAAAGGAACATTAGTGACTTCCTTCGATCCGTCGCCAATCCTCTTGTGAACGTCCATTCCAGTTCTCTGTTTCAGCTAGACAATGATCATCTTCATACCCCCGCGGCCATCTCAAAAGTATGCCTTGAAGGGCATTGATACTATGCCGTAGTCAGCAGCATCGGCAGGTTTGTCATTCATAGAATTCTAATGGAATGCTATAGGCTGTTCTTTTAAGACTCCAATGCTATCTCAAAATTTGCAAGATCTACATGCCAAAGTTGAATCTTCAGGAGATGAGTTAAGTCAAGATACCATTAGGATCCTTTGCGACTCTGTACCACGACGTGGGGTGGAATACATTAAAAATAATGATGGCTTAACATATAATTGAGAGTGGTAATAATTTTGTCTTTTGACCAATAAATGTTATCATACCAATCCACAGTATATATATATATATATACTGTGTAAAAATATGTGTATATATATATATATATAACGTGTAAAAATGACATTAAGATTCATGCCTGTGATGCGAACCTGAGTTCAGATTCGCATCACATTAATGAGTTTTTTCCTTTTGGTGAAAGAGAAGCAATAAATAACGGAGAGGTGATTACATGGCGAAAATGGAGAATACCAAAGATGTAGCTTTCGCCGTCTTTGACTACAGTGGAAGAGAGAGAAATTTACTTTGCTTCGAATTTATATGCAAATATTTTCTTTGGAACGCGTGATTGTCACATGGTATTGGATGAAGGAATTCTGAAGGATTGCTACTGGAGACGAAGAGTCTCTCAGGAATCACCCTACAATTCTGATATCATAAGAAACGTTGATTTAGCAGATTTTTCGAGCGCGTGATCGCATAAATTAAAGGATAACTTGAAATCGTATCAGAAAATAAGAACGAACTCTATTGTGAGTTATGGAATGGGAAAAATTAGAAAGTTAAATTATTTTTAAGAGTGAAATCATTACAAACACACACTTAAATAAACATATATAACACACACACACACACACACACACGCTGCATTGGCTCCCAAGAGAAACGCTAAATAGTGCTGTTCTGTGTGAAGTGCAAATCAGGGTAACCATGAATCAGGGCTTCTGATTTGTGGCCTCAACCTGTCCGCTGGATACCAGCGCGATATGCAAGGTGAGAACCATAAAGTGCAGTACACTGGCAAACAACGATAGGGCCCGATCAATAGCATATCCAGATTAACAGCACTTTGAAATATAAAAAAGAACTCTCTTATACCAATTAGATATGGAAGAAAGAAAAACAGAATCACGTATAGAAGATAGCAAAAACATTTCCGCCGAAAATCATCCTTTGCACTGAAACGCTTACGTCAAGGAATATTGGGACACTAAATTTAACTAAATATTCCATATTACTTATATTAAATTAATTATATTAAATTTTACATCAAATTTAAGTTATCTTCACTTTGAAATTCATATTTTAACATTCAGATATCTGTATATTCATGTATCTGTTCGGGGCCATAGCAATCAGATTTATAAGCATAAATAATTATGCATGAGCAACTACTAATCATTAGCTGTATTTACACGTGCAAGTCGTGTGTTTGACTTATAAACATAACATTCTATAAACTGAACATAATTATAATATGCAATTTTACTGATTAAAATTAAAAAAAAAGTTTTCGCTTCATGACGACTTCCCAATAGTTTTATAATTCTTAGAACTTAATGATTGTTTATTAGGACATAATTACTTTCACTGTAGAGGAAAAAACCTACTTTCCTCACAATATGTACCTTCATACCATGGATACAGTAGATCTTTGATGGGGCAAAAATTATAATCACAATAAAAGACCACAGAACTCCAAAATAGATATTTTCCTCTTCATGGTCTAGTTTCAAAATTTCAAAATTCAATTTTTGAACATTCTATTTTTATCAAACTCTCTCATAAATAATACATTTATAGAATAAGAGAAGGCCTTACACATTTTTTTTGCTCACAAATAAAATG